>JAWWEW010000020.1:17915913-18035741 GCA_035583185.1 Anabacerthia variegaticeps | reverse complement strand
TCCATCCATGCCTCAATCCATCCACCCATTTATCCACCCTTCCACCCACTCAACCATCCATCCTTTCATCCATCCATAACTCTGTCTTTTCACCCCTTCATCTATCCATGCCTTCATCCACTCCTCCATCTGTCCATCTGTCCATCCAGCCTTCCATCCATCTATCCACTCATCCATTCCTTATGGCAGCAATCAGTCCTCCTTTTGCTGCCTGTCCATGCACCACATCATCCATTCATCCATCCATTCACCCACCCATGCATCCACCCATCCACCCATCTATCCATCCATGCCTCAATCCATCCACCCATTTATCCACCCTTCCACCCACTCAACCATCCATCCTTTCATCCATCCATCCATCCATCCTTCCTTCCACACCCAGCCCAGTCAAGCAACTTCTAGAGGATATGGGAGGGCTGCATCCCATTTGCAGATCCCCATGGAAACAGCCCCCTCTGACAAATCCACCCCTCCAAAACCCCCCTCCCAAACCACCTCGGGCTCAGCCTTGGGATCACCCATGGAGCAACCCTGACCCTTGGGATGAGCATCTCCCCAGGACTGCCCCTAGGCTGGGGTGGGAGCCAAGCCTTGGGTACCCCCAGACCACCACCCCCCGAGGGTGGCACAAGGAGGGTCGCACAGCCCCCACGGTGCCACCAGCACGTGCCACAGCCCTGCCGGGCGCTCCGCGAGCGTCCCCCTCCACGCTGCGCCTCCCCTCGCGTGTCTTTTGCCATCTGCTGCTGTCATTAAAAAATTAAATTTCCATCTGCTTTCACACTCCCGCCTCTCCCGCCGGCTCCGGGTGCCGCCGCTCCCCGGGAAGCATCGCCCCCGGATCCCTCCCGGGATGCGGCCGATCCGGCGGGATGCGGGTGATGCCGAGTTCATTTTCCCGGTGCTGTTCACGACTGGATCCTTCAGCCTGAGTGGATGGGTGGGGTCCCCACTTTTGGCCACCCACCAGCACAAATGCAGTTTCAGGGTGGCGGTGACAAGGTGTTTTTGGGAGACAGCTCACCCACAGCCAAACTGGTGCCAAACTGGGGCTGAGGAGCCCCAGGGGTTTTATTCACCAGGGGGATCCACGTGGTGCCACCCCCCTCCCCAGCACTGTTAGCAAAAGGGAGAAAAACCAGTCACTGGTGTCCAAACCCACCCGTGTGGGTGTCCTGTGTGTCCCTGTTGGCTTCCCAGGGTGCTGGATCCGGCTGAGTGACATCCTGGAGGCTGTGGCTCCATCCCAGCAGAGCAGGGACACATCCTGCCAGGACAGTGTCCCTGCTGTCCCCACTCAGCACTGGCTACAGGGATAAGGCCCCCCTGCCCTCCGCCCGTCGCGGGACAGGATGGTCCCCGTGGGTGTGGGTGGTGTGACGATGATGGAGGGCACGTGCAGGTGCTTCTGTCCCGAGGAGGCCGTCGGGGTCTGGTCGCTGCCGTTCCCGCTGCTCACACACGTCTTCAAGCCTGTGGAGTTTGGGGGGATAAAGGGAGGGGCAGGAGGAGATGATCAGGAGTGGGGCTGCAGCATCTCCCACCTCCCCACCCTCCTCTGTGTCAACCTTTTATGAGCCACTAGAGAATCCACAGCTGCCTCTGCCTTGTACCTCCTTCCCATTTGGATTTTGGGGCGTTTCATAGAGGTGGATCCCCCCCTCATCGCCTGCCCACCCCTCCTCCAGGGAGCAGATCGCTTTAATCTGCTTTTTTAATCAGGAGAAAAGCCCTGCGCAGCACAGGCGGCATCCAGGGAGGTTTCAGCTCTTCCCAAGCAGGAGAATGCCTGGAGGGGAAAGACACTGATATTTTTAATCTCTTTTTAATTAAGGATAAAGCTCTGCCTTATGTAAGGGAGCTGGAAAAGCAGGAGGGTCTTTTCTTTTATTGTAGACTCCAAGCTCATCGGAGGGGTCTGGAGGTGTGGGGGAATATTTTGGGGCTCTGTCCTGGATTTGGGGCCAGGTGGGGATTCCCTGTCTGCTTGCTTCCCCTTTTCAGTCACCCCATGTTGTGCTGGGGGTTTTGTGGGACCCCCAAATCCCCCAGACCCCCACAGCATCCCTGATGCAGGGAGGGGATAGAGCTCATTTTTGGGTGATGCATCCAACTCCACGCCCCTCACAACCAGTACCTCACAGAATTTAGGCTTGGGAAAAGCTAGGGAAGAGACAACCCTGCATCTTTGAGAGGGATACTCATTAACTCCCATCCCTAATGACCCCAAGGATGATTAATATGAGCCACTGGGATGCAGAGCTAATGGGAGATGCGATATCCAGCCTTCACCCTGCCAGGCCAGGAGCATTAAAAGCTCCCACTTTCCCCCTGTGCAGACATCCGTGACGCCATTCCCAGCCTAAATCCATTAAGAAAATTAAAGTTGGGGGGAAAGCTCCTGGGTTGGAGTATTGCTGGGGAGAGTGGAGCAGTGAAGGATGCTCAGGGGGATGCTCCTGAAGGATGCTCCTGACCTCCAGGGTCAGCCTGGAGGTCGGGAACTGGGACCCAAGGCCTCCAGCTTGACCCCAGACATCCCATCCATGCACCACTGAGTGGCCTATCCATGCTGGCCCTTTCCCACCTCCAAAGAAATCCCACCTGACTTTTTGAGGGATGCCATTAACCCGTGGATTCCCCAGAGCAAAGGATGCAGAACAACCACAGAACTGAACCCTTATATTTTGATAAGGCTGGGAAAATCATTTCCAGGGGGATGTAGGTGCAACAGGTCACCTGTGCGACTTCAAAAACACCACCAGCATCCCAAACCCCACCAATCCCACCCACACCTAAACCTTCTCCATGTACAACCACCCTCCAGGTACCTTCACAGAGCAGGAGACACCCCACCATCCCCCCCCAGACCCACCTTTCAGGCAGGATAACTTGAGCCCCATGTTTTCATCCTCTCAGTGGGATCCAGCTCTCCAGCTCCGCTGCCGATCCTCGCCACTGGCGCTGGAAAAGAGAGGAGAGGGTTGAGGGCAGCGATGCTGGGAAGGAGGAAGGAGAGGGAACTCGACTGCTGGCTAAAAGCTCACATCTATCCGCGCGTGTTTGTATCTATAGGAGCCCGGGCACAACAGGAAGTGCGGCTGCTCGGTCGCAAAAACCACGAGTGATGTCACGGCGCTTTAGTGACCCGATCTCCTCCGATGAGTTTCACTAAGAACTTTTTGGGAGGGTGCAGAGGGAGCCTCTCACTGGGTAGGGGGTCCCATCCCAGCTTCCCTGTTCCTGGGGTCAGTGCTGCAAATATTTGGAGGCAAGAAGGTTGTGAGCAGGTGGAGTCAGGTTGTTATTTCTCTGGTTCTTGCAGAGAAAACCGGAGCCCACACTCAAGAAATAGAGGGATGCTCCTGGGGCTGCCTCCCTTGGGCTGAGCCAGAGCAGCTTCTGGGATGCACTGAGGGAAGGCACATCTTCCAGCTCCTCTTGGGCATCCCTGATGCCCTGAGAGCTTTTGGGTGGATGATTCCCAGTGGGGGACATCACTTTTTTTAAGACGCTGAAAATTATTCTAGAAAAAAATGCCTTTACTGGGCAATCTGCATCCTTTCTGCCTCTAGGTTCTGGGAAAAGCTTATTGGGATGAGGGTCAGTGACTCATTTTGGCTCTTCCAAACTCTGGGCCCTTCAGGGAGCCAAACAAACCCTCTGCTCCCCCTGCTTGGATTCCAGTGTGGCTTTACATTGTCTTTCCAAGAAGCCCTGAAGTGGGTCTGCAGCAGCTGACAAGGGGAAGTGAAAATTTGCAATTGCTCGCTTTAATTCTGCATTTTTATCAGCTCCCCAAGTGCACCCTGAGCTAAGACAGGGTGCAGGGAATGGAGCGCTCCGTGAGCAGGGAATGGAGTGCTCCCTGTGACTCCCACTTTGCACCTATCCTGGAGGCTGCCCAAACATCAAGATCCCTGTTTTGAGGCTAGTCCTGTGGTTTTTGGCATGTGCTGGTGGCTCACACCACTCAGGGCCGGAGTGGGGTCATGCTGGGGATGCCCAACCTCATGGCATGGGGTGGGATCTCCTCTAGGATTTGACCCCGTGAGATCAGATCCCAGTGGCCAAACCCTTGCAGGATACAGCAGCCCCATCCCCACCACTGCTGGCTCTTATCCCTGTGGCCAAACTCCAGCACCACTTGTGGTTTGGGTAGAGAAATCCCCCCTGCCAGCATTCCAGCAGCATTCCTGGTGGTTGCTGCCGGGGCTTCGACTCCACTCCCGTGTGCCAGCACCAGGCCAAGCAACATTTGCATCCTGACGAGTTCACGCTCCAAAAACCCCCAGACACTCATCACAGGCGTCACTGGAAGGGGGAATGATTTGCCCAGGAGGAGGGGGATGCTCAGCCAGCATGTGGGGCCAGGGGTGAGCGGGAAGGGGGAATGGGAGTGAAGGCACCGCGGTGCTCCGAGGGGATGGAACTTACCTGGTCCAGGGAGCCAAAAGCATGATGCCCACCATCGCATCCCACCTCCCCTGGGTGCTCTGGGATGCAGGAGGCTGGAAGGGGGATTCCCACTCAGGACCAGCCGTGCCCTGCGAGGGCAGGAGGAGGTTGCAGCGAGAGCCGGCTTTGGGGTTTTGTGAGGTTGGTTTCTAACCTGGTTAATCAGGTTAGCGGAGTGCCAGCTCCTCCCATCCATGCCCTACTCCAGCCCCATCCAAGCCCAGCAAAGCCCTTGGGTGATGAGGAAATGCTGCTTTACTCTCACCCCGCTGCACAATCCAGTCTGATGCTGACAGAGAGGAATGAGTGCCTTTGCCTGAAGCCCCCGGGCACTGAACATCCCTACAAGCAGCCGGAGGGGACACCGAGTGCCTGGAAAAGCAAGTTCCAGCTTGGTGTGAGGATCCACACCCAGCTCTGGCAAGACCCATCGCCACCCTTGAGGTCCTGAAGTCTAGAGACATCAGCCTCTGGGAGCACCGCCAGCTTCCACAAAGGATCTTTTCCCCTTCCCATCTGACCTGCCAGCCCAAAAACCAGCCTGGAAGTGGGAAGAGCACCAGGCAGCGAGTTTCTCACCATGCCCAGGATGAGAGCTCCGGGTTGGGTACCACCCCGCTGGGAGGATGCCTGGAAGAAGGCTCTGCTTCTGGAGCAGCCGCCTTCTCCTGCATTAGCAGCAGCCTGAGGCTTTTCCATGTTCACCTCCTCCGCAATTAAGAGGAGAGGCCCCACGACGGCTCCTTTTCAGACAGAGCTGAAAAGCAGCGGTTCAAATCCAGGGCGCCGGCGTGCAGGGAACGCCGGCCGCACATTAAACACCCCGCGGCTGCGGGAGGCAGGGAAGGGAGGGAAAGCTTTGAAGTTCACCCAGGGATGGGAGCAAAAGCATCCCAGGAGCTTGGGAGGTCTCCGGTGAGATCAGCGCCCCACCACGAAACTAAGCCTGGCTGGGATGGGCATCAAGGGAAGCAGGGAGGGGAAAGCGAGGTGGTTTTGTTCCACTTTCTGCTGGTTTGGTCCTGCCATGTCTGATGAAAATCAGAAATATGGAAAGGGCTGATTTCTTTCCAGACCTGACTCCTCTGATTTGTCAAATAAGTGAGTTGTTTCAAAGCTCCAAGGTCGAGCTGGGAGGATGGCACAGGGGAAAGGCTGCAGGCACTGGTCCTGGGCACAGAAACCAGGGCAGGGATGTTTGCAACCCAGAGCTCTGGTTTTGCCCAACAAAACAGGCAAACTAACAGGTTCATTTGGTGGTTTTTTTGCCTGCTCAGCTGCAAAATCCAAGGTCTGAGCCAGAGCCTCTAAATCTGATCCAGGGACCCCTCACTGGCAGCACAAATCCAATCTGAGCAGCAGAAATCCCTCCTCCACATTTAGCTATTTTGATGACTCTCTCCAAAACTACCTGTTTGCTGCTGCTGGGTAAAAAGAAACCGCCCCAAACCCACGAGGGCTGGAATTAGCCTGGCCTGGAGCAGCAGTTGCTGCTCAAACACTGACAGAAAGCGATGGTTTGCTGCAGCAGGGGAGGGAAACATAAACACTAGGCTGCTAAAATACCTGTGGTTTGCTCTGTGGGTGCAGCACCGCTCCAGCTGCTGTGGTGACACCTGATCGGCACAAACACAGCTCAAACACCCCTTCCTGTCCTCCCCAGGGCTGGGAAACAAAGACACCCTTTGTCAGGTTCAAAGGTGGGATTTGGCCATCTCGAGGTGGCTGGGAATAGCCTGGAACCTCTCTGGTGTGGAGCCCTGGTCGCTGCTGCATGACCGGTGTCAGGGAGATCTAAGTTCTAAGCATAAGAAGCAGCTCAGTGGGCCAAATTCCCTCTTTCCAGGGTTGCTATGAGACCCCCAAACAGCCTTGCCTATGATCCACATCCCTTCCAGGAGTTCCTTATCGCTGTCACAGAGCCAGGGCTGTGAGCTATGGCTTGCTGAGCATGATGTCAGGGGTGAGGATGGAGGGCAGGCTCCAAACTTCCCTTCAGAAGAAGGGCAGGGTGAGCTGACACTGCCCAGGCGCCAGAGGAACCACAGGAAAGGGGCCGTGGTTTGCAGACACCGGCCACAAGAAAAGCTCTGCTGGCTCCCTTCAAGATGCTGCTCCTGCAAACACCAGCTGGGCTCGTTTCAGCAGGGAGGGAGGGGGAGGACGGAGCTTTCTGGGTCACGGAGTCCCACGGTCTGCTAACGCAGGTGACACGTCACCCTGGCTCTGTGCTGACGGAGCTACGAGGCCACCTGGCCCCCCTCCTGCCCCCATCCCTTCTGGGCCAAAAAGAGGAAAGGGCTGGTCCCACCCTGGCTCAGGGATTGCCCCAGAAAGGAGTGGCAGAGCCACTGCAAGGGACTTGCCAGGGCTGGAAGTGGCACCAAGGCAGTAAATGCTGAGAGGGGGGAAAAAGAAACTCCCTCCTGGAGCCCCGCAGTCATCCAGGGTTGGCGAGTGGTACCCGGAGGGGATGCCAGGCGTGGGAAGGGAGGAGGATGTCACGAGGAAGCAGCTGAGGATGCAGACTCTGGGGAAACTGGAGCAGCTCCAGCATTGCCCAAGCTCGGGCTCTTGGCAGGACCGGCAGACCCAGCAAGCGGCAGGACCCGTGCAGGCAGAAAACACCCCCGAGGAAAATCCCCTGGGATGTGGCAGCAGTGAGGCAGGAGCTGCTGTGGCAGGGGGCTGGAAGCAAAGGGGGAAACGAGCACGTACCTGATGCACAAACCCAGAGCATCCAGGACAAACCACCTCCCCACCAGCATGGATTCGGCAGGGAGGCCACGGCCGGGAATTGGCTTGGGGACCTGGCCACGGCTGTCGCGCTTTCCGGCTCGCCCAGCTCCAGGTTAATCTTGGCCCAGCTTTCCCTTTTATCCCCTGCTACAGCCTCAGTACATTTTTCCAATCAGGCCCATCTTTTAAGCTCCAGTGCTCATTTCTAGGAAGGGCTGCGTGCAGAGTGGGACATGCCTGGCACGGCTCCTGCCCCATCCAGCCAAGGCGGTGCTGCCTGGAATGGCTCACAGAGTCACCCACTGCCCCCAGCCCACCTACCAGGTGCTTTTTAAGAGCAGAACTCCCCTCTTCCCTCATCACAGCTCCGGCAGACTGCAAAGTGCCAAGCTGGCCACGCTGTCCCCACGGGACCCCCGCCAGCCCCCCACCTCCATCCTCGCCGAATCCGCCCGTGCCGCCTTCCACAGGGAACCAAAGGAAGGGATGCAGCTGGGGTGGACTTTCGGAGGAGAAGGCTGGGTGAAAAATGTGGTCTAAAAGCGACAGTGGAGAAAAAAAAAAAGATAAAAATAAATCGATAAAGTCCTCAGCGGATACTTGGGCACAGAGAAATCGCTGCCGGCGCGGGAGGGCTGGTTGGGGGTGGTGGGGATGGCAAAGAGGGGTCTGTGGTGCAGGAGGGTGAGGTGTTGAGGTGTTTAACTCCAGCTGGGAGCAGCAGAGCATGGGCAGGATGGGAGGGAAGCAGCCTGCCCAGCGTGGTCCAGCCCAATACGGACCAGCTCGCTCCCAGCTCCGCTCCAGGAGCTGAATTAAGCCCAAATGGGAAGCACAGCTCACAAATTGAGCACATTTCCCCTCGAGGCCATTTTCCAAGCTGCACTCAACCACGAGCCCACCCCACTAAGAGCCTCCTCCATTAGCATCCCGCGCTCTCCGATCAGTGCCCTCCACAAGGCATCTCCAGACGCTTTCCCGGTCGCAGAGTGCAGTGATTAGGCCTCGAGCCAGGGAGCAGAGAGACCAGGGATTGCTTCCTGCATCTGTCACTGTCACCTCTCCTCGCAGCTCTGCTGCTTGCATAAGGAATTCTTGGGGTGGGCGCTGCACATCTGGCTGCTCCCGGCTCCAGCTGTGCCATGTGAGGGGGTTGTGGCCACTCTGAGCTTCTCCCTGTGCCCAGGTCAGCTCCAATGAGCTGAAGCAGGTTAGGGTTAGGGTTTAGGTCTTTGCTTGTGGTAGGTCTTTGCTTGCTTTCACGCTGCCACAGGGAGGGAGCATCCCAGGAGCAGCTCTGGTGGCAGATGGGAAGGGGGAAAACACCAGTGGCAGGCTGCTTCACTTGCTGCGTGGAGAAAACCTCCCAAAATCCTCATATACACACAGAGTTAGATGGGATATTGGGAAAACTCTTCCCTCTTGAGGGTGGGCAGGCCCTGGCACAGCTTGCCCAGAGAAGCTGTGGCTGCCCCATCCCTGGAAGTGTCCAAGGCTGGGTTGGACGGGGCTTGGAGTAACCTGGGCTAGTGGAAGATGTCTTAGAGCTTTAAGGTCCCTTCCAACTGAAACTGTTCTGTGATTCTCTAAGTGCTTCAGGTCATATGGAAGAGGCTAAGATTTTGGAGTTAAATGAATGGGCAGGCAAATGCCAAGTTTCCAAATTTTGGTGAAGGGAGGCGAGGGGAGGGAAATTAATCCTGCTTGTCATTATTTGCTATCAAACCAAAAGAGAGTAGGACACCCATTTCCAGTTCTATCCTCCCAGCTGTTATGAGGGCCCAGAAACAGAGGTGCCTTCCCCAAGATAACTTCCCCCTGAAGTTTTAAAAGGAGTTACCTTGAATTCCTGCGATGAATCCAACTGATCAGACGGCCAGGAAACAAGCATTTGCTCCTGGCACATCAGGAGGAAAGGGGAACACAGCCTTCCCTGAGCCCTGCAGCTTCCTCATTCTTTCACCAGAGCCACGGTGGCTTGCCTGGATTTATGGAATTGCTGCCTTTTGTCCAGCCTTCAATGCAAATAGGCCAGGTGAGATCAGACCTGCACCGCAGTGCTTGTTCTCTGCTTAAAGCCAGCACGGACTTCTGCTGGCGGCAAAACACCCCGAGATCCTCATTTGAGAGCGAACAGAAGATCAAAAAAAGGGGAAGACAAAGCAATAAGAGCTGCTCCCCTTCCAGCAGTGTGTCCCAGTGGTTAGTCACAGGGAATGAGGAGACACAGTTTGCCTTGTCTTACGGGGATGAGAGGGGAGGACGGGAAGATTAGCCGGAATTAGCATATGTATGATCAAAGCTTGATTATGGTATCCTGTTACAAAGAACAAGAAATACATTTCCTGTGGCTCAGGAGACACACCAGCTCCTACTGACAACCCCACACAAGGAATCTCGTTAAGATAACATCTGCCTCTTGGATTGCAGGAGGTGTTTGTACAAAGTACGACAGTTCTCATCCTGCAGCCTGGGAGGTTTGCAGAGTCTGCTCCCAGGATATCTCTTCCTATAGATGTGCAGGGAAACAGCCACTGGAACGTGTTGCTCTTGCTGTTTGTAAGCTAAATAGATGTTTTCATTCAACAAGTGAAAACATTTGCCTCTCCTGCAAGCCTGACTCACAGTTAGGAAAGGTTATTGACTATGTGCCAAACTGTTTCGTAATCACACCTCTCTAGTGCAGGGCAGGAAGATAAATCAAATTTCCTCTCCTCCCCGGACCTCCAACCTCACCTCCTGGCTCAGTGGAATCTGCCCTGGAGGGAACTCCACAGCAGGATCTGACTGAAGGCATCCTGCTCTATTCCCTGCTGCAAATGGGATTGTAGCCTTACCCTAACCAAAGACCAAAACTTGTGCTTATTTAACCAGCAGCAGAGGCAGATCAAGAGGTTTTGATCATCTCATTATCTGTGTTTTAAAATAAGACCAGGTTGGACAGGGCTTGGAGCAACCTGGTCTAGTGGAAGGTGTCCCTGCCCATGGCAGGGGGTGGAATATGATCTTTAAGGTCTCTTCCAATCCAAACCATCCTGTGACTCTAACACTAAGGAAAAAGCAGGAGGTTGGAGAGAGGTGGATCATTTCGTGAACATTTGGATTTTCCTCGCAAACACATTTTTGTGTAGGGAAAGAAGGAAATCCAGAGGAATTGTTGCAGGTTGAGGCTATTGTTTAACTACAGTTGGGCAAAAAAAATGACGAGTGAGGCAACAGGACTTACAAAGAGTTGTTCTAGTCTGATACAAAGCCTCATTGTCCAGTAAACTTCTTCTTGGAAATAAATATATTATGAGAAAGACAAGGCAGCAGCTGAACTAGACTGTATCCAGGCTCCTTGATTCCATGTACTCAGATTGCTTACCTTCAAATTGGAGGGATAAACACTGGACCCACTGAAATGGACATGTGAACCAGTGGAAAATGAGATCTGCTGACAAAACCCCCCAAAATGCAAATAATTGCTAAGGTATTTCACTCTCGTAGACTCGCACTGTAGATTCAAACTCATTAGTGTGCTTCCAGTGCTTTTTATAAATCATTGACTTTGGGTTTAACATATTTAAGCTATAACTGTGGTTGTCAAGCCCACGGAGAGCAGGAATCACCATATTATTTGGGAATACTGCTTTAAAACACTCTCTGTAGCTGTGTCATGCTAAAGCACTGCAAAACAGGTGACACATGAGCATGGAACGTCCTCAGCAGTTTGCATTTTACTGTGCCAACAGAATTACAATTCCAAACCAGGCCAGAAGAAACCATTCACCTTACATTTTATGCCTTTGCCCTTCAAAATCTCTCATCTGAGGACAGGATTGATTTTTTTTTTGAAAGGTATTTCCATAAATCATTAAAAAGTAACCTCTCTAAAGATTAGAAAAGCTTAGTCAAAACTTTGTCATACGGACAGTGGGGCCAAGCAGAAGCAGTTCTGGTTTCGAAGGAATAGCAACATTCACTACAAGTGGGACGGTGTCCACGAGGGCAGCTGGAACTGACAGCTGGCAGCTCTTCCAAGGAACCTCACCCACAAAGATTCAATGGCTTACAGGCACATCACTGTGCCACGTGATGTGCCCCTCCTCTTTAATCGGTCAGCTTTCCACACAAGGTACTGAATGTTATTCTATTTACATTCAAAAATAGCATTTTTCTCTCTTCAGTACAGAGTGGGAATGCCCGGGAATTAGTCAGTAGGAGCCCCTCTAACACAGGTGCAGGACAGCTTTGTTGATCTCTGGGTTTGTCCAGTCGTTCCGGATGTCATCCAGGTGATTGTCGAAGTCCACGAGCGTCTCGTAGGACTTGCTGTCCAAGAGAGAGGCAGCGATTCTCTGGGCTTCAGTCCAATCTTCACAAAAATCACTAGGATGTAAAACAACCAGGGATAAATGGGAATCACAAAGGACATCTCCACCACCTCCTCCACTCAGGAAAATAAGCCACACACTGTGGTGTGGTCATGGTGAGGATACCACGGCCTGGCTGCAGGAACCGGCTCTTCTCTCTCACTACAGCAAGAAACAGCTTTAAAATCACTGTCAGCTACACCCACAGTGTCACTCAGCCACAAAGTTTTGCCACTGCCCAGACAACCTGTTTTCCCTCACTAACAAACGCCACCAAACTCTGAGTTTACTCACACGTGCGGGTCCTTGCACCTCCACTTGTTCTCGTGCAGCTCGTACACGTGGATGGCAGGCTCCACACACTCCATCGTGAACTTGGTGTTGTCAACCTGGTGTGTGACACAAAAACACCACCTCAGTCTGCTCCTCAGCATCCCAAGAGATGAAATAATAACCAAAGTCAGTTCTTACAAACAGGGCACCTAATCCTGATCCGCTGTTCTGCCTTCAAACAGACAAATTTAAGCTGCTGACATCCTTTGTCATTGCAGCAAGGAGGCAAAGCCCTGTATGTGACATCAAAGACAAGAATTCATGTTGCAGAAGGGGGGTTGAAGCCATGAATGTGCTGTCTGAATATGCAGAGCAGGCCTCCAGTTCCTCTGAGGTGGCAGAGAGCTCACCACAGGCTCTCTGCAGACTTTGAACTTCACTGGCTACAGGTCACTGCGTCTCTTCCCCAGAGCATTTGGAGGGGAAGAGAAAATTAAGTACTTATTAAAAGACCCAGAGAACAGCATTTCCATGGCTGGTCCCACACCATGGCCAGGACACAACAGAGAGAGGGTGAGGGGGAATGGAGCTGTTTACCATGATGAGCGCCGTGTCTGTGAAGCCCTCGGCAATCCTGGAGGCCACTTTCTCCGCAACCTGGTTTGGGCTGCAGCACAAGGGAAAAGGAACTGAGTTATGTGAGCCACGACAGCCCAGCTGAAACCAGCAGGAAACAGGCTCAAAGAGATGTGAGAATGTCACAGCGTGCTAACAAACAGGAACAAGATAGAGAGCTGATGCTACAGCTGATAAGAGGAGGCCAAGAAACCCCCAGCTCCGCTTTCAGCATGTGGTCCAGAACTCAGCTGTGCTCAGGTAATGGGGTTGCAATGGAAAAATGTCCACTGATGGTGGGCAATCAGTGTTTTGTGGCCTCCCACCTTCTGCCACCAGACCAAACACTGCAGCCAGCTCTGCCCAGGCAGGCATTTAAAAAAGAAACCGAGGTTTCTCCCCACTCTGTACTTGAACTCCCTCACTGTCCAGTTGCTCTACCAAAATCAGATAATAATTTTAAAAATATATTTGAAAATCTTCAGCATGTTTCAAAGATGATAATCTCGATGTGGTGCCAGTTATCTTCAGAAACTAAATCTGAGTTTAAAAAAACACATCAAGCCTATGATACTCTTTCAAACCTCAAAAATAACAAACTGTATCTTCCCCTTAAAAATGCTTCCAGCAGATCTATTTCCCTTGTAAGGAAAGGACAAATAATGCCTTTATTGCTTAGAAGTCACAAGTGTTACTTAAAAAACATACTTGAGTCTGAATATACATTAACAAATAACTGGAACCAGAGAATCATGGAATGGTTTGGGTTGGAAAAGACCTTAAAGTTGATGCAGTTCCACCCTTGCCATGGGCAGGGACGCCTTCCACTGGACCAGGTTGCTCCAAGCCCCATCCAATCTGGCCTCAGACACTTCCAGGGAACATGGCATAACACCTTCAACAAGCTGTTCTTATTTATTTTAAATGCAAGTATGATGTACTCTCATTAGTCCCGGTACTGGATTTGACTAATAGAGGGGAAAACACGTGATACCCAGATCTAAAACTAAATTGTGGCTCCATGGGAAGGTCCCTTACTGCTTGCTGAGTAATCTGAGTCAGCCAGCAGGGAAAAAACCAACTAAACCTGGGGGAAATAAGTGATAAACAAGAGATATCACTGACATCATCTTCCACTTCAAGAGCATCCCTTTCCACATAAAAAACCAGCTTCAGTAAAACTCAGCGATAATTAAGTGGCTTAGAAAGAACTAGGTCACTTCTGAGTTTCCATAAGATACTCAGAGTTTACAAGATCTGTACTGCACAAGCAAACACACTGCAAATTTTGGCTATTTCCCTGACAACTGCAATTAAAGTGGCTGGCAGTCGTTCAAAGCCTGGCCTTTTATAGTATCCACTGAAGAGGAGGGATTCTGGAAAGCCTGGAGTTTCTGCACCTGAACAAAGGCCACATCCCCCAGCACCAGCGAGACAATGTGGGACCAGATGACAGTTGTCAAAGTTAATCAACACGCCTGATTTATGGGGATGATTTCTGCTGGCAGAGTCCAAAGTACAACCTAAAAGAGCAAACAGAAGGAAATATTGCACCAACACACCTGGCATCTTTCACGCGTTCGTTCGCCTGGTAATATCCAGCTATCACGTAGCTGTTCTCCTTGCACCAGGAGTCAATCTGAAAAAAGCAATGGGAACAATTAAACCCAGGAAAAACCAGGGGAAAAAACCCACCCAGGATGAAGGAAATCTCATGCCTGTCCTGCAAAGAAACCGGCAGTGAAGCATTGCTACATCTTTAAATATCTACACGTTTATGTCTCTTTACGTGCGCGCTCACGCACAGTTTGGCTGATTTATCTGGAACAGAGGAACCCAATTGAGCATTTGGAGAATGATGGAAAACATTAACCAAATGGAGCAAAAGAGCAAGAAGTGATCTCAGTCAAAGGCTGGCCTAAATTCGAGTGACAGGGCTATTAAACGCTGCCTGGGAGAGGATTTGGGTCTCACCCACTGATGGTTGGGGCGATTTTCTGTCAGTGTTCACCTCACACAGAGACTTCAGAGCATGTTCCCAGCATGGAATTGAGACTTCCCTGTCATTTCAGAAAGAGCTTGTGGATTTTATTTCTAATGTAACATTTCTAGGTTAAAATGCAAGTATTTTTGGCCTTCATTAGAAAATAAAGCTTGAGGTCAAAAGTAAATGCGAGGCAGAAATTTGTCCCATTTCCCATTTTTTTCAACCTGCTCTGCCACAAAAAGGCTCCTGACATAAAATTGTTTTCCTTTGAGAGTTCTTCCTAATTAAATGTCTCTATGCAAAGCTTAGACATATGTGGATTTTTTGCATGCAATTTACACAACTTTTGATTTACAGAAGCACAAAAGTTGAAGCACTTTTGTTGTTGCTTGTTTCTTTTCAAGTGAGTTTCAACACTGCTGCTCTTCCTGCTTTAAACTGGACCTGAATTCCTCCTGCTGAGTCTGTCTTGCTTTGAAAATATCTATCTCTATATATATATATAATGTTTCTCCTCCGAATTGAGGATATCAAGTCAGCAGAATACAGAGCCCTGAAAGACAGAAGTGGAGAGAGCAGCTCAAATTTTCCTTTGCAGTCCCTGGAGAGCACGGCCTCAAAAACCCTCCACAGCTCTATTAAAATGGAGTCCAAAAATACATCTGCAGCTGACCTGTCGCATCCTGGAAGTCAAATCAATCTCATTTTCAGCAATAATTATAGTATTAGACTGCATAAACAAACAAACAAACCAGCCATGTGAATAATCCAAGGGATGACATGGATTTAAGTGATAAAAAATAAAAGCTGTGTAGCCCTGCTAGAGCTGAGGGCCAACTGCTGTTTCAATTACAAACCCATTTTGAGGGCTTAGGACTCTGGTTTTAATTGTTAGTGGCTTGAAAGCTTGGCATTAGAGCCTGAAGCCAGACACTAAAATTAATAATAATAATAACAACAGAAAAAAGTACATCAATTTAAAAATTAAAAACTTGGGTTTACATCCATTTTTGTTCTGTACTAAGAACTGTCTTAAAAAGAAAAGAAATGAGAGAATGACTTTAAGCTCTCAGTTCTCTAATTGGCAATTAAAAATTGCTTCTGTATTTTTAAATTAAAAACAACAAAAAAAGGGAAAAATATCTTTTAGGAATGAAAGCTGTTTCCAGCTGCAATTTCCAAATTTCTCTCTAACCACTGTCACCACAGGTTTCCTCAGCATCAATTAGCCCCTGGTATTTTTAGTCACGTCCAGCCCTGCCAAGGGCAAGTGATGGGGGACAAATGGAATCTCACTTCCATATGGAGCTTGTCACCCTGGAAAAATCCAAAGGGGCCTCTGCTCTGCTTTGCTGCAGGTGCTTGGGGGTTTGGGAGAGCCCTGGAAAGAGGAGGAGGAGAAAGAGGAGGAGGAGAAGGACCTGCTGCCACCTGAGTGCTGTTCCAGGCTGGGGGGAGAGAGGGAAGTGCTCCTTGGTTTCTGTTTCTGGGTTTTGTGCTTTTTTTTTTTGAGATGTGGTTGCAAAACCACATCAATTAGCTGAGAAATTCAAAGGCACAAAAAAACCCCATGTGAAACTTACTTCACTTTTTCTTAATGACTCTGTTTTTGAGAGGGATTTCAAGGGGCCAAAGTGCAAATTAAACGCTACAAACATCCAGTCCTGCTGGAATCATGGAATATCCTGAGCTGGGAGGGATCCTCAAGGATCAAATCCAACTCCTGGCCCTGCACAGGACATCCCCAAATCCCACTGTGTGCCTGAGAGCATTGTCCAAACACTCCTGGAGCTCTGGCAGCCTTGGGAAGTGACAATTCCCTGGGGAACCTGTTCACTGCCCAACCACTCTCTGGGGGAAAAACCTCTTCCTCAGATCCAACCTAAATCTCTCTGGCCCAGCTTCATGGTTGGTTGGTTGGGTTTTGTTGATTCCTTGTACTGCCTGTGAGTTTTAGGAGTCACCACACAGACAAACCCAATGGAAGTGAATCCTCTATTTTCAGATGAAATCTGGACATTATTGCTCCCATTTAACATTCTGGGATGACTCAGGACAGAGAAAAGGAGGTGAAACTTGTGGGGCCGGTTCTAGAAAACCCTCCCACGTATGACCAGGTCACAGGTTTGACCAAAAACCAGCAATAATTGAACTGGAAGAGGAGCAGATCCCATGAAATCCTGTCAAAGCTGTGAAATCCCTTAGAAACAGAGGTGTTTTGCTACAAACAACGAGTTTAACCACACTGATCTCACTGATTTATTCAATAACCACATGTTAGGTTGTATAGATGTCAGAGTACCCAATTTCAAACGTTACCACGACAAAATCCAATTTTCATAACTGCTCTGACAATATTTATTGACACCTTTGCCTTTGTTTAAACCAAGAACAGGAGCAAAAGGCCCTGAGCTCTTGTCAAACACCGTGTTCTGAAGCTGCCAAGGATCACAGGAGGCAAAAAATGTGGCTGTGAACCACAGAGAGGAACAGCAAATCCTAACTGATGTGGGAAATGCCAGGGATTCCCAATCTTTACCTTTCTGTACCAAAAACTGACAGCAAATAAATAAAATAAGAATAATTTTCTTCCTGAAGATGTGGCAAGATCTTTCAGATGTTGCAAGAAACAGGATTTATTTCCTAATAATCTGATCCTGCAGCAAGATCTACACCAGAAAAATACACTGAAGGCCAAAAGCTGACAAAAATTCTGCCACAAACTGCCACAAACCCTGTAGAAAGATATTTCATGAAAACCCTACACATACTTTATTATATACATTATTCTACACTTCGCTAGCAACTTCCATTTACTCATTCCCAGAGGAAAAACAAACTACTGCCTCTCTAAAAGGTGAAAAAATGAGCCCTGCCACATGAAAGCAATTATAAACAGGATTATTTCATTTTCCCAAGCAGAAACCTGTGGAAAACCATACTCAGAAAATGATGACAGCAGCAGCACACAGTGCTGTGCCACTCCCACACTGTCACACTGCTGTAAGTGTATTTAAAATGGCAAATTTTGTGTGCTCTGAACAGTCAGGGCTCAGGCTCAGCTCCTCTGGCTGCATTTCATCATCTCCAGGCTTCAGGAAGAGGTCAACATTCCCACGGCATCACCTCAGCTGGAGAAAACTGGAATTGAGTTACATATACCTGGACTTTAGTTACAAATAACTGGAATTTAGTTTGTAAGTAACTGAACTTACAAATAAATCCCTTTTGGATGAAAAAAGAAATACAAAGCGAGCGGAACATTAAAGCCAAGGAGCCTGGAGGAATCAGAAATACAGTATCTGTAGTTTTACAGATATTAGAAAGGGGTGGATTTGCTCCTGCTCATAATCATGGAGTGGTTTGGGTTGGAGGGGATCTTAGGGATGATCGAATTTCACACCTTCCTAGGGACACCTTCCACCAGCCCAGGTTGCTCCAAGTTCTATCCACCCTGGCCTTGGACACTTCCAGGGACCCAGGGGCAGCCACAGCTTCTCTGCCCAGCCTGTGCCAGGGCCTGTCCACCCTCTCAGGGAAGGATTCCTTCACAATATCCCATCTAACCCACCCTCTGGCAGTGGGAAGCCATTCCCTGTGTCCTGTCCCTCCATCCCTTGTCCCAAGTCCCTCTCCAGCTCTCCTGGAGCCCCTTTAGGCACTGGAAGGGGGTCTCAGGTCTCCCTGGATCCTTCTCCTCTCCAGGAATTAACTAAACAAGAGATAACTCCAACAGCAATAATTATTGCCCTCCTATCTCTCCTAGGACTTCTCTACCTCTGCCTAGCTGTGTGACAGCAGAGGAGCTCCTGTCCCATAGCAGGAGAGCCTGTCCCACATCAGCCTCCTGTCCCACATCAGAGGTGCTCCTGTCCCCACAGCAGTGTGTCTCCTGTCCCACATCAGCCTCCTGTCCCCATAGTAGAGGAGATCCTGTCCCCACAGCAGAGGAGCTCTTGTCCCCACAGCAGAGGAGCTCCTGTCCCATATCAGGAGCTCCTGTCCCATATCAGACTCCTGTCCCACAGCAGAGGAGCTCCTGTCCCCACAGCAGAGGAGATCCTATCCCACAGCAGAAGGACTCCCGTCCCCATAGCAGAGTGTCTCCTTTCCCACATCAGGCTCCTGTCCCACAGCAAAGGAGATCCTGTCCCCACAGCAAAGGAGATCCTATCTCACAGCAAAGGAGATCCTGTCCCATAGTAGAGTGTCTCCTGTCCCATATCAGTCTCCTGTGCCCATATCAGGCTCCAGTCCCACAGCAGAGGAAATCCTATCCCACAGCAAAGGAGATCCTATCCCACAGCAAAGGAGATCCTATCCCACAGCAAAGGAGATCCTGTCCCATAGCAGAGGAGATCCTGTCCCCATAGTAGAGTGTCTCCTGTCCCACATCAGACTCCTGTCCCACAGCAGAGTGTCTCCTGTCCCACATCAGGTTCCTGTCCCGTATCAGGTTCCTGTCCCCATATCAGGCTCCTGTCCCACAGCAGAGGAGATCCTGTCCCCATAACAGAGTGGCTCCTGTCCCCACATCAGGTTCCTGTCCCATATCAGGTTCCTGTCCCCATATCAGGCTCCTGTCCCACAGCAGAGTGACTCCTGTCCCACAGCAGAGGAGATCCTGTCCCCATAGCAGAGTGGCTCCTGTCCCCACATCAGGCTCCTGTCCCCATATAAGGCTCCTGTCCCACATCAGGCTCCTGTCCCACAGCAGAGGAGCTCCTATCCCACAGCAGAGGAAATCCTACCCCCACAGCAGAGTGTCTCCTGTCCCATATCAGGCTCCTGTCCCCATAGTAGAGGAGTTCCTGTCCCCATACCAGACTCCTGTTCCCCATCAGTCTCCTATCCCATAGCAGTGTCTCCTATCCCACATCAGGAGCTCCTACCCCACACCAGCCTCCTATCCCACCCCAGACCGACTCCAGGCCCCACTCCCCCCAAACCCCACTAATCCCACACCACCACAGCACCACTCCCCTCCCACCCCACTCCCCACCACCCTCACCCCTCGGCACAGCCCCTCACCAGCGTCAGGGCCACCTCCAGCATGGGGGCGAGGGCCAGGGTGCCGTGGAAGAGCGGGATGCAGTCCACGAAGAGCGCGGGGTGCTGGGGCCGCGGGGCGGGCGGGCGCTCGGCCACCAGCAGCCCGTTCACGGCGCAGTGCGGGTACTTGGCGCCGTGCAGCACCATCTTGCAGTAGGCCTGGGTGGTCAGCTTCATCCTGCTCGGAGCGGGGACCCCCGGGGGATGGGAGAGACCCCTGGGATGCGGGGGAGACAGCCGGGATCGATCCCCCCTTGGATCTGGGAGAGACCCCCTGGATATGGGAGAGACCCCTTGGGTATGGGAGAGACGCCCTGGATCTTGGAGAGACCCCCGGGATATGGGAGAGACCCTCGGTATATGGGAGCGATCCCCTGGATCTGGGAGTGATCCCTGGGATCGATCCCCCCCTGGATCTGGGAGTGACTCGCTGGAGCTGGGAGAGACCCCCGGGATATGGGAGAGACCCTCGGTATACAGGAGAGAACCCCCGGGATATGGGAGAGACCCCCGGGATATGGGAGAGACCCCCGGGATGCAGGAGAGACCCCTGGGATATGGGAGAGACCCCCGAGATACGGGAGAGACTCCCTGGATATGGCAGAGACCCTCAGTATATGGGAGAGACCCCTGGGATCGGGGAGAGATCCCCGGGATATGGGATCGATCCCCCCCTGGATCTGGGAGAGACCCCCGGGATATGGGAGGGATCCCCTGGATATGGGAGTGACTCCCGGGATATGGCAGTGACCCCCGGGACCGATCCCCCCCCTGGATTTGGGAGCAAACCCCCTGGATCTGGGATCGATCCCCCCCGGATTTGGGAGCAAACCCCCTGGATCTGGGATCGATCCCCCCCGGATTTGGGAGCAAACCCCCTGGATGCGGGAGCGATCCCCGTCCCGGCCCCGCCGCTCCGCCCCGAGCGCCGAGTGTCGGGAAAGCGCCGCCAAGCACGGCCGGCTCTTACGACCGAGAGGTGCTTTATTTATTTTATTATTTATTTCTTGTGTTGTTGGAGGAGAGGGTGGATTTGGGGTTTGGGGGATGTGGGGCTTGGGGGATGCAGAATTAGGGGGATGTGGGGCTTGGGGGATATGGGGTTTGGGGGATTTGGGGTTTGGGGGATGCAGGAAGGCTGGCCTGGGGGGTGCCGTGCTTGGGGCAGAGTGGGGGGCATGGGCTGGGCCTAAGGTGGGAAAACTGCGGGGAAAAGGGAGCTGGATGTGATCCCGGGTGTGCCAGGGAGAGGGGCAGTGACAGTGCTGGGAACTGCGGGGCTACACTTGGGGCTGGTTTGGGCCCCTTGAGGACACACACTGAGGGTCTGGGATGTGTCCAGGGAAGGGAATGGGGCTGGGGAAGGGTCTGGGATGTGTCCAGGGATGGAGCTGGGGCTGGGGAAGGGTCTGGGATGTGTCCAGGGAAGGGAATGGGGCTGGGGAAGGGTCTGGGATATGTCCAGGGATGGGGCTGGGGCTGGGGCTGGGGAAGGGTCTGGGATATGTCCAGGGATGGGGCTGGGGAAGGGTCTGGGATATGTCCAGGGATGGGGATGGGGCTAGGGAAGGGGCTGGAGCAGCAAGAGGGGCTGGGGGAGCTGGGGGGGCTCAGCCTGGAGAAAAGGAGGCTCAGAGGGGACCTTCTGGCTCTGCCAGGAGAGGGGAACCAAGGGAAGGCCGGGCTCTGCTCCCAGGCTGTGCCAGGGGAGGCTCAGGTGGGACAGGAGGAGGAATTTTCTCATGGAAAGGGCGGTCAGCCCTTGGAAGGGGCTGCCCAGGGAGGTTTGGAGTCCCCACGCCTAGAGGTGTCCAAGGAAGGCCTACCCGTGGCACTCAGAGCTCTGGGCTGGGTGACAAGGCGGGGATGGGGCACAGAGTGGGTTTGATGACCCTGGAGCTCCTTTTCCCCCTTCAATAACCCCGGGATTCTGGGAGAGCAGGGATGAACCTCCCGGCGCGGTCCGCCCGCATCCCGTCAGCCCCCGCGCGCGGCCGCTCCGCCCCGCCCCTGCGCGCTCGGTGCCCGCGCTCCCGGCCTGCCCCGCACTTCCGGCCGCGGCTCCTTCCGGTCCCGCCCGCCGTAGAGGACGGTCGCCAGGTCGTGGGGCCGAGCCGGGCCGGGAGGGCACCGGGAAGGGGCTGGGAGGGCCTGGGGGACCCCTTCGTCTTCCCCATCCGTCCCCCGGGCCGGGGCAGCGCCGTGGGGGGGGGCTGCGGGTGGGCGGTGTGAGGGGGCAGCGTCGCGGCCGCCCCCCCTTCCTCCTAAAGGAGTCTCAGCGTGTCCGTGCGGGGTCATATCGCTGGTGTCGCGACATATGGGGCGGGCCTGTGATGGCACTGTGGGGGGAAGGCAAGGTCAGGGCGGGCAGCAGGTCCTTTGGGGGGTTTTAGGCAGAGATGGGGCCGCGGGGGGGGCCGAGCCCCGTGTGGATGCGGGGCCCCGTTATCCGTGTGCCCGCCCTCCCCGGGGATGTGCCGGGATTGCTTCCTGCGCGGGGATTGTCGCAGCGAGTGTGGGATGTGCCTGGGCTCGGCTCGCTTGCGGCTCCTGGAATCTGCCCAGGAACGGTTTGTTTTGGAATTAAAACGTTTTGGAAGGGTGGTTTGGGTGAGGGAATGTCCTTGCGTTGGAGTGCAGGAGGCTGGGGGGGAAAGCAGGGAGAGAAGGCTCATCCAAATCATTTTAGTGGGGGAATATCCCTGAAAACGAAGGAATGACTTTGAACTTGAGTGCAGGAGGTTGGGGGGGAAAGCAGGGAGAGAAAGGCTCATCCAGACCAATTTTGCATGGGAATGTGCCTGAAAACAAGGGGAAGCCTGTGGGTTTCACTGCAGGAGGTTCTGGGGAACAACAGGAAGGGAAATGCTCATCTTAGAGTGGGGAAATATCCCTGAAAAGCACAGAGTGATGTGCTGCCCTTTGGAGAATGGGCAGGAGGCCTCTAGACAGGCTGTTTTTCTGTCTAAACCAGTGGAAAATGTTGTTATTTCCTTTGTTCTGTTGTCCTGTCCCTGCCTGACCTGGTGCTGTTCTTGCTGCAGGATGTTGGCTTCCAGAGCGTTCAGCCTCGTCGGGAGGAGATCCATCTGCACCTCCCTGTGCCTGAGGGCACATGGACACGGTGGGTGGCACTGCCCTGGGGGCTGGTGAGGGCAGCAGAGCAGGGCCTGCAGAGCAGGGGCACAGACAGCTGCTCTGGGGGTCTGGGAAGAGGGAGGATTGGGGTGGAGGGGACTTGGGAAAGCTGGAACAGGAGATGGCGTCACAGCTGGTGCTGCTGGGGAGGCAGCAGGAATCAGAATCCTGGGATTATTGAAGGTGCAAAGACCTCCAAGACCATCAAATCCAACCTGTGCCCAATCCTCACCTTAACTGGCCTTAGCTCTTTGACTGGGCCATTGGGTTTTTGTGCTGTAACCAGTAAGGGGTGTTTGTGCAGGAGCTTGACTGGTGTCTCTTCTCTTCCCCCTCTCAGCTGGTGTTGTGAAAGCAGAGGATTACAGCCTCCCAGCCTACGTGGACCGCCGTGACGTCCCCCTGCCCGAGGTGGCCTTTGTGAGGGACCTCTCAGCGCAGCAGAAGGCACTGAAGGAGAAGGAAAAGGCCTCATGGACCGCCCTGTCCATCGATGAGAAAGTGGAACGTAGGTTTGGGGCGCTCAAAGTGACCTGAGAGGCAGTAGCAGCAACACAGTTTCATCTGCTGCATGTTTATTATTGTGGAGTCATGGAATGGCAGTGGGAAGCCATTCCCCCTTGTCCTGTCACTCCAGGCCCTTTTAAATAGTCTCTCTTCATCTTTTTTGTGGGCTTCTGTCAGATACTGAATGACCACAGTTAGGTTGTCCCTGAGCCTTCTCTTCCAGGCTGAACAGTCCCAATTCCCTCAGTCTTTCCATGCAGGAGAGGTGTTCTATCCCTCTAGTCATGTTGATGGCCGTGGTTTCTGTTCCCAAGATCCTTGCTGCTGTCTCAGAACATTTAATGCACCTGCCATGGTGTCTGTTCTGTCCCTGAGGTCACATCCATCAACTCCTTCCTCTTCCAGAAAACAAATAGTAATTGTACCTGCTTCTTGATTTCCCTCTGCTTTCAACAAGCCAGATGAAATCTCTTCATTACAATGTGCTATTGTTAGTCCAGCTGAGGGAAATGAGCCCCAAATACGAATGTGTATTTGAATGTTAATGACCACTGACTTTAACATTAACCAAATCCCAGCTAATTAAAACTCCATGTGGGTGTTTTGACTTGCAAATAAAACCACCTCATTTTTTCTAACTGCTGCCCTGGTATGAAGTGGGTACCTGGTCTGTGAGCAGGTGTGAAAGATTTAAACCTCTTTGAGGAACTGCTCAGATGTTCCTAAACACTCTTCAAATCTTATGTTGCTTTGGATTTTAAAGTCCTGTGGGCCTCAGTGGCAGAGCTTATAAGCTTTTTACATAGAAACATTCCCTTTGGAATTATTTGTGCTAGGAAGCTTTGGGGTCAATAACCACACTGGGAATTGGAGGGGAGAAAGGATAGCTCCATTTCTCCTTCTTTCAGGTCTATTCTGCAACTTTTGCACAATTTTATGATAATGTATAAAACAAACACTTAACATTGACGTGGGGAGGGTGAAACACAGCTCATTGGTCTTGGTGTGGGAACGGGCAGTTAATTCTGAACCTAATTTAACATCCACCCCTTTTTGGGCAGCCTCAGGCCTCGGTCACCTCCCTCTGGAGAGATCCCTGTCCACCTGAAAGTCACAGGAGAAGTTAAAAGAGATGACTTGGTGCTTTTTTTGGCAGTGTATCGCATGAAATTCAATGAGACCTACGCAGAGATGAACAAAGGAACAAACGAGTGGAAAACCGTCCTGGGTGGAGTGTTGTTCTTCCTCGGCCTCTCCGGCCTCATCCTCATCTGGCAGAAGCACTTCAGTAAGTAACTCTTCAGTGGAGAGCAGGGCCAATTTATGATGCCTAATGGGACCTTACAGAATTCCCATACGCTGCTCCGTGGGGTCAGGGTGGTGTGTGGAACAGCGTAAGGGTGACCTCCCAGCAGGGGCTGTTTGTAAGTCCCTGAAAACTCCACCCTGCAGCTGTAAATTCATGGAGTCGGTGGGTATGATGCATAAATATTCAGGAAGCTGAGTTTTGGAAAGGTAGTGGAGCTTTGGGAGGAGAGGAAATGAAGGGGAATGAGTGGTGATAACTCCTGATCCCAGAGCTTCCCCTCTCTGCTGTCGGAAAAGCTTATTGCTGCCTTGGTAGTGAGCATTTGGGCTTCTGCCATGTTTGGCTGCTTTCCCAGCTAAGGATCCGACCTCAAGGGAGCCTCCAGCTGCTGTGAGGCAGAGCACCAGTTAAATGAGCTGCTCCCTGCCTTGAGGCTCCCAAGAAAAGGAAAGCAGGAAGCTGTTATCTTGGTATGAGCCTTTACTGATGAAGGAAACCACTAGAGAATCCATGTGGGAATGTGATCTGAGCTGCATGCATCAGAAACTGAAGGTGGGGAGCGTAGGTTTGAACAGATCAGAGAACCATGGAATGGTTTGGGTTGGGAGGAACCTTAAAGCTCATGTTGTCCCACCCCCTGCCGTGGGCAGGGACACCTTCCACTAGCCCAGCTTGCTCCAAGCCCAGTCCAGCCTGGCTTTGAACACTTCCAGGGATGGGGGAGCCACAGCTTCTCTGGGCAACCTGCTCCAGTGGGATGACTTAAGGGGAAAAAAAGCTTTTTGTTAGTGACACTTGTCCCTCAGTTCCCAACTTGCTCGTTTGGCATTGTGAAATAATTCCCATTGCTCCCATCCTGCAGTGTATGGCCCCATCCCGCACACCTTCTCCGAGGAGTGGCTGTCGGCACAGACCAAGAGGATGTTGGACATGAGGGTTAACCCTGTGGAGGGCATCTCAGCCCAGTGGGATTATGACAAGAACGAATGGAAGAAATAAAGCAACTCAGTGGAACCTGCTCTGCTTGAATATGAAATGATTCCATCACCTGTGCGTGACCTCGTTGCTTGTGTACTGGAACACCTTCCACCTACAGAAATGCTAATAAACGTCTGGTTAACTTGAGAGTTGCCTGTTACTGGTCTCTGGATATGTTTGTTGGGGTGGGAGCACCTCAGAGGTTTTATTAAACACTGTGGTCTGAGGAAAGTCTGGTTCTTGGCTTGATGTTTTCAGGGCTAAGAAAGCTGCTGCCAAATTTCTCCCTTCAGGTAAGCTGCTGTCCCCTGGATTCTGCAGATTTTTGGTTTAAAAACACCCCTCTGAAAACTAAAACAAGCTTTGCCTTCAGTTTGCTCTCCTGATGACAGGAAACCTCCATCAGGAAACCCGATGTTGTTTTAAGTCCATGAATGTGATTAGGAGCTGTGTGGGGTCTCAGCCACTTCTTGGCCAGCCTTTCCTTCCACTCAGAAATTAGGGGAAGGTTTTTAAGGTGAGATAAATAGGTTGGAGTTAAGCCATGAGCTCCCCTTCCTACATCTGTAAAAGTGACAAATTTGTCCCCAGGGTGCTGAGAAGGGTGGTCTGAGGGTGACTGTATCCCCCAGGGTGGCGATGGCTTGGGGGGTGTTTGCTGTGCCTGTGATTTGCTTTTCCCTGCTCTCCACACAGCTCGTGCCTCTGGCAGGCTCGTGGCATGGATCTGGGAGGGGGACATGGAGCTGCCAGGTGTTCCTGCCTGGAAAGTGGATGTTCTGAAGGGCATGCTGGAATTGCAGCATTGCTTTACAGCTCCTCTCTTCCCCATTCCCAGAGGGAAGGGGAGATGGGCTTATCCTCAGTGTTCTATCAGCTGCACGTGGCTCATGCCATGCTCTGGTTTTCCAGGCCTTGCTCTGAATTCTGCTCATCCCTGTGACTGGGAGGAATTGGCATGAATGGAAGAGAAATCCTGCTGAATGCAGGGCTTGTGCCAGCCTGCAGTATCCCAGGAGGAAGCCTGGGCAGCATTGCTGGGATAAGGGAGGCGTTCCTTCCCAAAAGGCTGTGGAAGCTCCGGGGAGCCTGGGAGGGAAACCTGAGCCTCCCCACGACCCTGGATCTGTATTTCACCCTCCCCTGCCCAGCACCAACCACTCTGTTCCCTTTGCTGGTGCAGCAGCAGGACCTGCCGGAGCAGCCTAAAGGTGAGCTGAATTTGCCAGAGCTCTCCATGTTCCTCCCCTGGCACGTGCTCCCTTTCCTCCTGCTCTTGGCAGAGGGATGCACTGCTGGAGAGGGGTCAGATCTCATCATCCTGCCTGGGATTTTTGGGTGTTTATTTGCAGGTAGCCTTGGAGACCAAGAAACCACCTGAATCCTGATCCTGGGGAGACAAAGCCCATGGGGAGTGGAATGAGCAAGGTAAAGGGGGGCAGTGGGATGCTGTCCAGTGTGTCCTCTTCTTCTGCAGCCCATGGGTGCTCTTCCCAGGCCACCACGACTTCCTAAATACAACTATTTGTGTTGTCTTTTCTCATTCCCCTTTGAAACTCCAAGCACTCAAGAAAGAGAATTGAGAAAACAGTGATGTGTATCCAAGGTTTATATCGGAGGTGAGGAGCAAAGCACGTGCAGGGGTCAGGAAAGTGACAGCTGGCATTAAATGCTCATCCCTTAGGAGGTAAAGCCGTGGCATTCTCATCCTCAGGGCTGACAGGGGGTCCCTGCAGGGAAATTCCCCCCCTTGCCACCCCTTGGATGTGTCTGTGGCCGGCAGCAATGTGGGAAGTCGGGTTTCATTGCTGCCTGTTCTTCCAGGGCTGGCAGAGGGGATCAATTTCTGTCTGTATCCTGAAATAACTCCTTGGTATGTGCATTCTCCAGTTTAAAATTAGACTCTGGGACAACAACAGAGAGATCAAATCAGGTCAAACTCTCTTTGCAGGCCTCTGGTGTGGTGTAGATCTGGTTTTCACCCCCTCCAGACACAGCCCGACCACCAAAGTGGCTCTTACAGCCCACCCAGTGCCACCAAACCCTCTTGGGGATCCTGGGCTGTTGCTGCCAGGGGCTGTTGGTTCACACACTTCTGTAGGATCCCACTTTGGAACTGATAATATGCAGGGCTTGGCATCCCCTTTCTAATGGTAGCAGCTGGTGCTGTACAAGTTGTGCTGGATCCAGGTGTTTGCACCCAGGAGTGGGCTGGGGTTCAGCTGAATGGTAGAGCTGGGCTGGATGTGACCCAGTGCTGTTGAAAACCCTTCCCAAAACATCTCAATCCAGGGATCTTCTGCCAGATGGGCATCAGCAAGTCCAGCTGATCATCAGCTGTCTTTTTTGTGCCCCTGGAAGATGCTCTGGTGGGTTCTTATATCCTGAGATGTCCTTTTTTCTCCTTCATAACCCCACAGCAGCAAGTTGGAGACCAAATTTGCAGCTTTGATGTCTTTTACTGCAACATCCTGGCCAGAGAAGTGTTATAAATAGCCTGTGCCCATCCCAGCTGGCAGATGCAACCTTTGAAACTCTATAGGATCACAACCAAGCCCCTTCCCGCTTCTGTACTGAGTATTCCTGAACTCTGCACTCCTGGAGGGGTTTGGGCTGGTGGTTTGAGTGGGTTCAACCTTTCCTGGTTGTTGGTTCATGGATTAGGTGCATGGTTTGTCATGGCCTGGGGAGTTTGGTGGCAGGGGTCCTGATCCTGCTGGAACTACACCTGCAGTTTCATGCTCCCACCACATTGGATGCACCTTGTGCCTGGTGCTGTCTGAACTTTTCCCCCTTTTTGTCACCTCCCAGGTTGTCACAGGCCTCTACCTCGGGAATATCCGTGGTAAGTGCCTTTCCCTGCCCCTTCTCTGTGCTGCTGTGGGATCCCTGGGTAGCTGGCAGAGCTGGAGGATTCCCTCCCCTTGGGAGCAACCTGTGTCTGCTCCTCAGCATCTTCCAGAAATCCAAAGCCCCCCAAAATCTCCATCCCAACTGCAAGTGATCCAAAGCAACTCTCTCCCGGGACAGGGATAGGGGAGCTGTGATCCTCAGCTGTGCCAGAGCACCAGGAAACTCTTGGCATGGCTGGAAACCTCTTCAACAGCGAGGACACCACAGCCTTTTCCAAGTTATCTGTGTGATTTCTGATTTTGGGGGTGGCTTTAGAAGCCTGCTGACTACCCAGTGCTTCCAAGGGGGATTTTGCTTGGAAGGAGGTGCCCAGTCTCCTCGTGCCCATGTGGGGTGAGAGGCAGTGGGAAGGGCTGGATTGGGGGTCAAGGGGCTGGGGGTGATGGATGTGGGTTGTTGGTGGGTGCGTGGTCCAGCAGATCTCCCAGGAGGGCGGGTGATTCCCATGTGGCTCCTGCTTCCAGACTCTGAGGACCATGAAAACCTGCTGAGGAACGGGGTGACCCACATCCTCTCTGTCTACAACGGTGCCAAGCCCGTCCTGGAGGTGGGTGCCCAGCTTGGGGGGGTCTGGGGGACCACCCTGGAGGAGCAGTGGTTGGAAAGGTGCAGATGGGGCACCCCGGTCCTCTCCTGGCACAGGGAGAAGCGATGCTGGGTTTGCAGTGATTTGCACCAATTTGCACCCCGCATTGATGACTGGCACCCAAAGGAGCTCAGCGCTGGCGTCGGGGTGAGGGGAGCTGAGGTGTTTTGGGGTCACGGGCACCACTTGGTGGTTTTTGGGGTGCAGGTGGGACCCGCGGCGCTGCCGGGGGGTCCCCACGAGGGGGCGGCGGTGCCCCACGGATGGAGCCCCGGCGGAGCTCGGGGCATCCCGCAGCATCCAGGACCGGGCACTGCCAGCCCTCCTTTCCCGCTGACCCCAGAGCGCTGCGGACCCTCGGGCTGCCCGTGGGGAAACTGAGGCAGGGGGTGTTGCCAGGGGGGTGATGCCAGAGGTGCTGGGCAGGGCTCTCCTGCACGAATCCAGCCTGGACGGTCCCAAGAACTGGGAGCAGCCCCTTGGGGTTTGGCTCACAGGGATGTGTGAGGAGTGAGGGGCACGACCCTGGGTGCTGGTTGCCTGGTGTAGGGGTAGAGCTGGGTAACAGGGTGGGCACAGCTGTGGGGTGAGAGGGAAAATCCTATAGATCATCATAGCACAGAACCATGAAATGCTTTGGGTGGGAAGGGACCTTAAAGCTCAACTCATTCCAACTCCTGCCATGGGCAGAGACACCTTCCACTAGCCCAGGTTGCTCCAAGCCCCGTCCAACCTGGCCTTGGACATTCCCAGGGATGGGGCAGCCACAGCTTCTCTGGGCAATTCCTTCTCAATATCCCATCTATCTCTGCTCTCTAGCAGTGGAAAACCATTCCCTGTGTCCTGTCCCTCCATCCCTTGTCCCAAGTCCCTCTCCAGCTCTCCTGGAGCCCCTTTAGGCGCTGGAAGGGGCTCTCAGGTCTCCCTGGAGCCTTTTCTTCTCCAGGTGAATCCCCCAGCTCTCCCAGCCTGTCCCCAGAGCAGAGGGGCTCCAGCACATGGAGCATCTCTGTGGGCTCCTCTGGACTCACTCCAACAGGTCCACATCTTTATTGTGCTTGGCTGTGTGTTGGACCCCCTGCCACCTTCCAAATCCTGGGATGCTGAAGAAAGAAAAGGGGTTTGGCAAGACCCCTTATCCTTTTAGGGCCACCACGGTGAGGGAGCCCCAGCAAAACCCCATTGGGAGCCTCGTCCCTGCTGAGGCATTGAGTAACCTTGGAGTGGGGGAGAGCCAGAGGGAAGGAGGGTGAGGCTGCAGGGGAAAGGCTGGTGGCTGGGCAAGGGGCAGCAGCTGGGGCTGCCAGGCTTGGGGCATGGCCAGATGGGGAGCAAACCACACGGAGAGCTTACACCAGGGAGCAGAGCTCGGGGTGCAGAATGGGGAACCGGAAAGGCATGGTGGGTTGAGCAACGTGTCAATCACGGCCCCGGGCAGGGAACCGCAAACCCCAGCACCGTTCCCATGCGTGGCCCAGCTCCCCGAGGTGGGATGGGGACAGCCAGCCCCATGGCAAAGGGGAAGGCGCTGGGAGCCTGGCAATGGGTCAGGGTTTGGGGAGGATTGGGGTTGGTTTGGTTGCTCTGCTGCTTGGCATGGTGGCTTTGCCATTGTGGTGGCTTTGCCATCGTGGTGGCTCTTCTTGGTGCAGGGAGATCGGGCTGGCACCAGGAGTGGTGTGAAGCCATGGGTGGGATGGAGAAGTGATGCACGGGAGAGTCTGCCTATGCTCATCTTTGCAATGTAATTCCAGCACTGCATTATGCCCGTGCCCATCCCACTCTGCCCATTCTCTCCACTTTTTCCAGCCTCCTCATTTGCCCTGGGCTGGAGGGTGGTCCATGGGGTTGGGCTGCATCAGCCAGGGAGGACCTTTCTGCAGCGACCTGATGGAAATGGGGCAATCCCTAGTGCTCTGGCTGCAGGATTTCCACCCCTTTCACTAAGAAAGGGTAAAAAAAAAACCCAACCCTGAGATGAAAAGGATCTAATTTTAACTTAGAACAGGGAGGATCGAGGAAGTGATGTTTTAAGGAGAGGAAAGTGATCTGACCTAGGCCAGCATGAGGCAGATGATTTATGGTGTATTAAAAGGATGGGGAGGAAATAACTCATTGATGAGAGTGGCTGCGTCAGTGCATGTTCACACACATCTTCCTGATGGGGCTCAGGGCCCCAGGAAAGGGCTGGTGCTGCTTTTGGGGGCTCCTGAGACTTGTAGTGGCCCCCTAACAGCCTCGTCTGTCCTCTGGGATGAAGTGTGAGGAGTAACCTGGAATGGGATGGGATGGGATGGGATGGGAGGGGATGGGATGGGATGGGATGGGATGGGATGGGATGGATGTGCCAACCCATTGGAGCAGAGCAAGCTGATGGCACCCAAAAGTGGTTTCCAGCTTTTCCCTCCCCTAAGGGTCAGCTGGGGAGGAGAAAAAGAAAGAAATGGAGTGTTTTGTGTCTCTTGGAGGTATTTTACTACTGTGATTGTCTTTGTATTGCAGGACATGACCTATCTGTGCATCTCAGCCTCGGATTCATCCAGTCAAAACCTGTAAGTCCTTTCCTATCCTTTTGCCTCCCAGATCATGTGTTGGTAGTTGTCAGTCAATAAAAGTCCAGATTCTGCAGGAGGAAGGTTTAGACCATTCCTGCTATGAAATTTCATATCATTCCCAAGCATGACAGAAACTGGGGTGTATTCTGAGCTGATAAATAGCATTTTAGGGCTTGAGATCTGTTTTTGTGTGTGTTTGCAGTCAGTAAATTTAGTTTTCCATCAAATTTCAGAACTATTCTATTGTGCAGGGTTGAAAATTGGAGTGTTAGAAAGACAATGATTTCTTTCTTCCAAATATTTTCTTCGGAAAGAGAAATATTTTTTAAAATTAACTTTTTTTCACCCTATAAAGCACTGATAATTATAAATCTTGCAATGATATCTTTGAGATGAAGCTGCTGAGAGGTGCTGGGAGGAAGTCCCAGGATTTTGTGGGATGCTGGTATGGAGGGGAAGCACCATCCTGCTGCTGCTTTGGGTGACAGACACCCATAAATCATCCATTTCAACCAGCAAATGGGCAAGTCCAAGGGATTTTTCTACCGAATCAAACCCTAAAAAGCATCAAAGCTCGATGCAGAGTGACCAAGCTGAGCCCTGTTTGTGGAGGTGCTGGTTTTTCCAGCATCCTTGGGAGCAGCCATGCCCACGGGTGCGATTCTGCTTGCTCATGCTCCCGCTGAGCGGAAAGAGAAGCTTTACAAGAAAACCCTGTCTCAGCAAGAACTGGGCTTTTCGGTGGTTATTTTTTTTCTCTTTGCTCATTTCTTGGCATTTCTGGTGTGTCTACAAAAGGAAAAAAAAAAGGAAAAAAAAAGAAGATAAGGCTGGCTGCCGGAAGGAAGACTTATTCAAGGGACTATTTTCTGTGTGTCAGTTTATGCCTTGGATTTCACAATCCTCCTGAACTTGTGTCCTGCAGAGGAGATGCTTGTGAGTCAGGAGCTCAGGAGTCCAATCCCACGCTTCGAGGCTGGAAAAGCACAGGGAAAGTTTTCCTCTGGCTGGCTGCCTGGGGAAAAAACACCCCGTGGAGTGTGTGAGGAAGGGTAGGGTGGCTGAATTGCTCACTGCCCTTGCTGTGGGGTGGGTTGGGAGAGAGATGCTGTGTGCATGGAGCGGGTTGAGGGCACCAGCATCATGTCCCTGCAAGCAAGGGGCATCCCTGCTGGTCCTACCAAGGCTTTGAAGAGGAGGACTGGGATCTGGAGAGCTTGAAGCTGTGTGGGCAGCATCTGCAGTCCCTGGGGGATGCTGTAGATAACTAGGACAAGACAAAATGCCCTGGGACAAGCTTTAAGCAGGGAAAGGGCCCCCCTCAAAGAGGTGGTGCTGCAGTGGGGGAGGATGAAGACCTTGACAAGCAATGGACTGACATCTCCCTCCAGGGCTGAAAGGCTTAATATTTTCAGTATGACCACAGTTTCAGAGAATCCCTAATCTCTCCTCCTTTTCCTGGGCAGCAGAACCCCCTGCTATTCCTGCATAAATGCATTCTTAGAAGGAGCTGAGCCCAGCACTGCCAGGACAGGGCAAAGAGCATTCCATTCCATGGGCTAGCAGGGATGAAGGAGACTTTGGAGGGTTCTGCCTTGTCTCCACAGGGAAACCCGGTCCCTTGGCAAGGGTCACAGTGGGAATAACTCTGCAGTAGCTCATGCTTTGGCTTCTGAGAAATCAGGAAGGCTGTGCAGGCGCACGCCCACCCCATCACGCGGAGGCAGAGGAAGTCCGGCGCTGGAGCAGAGGTGCTGCTGCCAAAGGGACCCTCTTCTCCTCCTGAAAATCCCAGGGCTGCGTGGGCAGGGAGGCCACGAGCAGCACAAGTGACCCAGAGTTAGGTTTTCTGCCTCAAAGCTGCTCCAGAGCCCAGTGTGGCTGTGAGGGTGAGCAGAGGTGGGCAGCGTTTACTGGAAATACATGCCAAGGAGAAGAATATCTGGCTCAGTGTAGGATCTTGGAGGCTCAGCAGCTTCCAGCATCCCATCCAGTGCGGAGCAGGAGGGATGTGTCTCACCAGAACCTGTGTAACCCTCCTATAAACACCCACCTCTATCCCACCAGTACATATGGAGTTAGTTATCCTGTTTTCCAGGTCTCCATCAGGAAGCCCTGGCTCCGAGTTCTGCGTTGGTGTGAAATGCTCTGGTTTGGGTGAATGTGCTCCCTCTGCCTTGCCAGCAGTTGCTGGTTTTGCTTTTGGGAATGCAGTCAGCAATCCATGGGCATGTCTGTATTGGTGTTGGCAGCCCTACCTCCTTGGCACAGGCACTTCTCCACGTCCTCCCGTGGGTGGGAAGGGGACCTCCAGGCAAAATGCCTCCAGAACCACCTTCTCCCTGCCTTCTTCCCTGCTGGCATCTTTCCTTCTTTCCCTTTTAGGGAAGCCGGTGTTTTTGCCTACATTTGGGAATTAGGGGTGAGCTGATGGCTCAGCATAAATGCTGACATGGAAGGCTGTATGTCCCTTATGCACAAGATGACACCTTTCCCTGGAGGATGTCCTCCTGGGGTCTGCCCTGAGCTGGTTTGTCTGATGGCAACACCATCCTTCCTTGACTCCTCAGGAAGCAGGAATTCCCCTGGGAAATCTCCTAGGTAATTTCTTTCCCAGCAAATGAAGATCATCCCCTCCACCTTCACCTGGCAGAGGAAGCATCTCTGCTTCCACCCCACGCTGGTGGCCCCAAAGTTGTGGGAAGTCCTTGGGAGTGACACAGCTGTGGTTTCCAGGATGTTCTGGTGCCTTGCAGGGATGGACAGCCCTTCCCTCCTCACCTCCTGCCTCTATCCTTGCAGGCTGCAGCATTTTAAGGAGAGCATCAAGTTCATCCATGAATGCCGGCTTGGTGGGGGAGGCTGCCTGGTCCATTGGTGAGAGCTTCTGGTACTTCCTCACATCCCATCGGTCCTCTGGGAGGTGGGGATAGGCCCCAAAAAGGTGTCCTTGATGTCAAACATCCCTTGTGGTAGGGAGGAAGGAGAGGAGAAGACAAGGAACAGTGGGAGGGCGATAGGGAAAGGTCTCTCTGGACCCACAGAGGTCCATGTGTGACAATCTGAGCATCCGAAGAGGTGGGACGGAGGAAGCCACCTCCTTGGAACCACCAGCAGTGGTGAGAGAGGGAGAAAGAGCTCCTTCCCCCTGCCCAATCCATGCACAGGGAACCCTGCTAGCATCCCAGCAAGACAAGGTGTCCGAGGGAAGCTGCATCACACCAACCCCTGCAGTGGGAATAACTCTGCTCCCTTGTGCTGTGCCAGCCTGGCCGGCGTCTCCCGCAGCACCACCATCCTCGTGGCTTATCTGATGACAGTGACAGAGCTTGGCTGGGAGAGCTGCCTGGCTGCCACCAAGGCTGTGAGACCCTACGTCAGCCCCAACTCTGGCTTCCAAGAGCAGCTGCAGGAATACGAGAGGACCTTGCTGCAGGAGGTACATCCCACTCCCAATTTCCCCTTAGATATGTGTTAGAAGAGTTTGCAGCCAGGCAGGACTCTTTTGCATGCAGCTCTCTGCATGGCCAGCTGTTTGCCCCAGCTGGCTTTTGGGGGTGTTATTTATTACCTGGGGATTTGGGGCTTTGCATGTAAAAAAGGGAGAAAATGAAAAAAAAAAAGAAGTGCTTAGATACTATGTCATTGCACTTAAAGCCCTTTAAAACCTTGAAACCACAGCTATCTTCTCGAGAGTTGGGACACAGTGGGAGGGATGGGAGAGCAGCTTGTCCCCTGAGAGCCTCAGGAAGGAGCTGGGCTGATTCCTGGGAATGCAGAGCAGCGGGAGCTGGAGGCGGAAAGGGGGAGAGGAGAGGGAGGAAGGCTCTTGTGAGCAGTGTCGGGATGTCTGGGCATGCTTGGATCTGGCAGGGCTTCCTCTGACAGCAAGTCCTCTGCTTTCAGGGGCAGGGACAGGCAGGAGCAAGTGTGGGTGGAGGAATCTCCTCTTTCCTCCCCAAAATGATGTGGAGCAGCAGGGTTTAGGAGAGCAGCAGCTCTGGCTGGATGGGATCCCATGCTGTGCAGGGGAGGGAGGATGGAGCTGAGCCAAGCTGGATGCCGGCAGCTGGGAGTGACAGCGGCACGTTTAACTGGGAGAGCAGAGTTCAGACTGCTCTCTGGAACCGGAAAGCCCTCAAAAGCAACAAGGGGAAAGGCCTTTAAAAGCACAGCTCTCCAGTTATCCTTCCAGCCTCCCACACTGCACCCTGCTCCTTCACTCAGCCCCAGGGGCTGCAGCCAAGGGCCGGGTCCCAAACTGCATGTGGGACACAAATGGACTTTTGCAAGGAAAAAGTGACCCTCAACTCGATGTGTACAAGGCATCTCACAGCCCATGTCACCCCTAAACTTGGTCCCATCCCTGGAGGCAAAGCCCCCTCATCCATCCACTGCAGCCACGAGCATTGTGGAATGGCCCTGTGGCACACGGTAGAGGGGACCTGGTGGTCCCTTCGTGTTCTTCAAGGGGATTTCTCTCCTCCCAGGAGAATGACGGGGCCAGCATGTGACACCGGCCCAAAGCTCAGCCCCTTCCCCAACACCAAGTTCCCTTCTCTGGGTGCCGGTGGGAGCTGTGGGTGCTGTCACATGAGGGATGTGGCTCTGCCCCGTTATCACCAGCTTGCAAAAATGCCTGCAGAGGAGGGTGGAAAATGCTCCAGTGCATTACAAAACACTCATTGTGCTGGAGATTCCCTGCGGGGCTTCCCCATGACCGGGTCAGCTCTCCCCAGCCCTTCCCATGTTCTGGACACATCCCAGCACAGACCGTGGTGTGGGGTCTGTTCTGCCCTCTCTCCATTTGAGTTATTCCTCCTGCTCCTCCGAATCCACACTAGGCTGAACAGGCACCCCTTTTCCTCCCTTTCCCTTAGAAGCCGCTTTTCCATCAATGCCACGTTTTGCCAGCGGCTTTGCAAGCGTTTCCCTGAAATACCCGAGGCAGAGCCAAGGGTGGAGGCGCTTGGATGTGTTTTCCTGCATTGTGGGATTGAGAAAGGGCTGCCTTTTCCTTGAAACCCCGTGTGCTCCCCGCGGTGGCAACAGCGGGGAGGGAATGGCCCTCGTGGGCGCTGGGACAAGGCTGGGTGGCGGAGAGGGGAGGGCTCCGGTATTACTCACCCACAGCTGCATTTGGAGAAGGGGAACAGCTGGATGGATGCTCCAGCCTGACCTGCAGCGCGTTGCTCCCAGCAAACCCCTTTGCCAGAGGAAGGGATTTGCAGGCAGGTCTGCCCAGGAGGGTGGCCGGGGGTCCCTCGGGGTGGTGGGTGCTGTAGGAGGACACATTCGCGTGTCCCCTGGGATCTGATGCCACCTGGATCCTGTGCTGTGCTTCATGCCAAGCAGCAGCTGCCTCGCTTACCTTGGCTGTGGGAGGTCACACCTCGTTCCCGCTGGTGGCTTTGGGGTGGTTTTCCACGTGTATCAGGAGGATGCAGGACCAAGGGTGTCATGACCTGAGGTTCAGGGGTTTAATTTCCACATTTAGCTCAGCTGTCACCCCATTTCCCAGTCTGGAAACACCGTGCATGGGAGCAAACCTGGATAAGGGCTGGGCAGGCTGCTCAGGGGGAAAACCCTCATTCCTCCTCAGCTAAAACCAGTGAGGAACAGGGTGGTCCTCCTGGGGCTGTGGACAAACATCCCTTGGTACCTCAGTTTCCTTTTCTGCAGGGACCTCAGATGGGACCCTGGGAGGCAGGAATGGGGAAGATGCTCCCTGGGACTGTCCAGCTGGCTCCTCACTGCAGGAAGGATGCCTCGAGCGTGCAGCTGTGGTTTCAAGCTGGCAAATGCTGCCTATCTGGGCTAGATGGATAAAGAAGGAAGGAAGGGACCAAGAGCAGCAGCAGGCTGAGGGGTAAGGTTAGAAAAGGAAGTCAAGGAGCGCAGAGAAGACAGCGTGGGTGTGAGAAGGCACAGATGGACATTCCAGTGATGGACCTGCTACCCTGTGGTGCTGGCACACTGGCCAGGCTGCCTTCCCCCCTCTGGTGCCACCCCAGATGGGCTGGGTGCTCCTGGCCCCGGGAGGGAGGAGGAGGAGGGCAGTGGGTTAGTGGTCAGTGCTGGAGGAAACGGGCTGTAACCACTTCTTGTTCTGGCTTTAAAAGGAAGTGCCTGGGAGCAGGAGCAGGGTGCTTCTCCCGGCCTCCCACCCACTCCTTCCCTCCTCACTGGATGGTGGGAGTCAGCTCCAAGCCTGGGCAGTGGGTGCTGAGCCTCGGTGGGTGCCAAGCCTTGGTGGCCGGGCTGGTCTTCCTCTGGAGCTTCATCCCTCTGGGTGGTTTGCATGGGAGGGATGTTTCTCCCATGAGCAGCTGGCATGGTTTCTTGCTGCAAGTCCTGTTCCAAATCCTTTGGGACTCACTTTCCAGGAGCTGTTTTCTAGCAAGGAGTACAGGTATACGGGTCTGGCTCTTGGGGTCTTCCTGCTTGCATGTGGCAAGTGTGTAGCAGCTGTGGTAAGTCCCACTGTCTGAGGGAGTGGGTTTGGGAAATCTAGACATTCCCAGTGGAAATCCCCTCTGCCCGAGCTGACTTTCCCTGGCTGCAGGAGAGAGGGATGCCATTAGGGTCAGTCTCAGACTTTCTTCCCGTGTGATTCGTCCATCCCTGGCAGGACAGGGCTGAGCTATCAGTCCTGCTGTCCTGCATCCCAAACCTTTTGCTCCCAGAGCCAAAGCAAGGGCACCTTGCCCTGGGGGTGCCAAGACTGGGCAGCTCATGGGGCTGCTTCCCTCTCCCTCTGGTTCCCCTGGCTGCACCCCATGCCTGTCCCTGTGCTACCCCATGCCAGGGCTCCGATGCTCAATCCCTCTCCACACCCTTTGCACATACAGGTGCCCTCCATCCTTTTCTTAAAGTGTCTGGTGTTGCTGAGCGTGCTCCTATCACTCACCCCAGTTAAGTCCTTGCTGGAGCAGCTGGTTCCCAGCTACTCAGGGAGCTGGCAAAGCCCTGCCTGTTCCCTGTGAGCGCTGGGCAGCTGGCATGGCAGATCCTGGCAGAGCTGCTCGTTCCTGCCCATGCTCCTCGGTGCTGCTGTCTGGGACTGTCTGGCTGTTTCTCATTCAGCAGTAATGGGAAGCATTTCTATGGACCATCTTCTGCTTCTCAACCACCTCCAGACCCCAGGCCGCTGCCAGCTGGCCCCTGGCCACCAGGATGCTCCTGCCGCCGGAGCAGTCTGGCTGCAGCGAGGAGGGGGGAGGAGAGGTACCCCACAAGCTCCTAGTGCAGAGGAAGATGCTCTGACAACAAACCTGCCTCACCTTGCAAGAGGCAACTTGGCCGTGCTGGTCATGGCAGTGAATCCAGCTTGTCCCTGTGGGAGAAATGGTGGGGAAGTTTTCCTTACAGGAATTCAGGCACATGAGGAACAGCAGCAGCTTCTTGGCAAGGGGAAGTAAATAAAGCTGCTTTCCTGGCTGCAGCCAGTGTGGGAAGCTGAGGATGCTGCCAGCTCTCTGGGCCAGGCTGTGCCGGGCTGGGGATGTGGGGAGCACTCACATGTGGGGAGCTGTTGTATCTGTGGTACCATGCCTGTGAAATTGGGACTTTCCTGCAAGCTGGATGTGTCTGGGGCTCCCCCAGCCTCGTATGAGGCTGTGGGGGGCCGGGATGCAGCGGGCATTGCTTGGCTCTCGCTGCTTTCCACGGGACTGTCTCATCCCCCCGTGCCCCTGACAACCTGTTTTGGCTTTTTCCTGGCAGTATCGTGCCTGGATCCGCCGTGACTATGGCAAGAACCCATTCCAGGACCAGGAGGAGCTGCAGCGCTTGCTGGCCCAGCAGCAGCAGGGGCAGAAGGAGCAGCAGCTGGGGAGCAGGGATTGCTCCTGGCTCCGCTCTCCACCTCCCACCTACCCACCTCCCTGCCACGCAGGTGGCACGGGCGGCAGCAGATGGATGAACAGATAAGCATCTTGGCAAACTCACTTCCCTCTGCCAAGCACCTCCAGGGGTTCATGTCTAGGGCAGAAAGCTGCCAGTGCCGGCCGTGGGCTCCAGGGTGGGAGCTGGAGGGACAGGACTCACAGACCCCTCCCTTGGCTGTCAGCTCCGTGTGTCCCCTTGGGCAAGTCAGTTAATTGGTGCTCTGTCCCATTCCCCCATTCCCAATGGATTATGGCCACTTTTCCATCCTCAGAGCAGCAGACAGCCCCGTCCCTCTCTCCAACATCACGATACCTGGATGCTCCTCTGGCAGTATGAGGGAATGGTGATGTGGATATTGGAAAGCCAAGGTGGGATGGAATGGAGAGAGAGGTCACCTTGTCCTTTGCTTTGCAGTGACATTGGGGATGAAGCAGTTTTCCAAGGAGGGAGGGAGGAATCCTGAGTGTGGGGATGCTGCTGAGCCTTGGCTGGCATCTGGGGAGATGGGGAGGGATCCTGGGAACTCCCGGGGCTGCAGATGTCCCTCGATGTGCTTGGACTTTCCTGGTCCAGCCTGCCCTTGGCAAATGTCTGTCTGGCATTTTTTTTTAAGCCACCCCCAGGGAGGGGGTAAATCCAGCAGTGCTGGAGGCTGCCTATCCCACTGCCTCCATCCCTGGAGCCTGAGAGGTTTGGGGTTTTCCTGAGCCTGACCTGAATGTCCCTGTTTGCAAAAGAAGCCAATTGCTTGGTCGAACTCAGTCAAACCACGGACCAGTTTAATGCTGTCCCTCTCCTACAGCATTTTGAATATCAGAAGACCACAACCATGTCTTGTTTTTCATCCCAAACTCATACTGTGCATTTCCAGAACTTTCTTTGGCAGGACTCCCCCATCTGCCCCACAAGGGGGGGTCTCATCCCATCAATTCAGCCCTTCCACATCAAAACCTTCAATCTCTCCATGCCACTTTGGCCTTTTACTGTAAATACCTTGTTTGGCTTCTCAAAAATATCTGTTCTGAGATTTCTTCTGAGAAAAAAAGCATTAAAAATGTTTCTAGGAATTCTCTTAATGAAAATTTCTGGGTACTCAAAGTGTAACAGCACCAGAGGTGACTCGCCCAAGTGCTAATAAAGAGAAGAATGATTAAAACCATGAGGATGACTGGACTTGATTTGTGGTATTCCTAGTGGGAATAGAGAAATGGACTGACATGACCGCTCTGTTGCCATGTCCTGTTTTCTATTTGCTTGATGAGCACCACCAGCAAAATTAGAAGTTTAGACGTCAACGTTTAGTCATTATGTATAGATTTCTAAGAAAGGAAAACATGGAGGCTTTCCCCATCTTTTTCAGTGGAGAAAAGGGCCCCTGTGGCTGTTATTCCACATGGAAGTAATGCCATGGTTTGTGCCTGCAGCTCGCTCTGTATAGGAAAGCAATTAATGAGATCAAGGCCCATAAGTGCTGTTGATGGAATGGACTGAAGGGAGGTTGAAGAAACTGGATCCATACTGGATTTAAAGCCTCTGTTATCATTTCAGGAAGCAGAAAAATGGAACTAGCACACCGGAAGAAAAAAGAGAAGAAAGTGGGTTTCTGGTGTTAATAGGAAGTCATTGGAGATGGGTGATAACAGTGATTAGGTTTGCAGTAGGTGTGATAAGCTCCAGGGAGTGCTGCCTGGCCTGGCTGCCCATTCCTGGCTTCAAACATTCCCCAACGAGCTGCAGCACCAAAGCAAAACCTGGAAAAATCTCCCTGGTTTGGGGGAATCACAAGGGATGCCCCTGCAAACTGCAGCATCCCCCATACTTGGCATCACAGCAACAACCACAGCATCTCCCAAACCCAATTTCCCCAAAATTTGTGGAGTGACCCAGGTGGATATATTTATTTTTCCACTCTGGACTACATCAGTGGGACCTGTGGTGGCTTTAGGATTTCTGGGACCTGGAAGGCAAGCCCTGGGGCAGGTAAAACCAGGCTGGTTTCCACTCCTTTCTGCATCACAAAGAGCACTGCACACTTGACTGCTCAGCTCTCCTGTGCCACATCAGCTTTCCCGGCAGCCTGGTGGCCTCTGGCACGGGGAAAATCACTCCAGTGAAGCGTGAATGAGCTTCCCAGGGTGTTGTTCACACGCAGGGAAATAGCTCACAAAAAGTTCCTGGTTCTTTTGCTCACCCCAGACATCCACAGTTTCCCTTGCCAGGCATGGGCAGGGCTGTGGGGCATCTCACTCCCTTCCAGCCCAATCTAAGAGCCTGAAACCCCATCTTAAGGGGGTTAGTATTTTATCCTCACTCCTGGAGATTTAGATTTTGCCTTTTCAGGCTGCCTATGAAGTGGCAGAGCCAAAATGAAGCTGGAAGTGATGGGGTCACCCCACTCCACTGCAATTAGTCTCCAGGTCTTCAGAAGGGATGGAGAAGTTTGATTGTACGAAGACCCCTTAAAATACCCCGAATTTGCCACAACTTTTACAAAATAAAGAATTTTGTGCAGGGGTGTCTCCATCCGGCACAGGGAGGCAGGATCAGTGTTGTGGGGGACAGTGGTAAAAACCTCCTGCAAAGCGCAACTTTTTTTTGGTCAAAAAAGGGAATTAATCCTCCTAACTGTGTCTGATTGCAAAAGATGTTTTTGGCTCTCCCCAAATCTCTTGGGGAGGGGTCTGATTAGGATCAGTCGGGTGTTTAAAAACAAGGACTATTACAGCCGTTCTTTATTAGAAATTACAGGAAAGGTTGTGCACCTTAGATCTTTATTTTTATTAAACCATCTGTGCAACTCCATACATTTCCCATTTCTCTGTATTACCCACATGGGGCTAATTATGGTTTTCTTCCAAGAAATCTGTGTGTAATCTGGTAATCCCAAAAAAGCCCTTTCTGAAGTCAGGCTGCAGATGGTCCTTTTTGCCCTGCTATGGCCAGTGGTCCCAGCTGGGTATGGCCAGACTGGGCTGGGGGTACTGGGCATGGCTGGGGCAGAGTCTGGCTTGGGAACAGTGGGAACAGTCAGGGCAGGGAGAGAGGGGCTGATCCAGGACCATGGGTAGATCCAGGAGGGAACTGGGATCTGCCTGGGGACGGACTGAACTGGAATTAAAAGACTGACCTGGGACAGTGGGGATGGACCAGTCTGGGATGGGGGAGAGTGGTCTGGGGCTGGAGGGACTGGTCTGGGACTGGGGAGGGACAGATCTGGGGCTGGGAATGAATTTATCTAGGACTGGGAGTGGACTGGTCTGAGACTGGGGATACTGGTTGGAAACTACAGTGACCAATCTGGGACTGGGAAGACTGGTCAAGTACTGGGAATGGAATGATCTAGGACTGGGAATGAAATCATCTGGGACTGGGGCGGGACTGAGCTGGAAGTGAGGATGGGCCAATATGGGATGGGAGAGATTGGTCTTCAGCTGGGGAGGGACCAGTCTGGGACTGGAGAAACTGATTTGGGAGTGGGGAGGCTGATCTGGAACTGGGAACACTGGTACAGGACTGGATTGGTGTGGGACGGGGGAGTCTGGTCTGGAATTGGGGAGGGCTGACCTGGGGCTGAGGATGGATTGATGTGAGACTGGGAATAATGGTCTGAGACTGGGGACAGACTGAATTGGGACCGAGCATGGACCAGTCTGGCACTGGTGAGACCGATCTGAGGCTGTGGATACTGGTTCGAAACCGGGGGTGGATTAATCCGGGACAGGGAAGGCTGGCCTGAGACCTGCGCAGGGGACACGGGGACACCTGGGGACACGGGTCAGCAGCGGAGGGGACCGGGGACAGAGCGGGGACAGAGCGGGGACAGACCGGACCGGAGGTGAGGGGGGACCCGCCACCTGGGCAGGTCACCTGGCCACGCCCACCGCCCCCACTCAGCATAAGCCACGCCCACTTCACCCCAAGCCCCGCCCACCCCGGTCAGCTGATTTCGCGGAAAGCCGCGCGCTTCAGCGAAAACGAGCGAGGGCCGCGCGCGCCGCGCTGGGCGGCTCCCCATTGGTCGGGCGGGACTCGGGGGAGCTCTTCTATTGGAGGGAGCGCGTCAGGGGCGGGGCGATGTCGGCTCCGCCCCCTCCCGGCCGGTATAAAAAGCGGAGCGGCGCGGGGCGCGGGTGCGATACCGAGAGCCGGGCGGGAGGGATCGGAGCGGGACGGATCGATATTGGTTATCGACGGTGATCGTGCTCCCGATCCTGCCCCGACTGCACCCATCCGGGACGGGTAGGGTCTCTGCGGGGCTGCGGGGATGTCGCTGCAGCGCAGCCCGGCGCTCCGGGTCTCCCGCGGGGGGCGGAGATGCGGGGCTGGCTCTGTTTGCTGCGGTGGGCAAAGCATCTTGTGCTGGCTGGGGTGGCTGGTGTCTTGTTGAGCCTTTCGGGGTGCGGGGATGGAGCTCCGGCTTCTGGCAGTGGGGAGAGGCTTTCTAAGAAAAGGACATAACTTAAGAGTCCCATTTCAGCAATGTTTTGGGGCTCCTGGCATGATGGGTTTGGTGCAGGAGCTGGGGCGGGTCCTTTGGGATGCAGAGCTGTGCCCGCGATGTGTCCTGGCTGGGGGTGTGGGCTCCGGCTATTCCTAAAAATCAGGGTCTGTGCTGTGGGTGGCCGAGGATGTCGCTGTGTCCCTCCGGGCAGCGGGGGAGAAGCGACAGAAGTTGGTGGCACTGAGCTGGTGGCAGCCCCTGGCAAGGAGGGACCGCTGGGTCTGGAGCTGTGCTGGGAACAGCCTGGTTTTCTCCCCAAAATCTTCCACTGGGGCGATCAATAGCAAACAAATGACATGGCAGAGGCAGTGCTGTAGAATTTGCAGGAGGGCTGTGAGCCCGAAATGCCCAGGGAGGTGACCCTGGGGCTGCTGGTCACTTGTGCCAGGCCACCTGCAGGTCATGCCATGGAGGTGACAGGGGATGGCTGGAGGGATGAGCCTGGAGCTTTGCTTCCAGCTGGGTGGGAGAAGCTTTTTCATGTGTCCTCCATGAAATCACCCAGGGATTTTGGCTCAAAATAACCTGAGGTCCCCAGCAAAGGTGGTCTGACTTCACTCTGCTCCATCCTGGCACTGGCCCTCTGTTCCAGAGGGTCAGCTGTGTGTTCCCCATCCCTCCGGGGATTTGGGGTGCTGCCTGGAACCAGCACCTGCTCCCCAAACAGGCAGTGCCTGGTGGCAGGGGCTGCTTCTCCCCCAGGGCAGATCCTTGTGCCAAGACCAGGGACAGCTCTAAACACTCACATCATTAATGGATGTCTGCCCTGGGATGGGCTGTCTGGTGTCACTTGCCCAGGTGCTTTAATCCCCATCCATCTGCTTCCTATGTGACTTAACCCAGAGCAAAACAGAAGTAAGCAGAGCACCGAGTCAGCTGGTTCTGTGAGCAGAGCTTTGATAGAGCTGGAGGAAGAATTTGGAGTAATTCAGAGGAAATGACCTTGATTTTTGTCGTTGTGAAAGAAGCAAGGGGTGGTATGTTAGTCATTGAATTATAGAGTAATGGCATCCCAGAATGGTTTGGGTTGGAAGGGACCTTAAAGATCATCCAACCCTTGGGCAAACATTGGCACGTGGGACTTTGAGAGAAGCCAGAAACTTCTTGTCCCTGCAGGCAGTGCCTCTGCCAGCTGTGCACGGGGCAAACCACCCCAATCCCTGTGCCCCAGCTGTGGTGGGATGGTGGTGGCAGAGCTAACGGGGCTGGGACCTCTCTCCCCATGCAGGATGTGTGACAGGAACGGTGGCCGGCGGCTCCGGCAGTGGCTCATCGAGCAGATCGACAGCGAGATGTACCCCGGGCTCATCTGGGAGAACGAGGAGAAAACCATGTTCCGCATCCCATGGAAGCACGCCGGCAAGCAGGACTACAACCAGGAGGTGGATGCCTCTATTTTCAAGGTAAGGGCAGGTATTTGATGCCTTTCCTTGATGGATCTGGGTCTCTGTGATGTTTTGTCCCCTTGATGAGCCCTACTAGCAGGACATGTCCATAATGAGTCTGGGTTTTGCACCTCTAACGCTTGCAGGAAATGCTCCACCCCACAGTTGGTCTCCCAGGCACTTTTAGAGGTATTTATTCCTTTCTGCCAAATGTTGGTACCAGTTTTGGTACCAAGAAGCACAGCACCTTGGAGAGGCTCACAGCCCCATCCAGAGTTGCTTTTTGAGACCAAAACCCAGTTCATACAGGTTCACTAGGTTTGTTTTTATTGTATTTGAATCCAGGTCTGGCATGAGAAGGAGCTCAATGTGCTCCTTTTGACCTGCTCTAAACTTCTTGTCAGGTTTTCCTGAAAAAAGGCTGGATTTATTAAAAAAAAAAACCCAACAAAAAAACCCCAACCCTGAAAAGTCTTGGCAGGAGGGAAGGGAGGATTTCACTCAACAGGGGGGATTTCCAGTTTAGGGGAAAAATAGGAAAATTCCATACTGAAATAAAAAGGTTGGGTCTTCCCCAGGAATTCCCTTCCCTCTACTCCCACTTCCAAATATCTGTACTGGTGAGGGAGTTTACTTTCAGGGCAGTGACAGCTGGTTAGCAGCTGGTTTGGGAGCACTGAGTTATGAGGATGGCATTGAATTAATCATCTGAAAATACAGAAAGAGCTATAAAAGAAATAAATACCTATATTTAAAAAAATACCTACTTTGCCATCTCCCATCAAGGGTAAAATATATTCTTCTACCAAAACCACAGATTATGTTCTGATCTTAGATAAACCAGTTTTCACTTACTTGTCAGGAGATGAAAAATGAGGTTTATTTTGATTTTTATTTGAGGTGTTACTGGGATAGTAGAAGCAACTGTTTCAGCAGTGATTCATCACATTCCCAGCAGCTCCTGACATGTCGGTGCAGAGATGAAGCCACATATTATGGTCTTGACCTCTGCTTTTTTAAAACCTGAGTTTTTAAAGGCTTTTTGCATCCCTGGGGCAGATAGTGCTGCTCTACACCCAAATACCCATGCCAGGTGTGCTGGCTGTGCATCTGTCTGCAGTCTAGGAGTGAAACAGCAAATACCCATGGGATGGTTGAGAAGGTGCAAGGGGCTGAGAAAGATGCAAAGTGTTCTCTGCAGCTCCAGCTTCTTCCTCCCTTGGGATGAGGGGGCTCGTAGAGCTCATGTGGAGGATTATTTTCTCATTTTGTTTTGTTCTTTGCTTTAGGCCTGGGCTGTTTTCAAAGGCAAGTTCAAAGAAGGTGACAAAGCAGAGCCGGCCACGTGGAAGACGCGGCTGCGCTGCGCTTTGAACAAGAGCCCTGACTTTGAGGAGGTGACAGACAGGTCCCAGTTGGACATCTCGGAGCCCTACAAGGTCTACAGGATCGTGCCAGAGGAGGAACAGAAATGTGAGTGCCCCAGTGAAAGGCTGATCCCTGTTGTGGGTCCATCTGCTGACCTGTGGCTGAGCAGAGCTCCCTGGCTAGACCTGCTCTTGAGCTGTGTCTTTTTGCTTGTCCTGCTTTGCAGATGTCCCTTTGTCACTGTGGGGGCCAGCAGGGGAGAAGAAAAAGACAGGGTTGTGTTTCCAACCCCCTAAACAGCTGCTTAGGAAATAGGGGAAAACTGCAGCATCATGTAAGCTTCCATCCCCTAAGGGTGTTGTAGGGGCAAATCCTACATCCTTCCCTGCTTGGGGGGAGGTACCTGAACCTCAACCCCTTGTCCTCCCAACGCCTGCCCTGTGTGGATGGTGGGGACCTGCAATAAATCCCTTCTCCTGCTAGCAGTGATGGAGGAGCAGTAATTTTGTAAAGCTGCTGTGATGTCTGGTGTGGCCCAGGTCACACTAAGTATACCTCTTTGTGGTTAGGTGTGTGCTTTTTCCTTTTTTTTTTTAAGTTACAAACCTGCAAAAAATAACTTCTTGCTGTCAGGAAATCTGCCTTTAGCATCTCTGTCTCCCCCAGCCCTTTCACACAGGGGGCCGTGCTGCTTCTATGCAAATGGCACTGCAGGTTCCCACCAGCAGCATGAGTGCACTGGGGTGGCTGGTGGAAAAAAGGAGAAGCAGCAGCAGCTCCAGCCTCTGGGGTGCTCAAAAACCACCCCCTAAACCTCTCCTCTGCTCCAGCTCTGTGATCAGCCAGGATTTGGATTTGCCTCGCTGTGGGAAAATGGGTTGTAAAGCAATTCTTTTTTTTAAGTCTCATAAAGCAGCTCTGGAGCAGGCTGTGAGCCTCTCCCTGGTGGTGTTACATGGCTCTGCTGTGCTGTGGTTCTTGGTTTCATAGCTGTCATGGGGTGAAAGGTTTTTCAAACCCATTGTTGAGATGAGGGGTGTGTGTCCTCACTGCATCCTGGCCTCTCCTTCCAGGCAAAGCGGGTGTTGCCAATGGGAGCAGCCTGAATGATGTCACTGAGATGGACTGCAGCTCCTCTGCAATCGATGACCTCATCAAAGAGGTAAGTCCTCACTGTGGCTGCAGTCACCTGGGGGACTCATGGGCCTTCCAAAAACTCCATCTGCAAAGCTTTGGGGATCAGCAGTGCTGGATTTTGCAGCTCATCCATGTGAGCCAGCACCAGGGCATGGCTTTATGGTGCTCCTGGTTTTGATGGGCATCTGGGTGACCAAGACCTTCACTGAGAGATGGGAGTCTATATCATAGCTCTGTTGCCCTTCTTGGCCATGTCACATCCAGCTGCTTCTGCTCAGTAGCTCTCGAGTGTGTTACTCAAGTGTACAATCTGAGGAATGCCAAACTTGCTCTTTCCAATCCAAATAATTCCTTGGCATCCTGTTGGCATTGCCATTTGGACCCTCTCTGAGTGCTGCAAGTGCCTCTCTGGAGGGCAGCTCTGCCCAAGGCATCAAACCTGCTCTGATCTCAGTGTCTGGTCCCCCACAGCCCTCCTGTGTGGATGAATACCTGGGGATCATCAAGAGGAGCCCCTCACCCCCCCAGGAGACCTGCAGAAACCCCCCAATACCTGACTGGTGGGTTCAGCAGCCCAACCCTGGTAAGTAGCTGGCAGTGTGTGCAGTGTTTGGGACTGAGATTTCTCTGGGGCACAAAGAATCTGCCTGTGCAGTGATGTGTAAACAGCAGCTATAGTTTGTCTTTCTTAGTAAGAATATTTAAAGTATTGTTTATGAAATCCACCTGGGAGTTTTTGCTGGCATCTCCTGTGTGGGAGCTGGGAAGCCTGGGACAGAAAACAAGGGGGCTGGTGGGAGGAAACAGGGGATTGGAGTTTGGGAGATGTGCATGGAGGCTCAGCTTGGCTTTCTCTGCCCACAGCGTTGCCCCTGATGAACGGATACTCTGGCTATGAGCAGTATCATTCAGGTAAGGCACCTCACCTGGCTATTGGGCACCTCTCTGGGGTTCAGCCTCTGTGTGTGGTGGCAGAAGGTGGCTCTGACTCTGCTCCTCGCCTCGAGGGAGGCTTTGCTCAGGGTTTAGGAGGTGCTGCACCCTCCTGATTATCCACAAGGTTTTGGTACTGACCAGGGCCACATCCGACTTGGTGTTCTGTGGCCCTGGCATGGGTGCTGTGCTGGGGTGTTGTGATGCTGACATCAGCCATGCCTTTGGCCTGGGGAGGTCTGCCCACAGCACAGGGAGTGTGGAGCAAAGGCAGGAGGAAGGGGTTCTATATATTTTATGGCCATAAGCTAAACATAAGAAGTTCCACTTCAATATGAGAAATAATTTCTGTCCATTGAGGTTGGCAGAGCACTTGAACAGCTGCCTAGGAGGGTGTGTAGTCTCTTTCTGGAGACATTCCAAACTCACTAGATGTGTTCCAGATCATCTGCTCCAGGTGACCCTCCCTTGGCACAGGGAGTTGGACTCTGGTATTGTGATTGAGTAGTATTGAGAGCTCTCACTTGCTGACCAGCATTGTACCAGTCTAAAATGCTGGGGGAGATGTCCCTCCACCGAGTGAGACTTGCTCCTAGGAAGCTTTGCTGCCCTTGCAAGGTTTGGACATTGCAATGAAGAGCGGGCATGGTTTGTCTTCTCCTGCTGAGATGTCTGTGCCGTCACCTTCCAGGTTACTCCCAGATGGTGATCAGCTTCTACTACAGTGGGAGGCTGGTGGGCCATGTCAGCACCTCGTGCCCTGAGGGCTGCAGGATCTCTCTGGGCCAGCCCTCTGGCCATGGGGAGAAGCTCTATGCCCCGGATGCCCTGGAGCACGTCCGGTTCCCCTCGGCTGACGCCATCCAGAACGACCGCCAGAAGCAGATCACCAGGAAGCTCTTTGGGCACCTGGAGAGGGGTGTCCTGCTGCACAGCAACAAGCAGGGCATCTTCATCAAGAGGCTGTGCCAGGGCAGGGTCTTCTGGAGCGGGAACATGATGGTCTACAAGGACAGGCCCAACAAACTGGAGCGGGATGAGGTGGTGAAGATATTTGACACCAACTTGTTCTTCAGAGGTTTGTAGGAGCCTTCTCTTCTTGCTTCTTGGCATTAGGACCTCTGCCCTTTCCTGTGGGAAATAAATCCCTGGAGTGGTTGATTTAGGCTGATCAACCAGCAGATGTGGTGGGGTTGGGAAACATTCAGGAGGGTGAAAGAGGGAATGGGATGAGGGTTGTGGTCCCCATGGCTCTGGCCAGAAACTTCTCCCTGGACAAGATGAAGCAATTCTGTGATCTCGAAGCCTTGGGAATCACATAAGGAATTTCTGTAGCCTGTACCCAGTGCGGGACCCCCTTGGGACCACTGATGGATTCTCAAGTGCTCTGGATGAGTAGGTGATGCTACCAGATTGAGAAAGGAATAACCTGGTGTTTGGAGTCACTTGGCAAATTCTTCCCAGTTGGAGGCTTTGCACAACATGAGTGGCTTCTCTTGAGCCCACAGCTTCCTTTCAAGGCACAGGATGCTCAATCCCAGAGCTATGTAACAAAGGCTGGCAGCTTCCAAGTGTTCCCTTCTCCTTGCAGAGCTGCAGCAGTACTACAACAACCAGGGCCGCTTCCCAGACAGCAGAGTCATCCTGTGCTTTGGAGAGGAGTTCCCAGATGCTGTGCCACTGAGGTGTAAGCTCATCCTTGTCCAGGTACGGAGGGTTGGGGAAAAAGGGATAACGTGGTTCAGACAAGGTGGGAATTTTGGCAGTAGGGCTCTGTCTTCAAATCCCACAGTCACAGGGAGTTTGGGTGCCTGAATTGGTGGGGTGGCAGGTGTGGTGGGAGTGTCACCTTATCCACAGCTTATCCTGAGAGGTGCTTGGGCTGTTGCTTGTCAGATTGCTTGATCTTGTTTGCAGATGAAGCTCCCAAGTGGCAAAAGCTTTTGTAAACCAGTAGGAAATCTGTTTTCTTTCTCTTGTTTCTGCCTCAGCACTGGGATCTCTGCCTTTTCCTGTGGGAAATAGGGAAGTAAATCCCTAGACTGGTTGGTTTAGGCTGATCAGCCAACAGATGTGGTGAACAGTGATGGGGCTGGGAAACCTTCAGGAGTGTGAGGGAGGAGATGGGATGAGGGGTTCAGTCCTCATGGCTCTGGCATAGAGAGCTGGAGCTTCTTCCCTGGAGAAGCTGCAGCAATCCTGGGATCCCAAAGCCTCGGGACAGGGGTTTTCTGAAGCCTCTTGACTTATTCCATGACACTTCTTCTTGCACAGGTGGAGCAGTTGTGTGTGAAGCAGATGGTGGAGGAGGCAGGGAAGACCTGCAGCAGCAGCCCCATGCTGCCCATAGCTGATGAGCCCCAGCATGACCAGGTGTACAGGATGTTCCAGGACATCTGCACGACGCACCAGCGGCCGCTCTTCCGAGAAAACCAGCAGATTGCTGTCTGAGCCTCCTCCTCTGCAGTCAGAGCCTGGTGGTTTGGGTTGCTTTAGACCCAATCTCATCCCATGAGTGTCTGAAATCCCTTTTTGGAAAAGTTGGGTTTTGTTCTTTGCTGTTTCCAGTTCAGAGTTTGTATAGATCTGGTAGTAAAAATTACCACAAGCAAGTAGGTTGGATGCTCAGCGTCCACCTTGCAAACGACTTATCTTAAAAATGACTTTTTTAGTGCCAGGACTTTTGTAGTCCTCACCCACTCATGGCTGGGTGAGGAAGGAGCATCCAAGCTGTGCAGGAAGGTCAGTGCTAGCTTTGTTTGTGTTGCCTTTGTTAATGGCCAGTCAAGCAGAACCAAATATCAACAGCTCTAACGACCTGCCCCCATGATCTGCAACTCAGCCCTTGCTGGGAGTAGCAGTTTGGTAGAAGGTGACTCTTAGAAAAGCCTGAAAATGCTCAGATTTAGGAAATTCTTTCCAGAAATCAGTTTTCTTCCCCCAAACAGTCCTGCTGATAGAAGACAAGGTGTGCCTTCCAAGGATAGCTTTTGAAATTCCTCTTTATTTTTGCAATGAGGTTTATTTTTGCTATGAGGTTTATCTTTCATACCGAAGTGTATTGAAATTTGGAAACGGATGCAGAGATTCTATATGTAAATGTTGACTATAAGAACTTGGGAATCTTAATTTTTCCTAACCAGAGATAGAGTTTATATAAATATATATAAATCTTTAATTTTAAAGATTGCAGCCTAGTGTGAGTAGTTTGGCTTCACCCTCCCAAACACACGTGTTGGGCTCTCCCAAGCGTGACCAGGCAGCGTCATCCATGTGTAAATCCTTGTTAACATGCTCTGTGTGTGCCCCCAGCACTGGGGACCTGCTGGGCCATGGGACTGGTGCCTCACAAACCAGGCCTGCACATGGGTGCTGCCACCAAGCTGCCTATTTATTTTATGCCTGAGGTTCATTAATTGTTTTGTAATTTTTTTTTTTTAATCTTCCTGCAATTAAAGTGCTATATTTTGTATTTCTCTTGCAAAGTGGTTTTTTGGGTGTAATGAGTGGGGTCTCAAAGCTGGTGGGGAGAGTCTGGTGGCTCTGACTTGCTCCTAATTTGGTCTTACTGGTGGTGGGGTCTGTGTTAAGCCTCTCTCAGCTGCCTCCTGCTCCATAATTTCCTGGATTCATCTCCAGGCAGGGAAGAAATGAGTGAAAATGCTGTAATGCAATAGAGGGAAGGAAAGAATATCACTTGTAGATCCTTCATCCCAGGGAGGATGAAGATATGTCCCTGTTCATCTGCCACAGCACTCACCTGGGTGTTCTTAGCTCTGTGCTGTGATGCTCCAGGGTCATGGGGTGGGATGGGGGCAGTTATTATTTATGCTTCTGCTCAAAGGCTTCCTCTTTTCCTTCTCCTGTGGGAAATGGGAGCATTTTCCCCCTTTCATCTTGTGGCCAGCCAAGTACTGGGCAGCCACTTGCTCGTTCCCTGCTACCCCTTTGGGAGGGGAAGACTGGAAAGAAAAGGTAAACCTGGTGCCTTGAGATAAGGACAGTTTAATAATTTTAGGAATAAATTCTCTAATTCAGGAAGGAATTCTTCCCTGTGAGGGTGGGGAGGCCCTGTCCGAGGTTGCCCAGAGAAGCTGTGGCTGCCCCATCCCTGGAAGTGTCCAAGGCTAGGTTGGATGGGGTTTGGAGCAACCTGAGCTTGTAGAAGGTGTCCCTGCCTGTGGCAGGAGGTAGAATGAGATGAGCTTTAAGGTCTCTTCCAACCCAAACCATTCTGTGATTCTAATTAAAAAAAAAGAAAAAAATAGTTGCTGATACTTACAATAGTAATAAAAAGGAAAGAGGAATAAAAGCCAAGAGAAACAATTGCTCATCCCTACTGAGAAGAAAATTACCTCAGTGGAAAACAGGACACTTCCCCATCCAGATTTCTCAGGGGGCCTGGTCTAGTGGGAGTGTGGGTGGTGTTTGGGAACCACCAAGGGTGGAAAGGGAACATCTGCCTTGGTCAAATGAGGTCAGTGTTGCAGCAGGGGCAGCTGAGCATCTGCACCCTCACCTGCTTTGACTTCAAGCCCGTGTTTGGGGCAGCACCTCAAGAGGCTCTGGAAGGATAAGGATCATATTTGCACTGTCTCCATGCCTCTGAAGGATGAAGGTGAGCTCCTGCTCTTTCCCTACAGCAGACTGTGCTGTGTGGTCTGGGACAGCCCTGCCAAGGGGTGCAGGCAGGGAAGAACTGGTCTTCATGGGGTGATCCTGGTACCCAAGGTACCAGGGATGCAGGCACTTGTGGAGGGAATACTTTAGGAGATGCTGTGGAGGTGGATGAAAAACTGGCCTCTCTACTGTGGTATCACAGCAGATCAGCCCTTTTCTGCTGTCCTGCCTTTGTCTGTGAATGACAGAGCCCTTCCCAAGCAAGAGTGTGTGGTCAGGGCATAGTTGAGGTGTGAGGACCCTGACGTAGGGTGAATTGACCACAACTCATGTCTGGTAGGAGACCCTTCAGTCTTCAGTCATTTTGGGGTGAGCAACTCAGCCTTCCCAGTGAAGCCTCCCTAAAATATCAGGTGTTTAGCTCATGTGAGACTTGAAGCCAACCTTTCTACATCCCTCCAGCATGAGTAGTTACAGCCTCTGTCCCAAAGAGCTGTAGGGGCACAGCAGACAACAGACGAATTATAGCACCCCAAAAGTGTCCTGAGATGGAGAACCAGCTCAAACTTTGTGATCAGACATTAGAATTAAGGGAGTTCCTACATCTGTGGCCCAGTCATGTTGGTGGGATGCTCGTGGTCCTGCCTGTGTGCTGGTGCACATTCCTTGCAGTCATTACAGAACCTGGATTTGATGTTTGTGACCAGAGATGGCTGAAGACCAAGATTTCTGAGGATGCACCAGGACCTTAAACGTGATGGAGCCCCCAACCCCTGTAAGTACCTAATGGGATGCTTGGCCACTGAGGTGGGGATGGCACCTTGTGGGTGCACAATCAGCACTCATCCCAGCCTTTCTCTGCTCCTCCTGAGGACCATCATGGTGTCCCCTGTGGGGTTTAATCCTGATCTAGCCCTTGATGGAGCATGAGAAAGACTCACCTCCCTGTGGCTGAGGTGCCTGGCAGGGGGAGGTGGGAACAGGGAACCCACTGCGGTCTGTGCTGGAACAACACGTGCCCACTTGTGAAACACATGATGGGCTGGAGGCTGGGACACCATAAACACCACTCGTGGTTTCCCCAGATGTGCTGGGCCAGGTCCTTCCTCAGAAACCACCATCTTGTGCTCTCTTGGAGACACCTGCTTCATGTTCAGGGCTCTTTCAATTTCCACCCCAAGACCACGGAAGAGCCGAGGGGAGCGGAGGTACCTTTTGTAGCACTGGTTATTTTTAGTGTTGTCATCATGTCTCAGAGCCCAGAGCTTGGTTTGGGACCTTAAACCGGTGGCACGGCTCCCATCCCAAACAGCTTCCAAGTGGAGATAGCTGGTGGGTGTGGAAGGACTGGGAAAGAAACCGTGGACAGCATTGTGTGGCAGAGGTGGGATGCAAGAAGGATAATGTGGTGGGCACACAACTGTGGGCAGGGGTCCCTTTTTGCTCAGTGCTCAGGTAGGACTTGCAGTAGTGCTTGGCTTGGGCTTAATGCCTGACCCAAGCTGGATTTCCCCATCCTGAAATCCATCACGAGGGAAGCCTCTGAGGCTGATGATGCTCCAGCAGACCAGAGCAGCTTTCAAGGTAACAGCATTCCTTGCACAGGGGGGTGCTCTGGCCCAGACTCACGGTGGTCTTTGTAAAATTCCAGAAGGAATTTCTGCACATCTCTCACTTTCCCTACAAACCCCTTGGCCAGGGCACTGCCATCCCCATCACCTCATCTGGGAAGCTGGTGGGGTCTGGAAATGCCCCAACTCAGAGGCAGCACCTGCATCCCAGACACCCATCCCTGCCCAGCCCAGGCAGCTCCGGTGAGCTGCTGGTGCAGCTGTGCCCTGTCTTAGTGGTTTTGGGCGACCGATGACTCAAATACTTTCGTTGGTTTCTGTTCATTTGGGTTCTTCTCTGTCACCTCCCTGAAGTGAAACCTCAGAGCCTGGTGTTGGCTCTCCTGCATCAATGGCTTCTCCGCTGGCAAGTCCCAACAGCGGCCCAAGTCTTTGGCTGAGGGTCCCATTCCCCAGCACTGGGAATGACGTACCCCCTGCATCCAGCATCTGTGGCACAGGCTGCATGCCCTCCACTGAGTGATCCTCATCAGTGTAACAGGATAGGAAGGGACTTTCTGAGAGATGCCCAAGCTAAACTCCTGCTTTCAGGAGCAGAATGTGTCACGTGGGAAGGAGAGTGGAGCTTGAATTCCATGAAGGAAGACTGACCTTGACTTGCAGGAGTTAAGCATGTCTGGGAAGGAGCAACAGGCATATTCAGTCCCCTCCTCAGCCAGCAGAGAAGGGTTGATCAGGGCAGATAATGTGGGAAGAGCCTTCTCTAAAGTCTTCCAGCATAAAGGCATCTACTCCACGGTGAACAGTTTGATTTTTGGGTGCTGCAAAGGCTGTTCTAAATTCTGTAACCAGCCCTGGTGTTTTGCTCACTGACTCAGGGAAGTTATCTGGTTTCAAAGCCAACCTTGCTCCTGAGATTTGTCATGACTGGGAGGCAGTTGTGCCATTGGGAAGCATTTTCCTCGGGAGAAAATGAGCCTCAATATATCCTGCTACATTATCAGTCTTGTTCAGAACGTGCTTCAGTGGTTTCCCAGGACGTGCCTCTCACCAAATGCCAAAAGCACCACTGCATGTGGCTTCAGGAGAAGAAGTCAGTGTCCATGAGGACAACTAGTGTCCGTGCTAGTACAAGTGTCCTTGCACACACTTGAAACAGTGTGAGGAGTTACCAAGTGACAAATCTGCAGAGAGAAGAGGTTTGCTGGGCTGGGGAGAATGAAGGTGAGTTTTGGCCCAGCTAAAACTGATCTTTTGACCCAATTCGACCTGGAGAAAGAGGAAAAGCTCTGCAGGCATCTTCATCCAACCCAAAGGTCGAGTTCTCTGCACAGAGAGACAACCACAGCTCAGTCTCAGGTCCCGGCTCACAGTTGAACTGCTCAGGAATACAACACCAACCAGCTACAGCTGCTTCCTCCAACCTGCTGCTGCCTGGCAAGGGCCCCCACCAGCCCCTATCGAGGCGTTAGAAAACAAACAGTCACTTTTTATTTCTAGACACCAGGGTTTCCAACTGGTTTGATTGCTCAATGCCTCATTTCAGCACAGCAGCCTGTCCACGATGAGCATCTCTGGGCTCTTCCTGCCAGGATGTTGTAATATGGGAAGCAGCCTCCTTCACATGGTCACTTGTGGCAGGACAACTCCTCCCTGCCCTTGGGAAGGCAGGAGAGCTGCATGGGGGCTCATGCCTCCCTCTCCAAAAGGGTTTATACTCCCATTGGATACTCTTATCACCAAGGATGATGCTTTGTGATGGAAGCCTGGCAGGACAGCCCACCTACACTTGACTTTGGTGGATCTCAAGGGACTTGCAACCATTGTGTGACTGCTCAGTGCTCAAACTGCTGTTATGTGGCATTTTCAATTCACACTCGCTTTGGGTGGTCGCCCTACGTGTCTGCTGGAACATGGTTCATGTTTCAAACCAAGGTCTCCTGAAGTCAGACCTGTGCAGGCAATGGGAGGAATATTCCCAGGGCACCTCATCAGCTCTGGGCATCTCAACTCCATCAGGGCTGGCTGAAAAGGAGGAAGAGGAGGCAGTGGGAAGAGCTGAGCGTGAGGAGGCTGAAGTTGCAGGATTTCCTCAAGCTGGACTTGGCTGTAAAAAGGTCTCATGCAGAGAAAAGGACACCCAAAACTCCAGCAAGTGTGACAGCCACTTGCTTTTCTGAACTCAGTTTTGACAGATGACCTCTTCCTCCTTCAAGGCTTCGCCATAACATCAGACACAAGGTCATGAAAACAGGCTCCACCCAAGCCACATCTTCAAAAATAACACAGGGTCAAGAAGAAATATGGCAAGACTTGTTCAGAACTTTGGGTTTATTGAGACCACATCTGTGAAACGAAGTCCAGGCTGAAATCCCGTCCCTTCCCCCTGAGTTTGCATGTGCTTAGGGGCTGTGTCCTACTCTGAGCATATTTTTATTGCATGTGATTTGCTTGCAATAACCAAACACCCTGACGCACTGAGGTGCTTGGAACCATAAAAATCAGTTGGAGCTTTTTATGGGAGTCACAACTTATCCAGCCACCAGGTAATCTGGGCCCTTGCTACTCTTCTTTAGAGTGACATTGAAGAACTTTGACTCAGCCTTAAAATGGTCATGAAAATGGGAAGAAGCAAAAGGGTATTTTAGGCCATTGCATAAATAGATCTTTGCAATGTGACAATTAAAAAAAAATACTCCAAGCTGGAGAAACATTCCTTTTCCTTCTTTTTTCCCCACAATGTGTGAGAGTAGCTGGTGTTCAGAGGAGTTGCTTCAACTCCTGCTGAGATCATGATTCACACGAGTTATGTAAAGCTTTCTTAACTTGTGCTGAGTGTTTTACAGAGAACCACAAATCATAGAATCCTAGAATGGTTTGGTTTGGAGGAGTCCTTAAAGATGACCTTATTCCAACCTCCCTGCCATAGTCAGGGACATCTTCCACTAGACCAGGTTGCTCAAAGCCCCAAAATGATAAAATGGTTTTTAATTTTGGAGCAAGTGAACTGTGGGTTTCAATAACATCAATTTCCAACATTCTCTGGTTCCTGGTTCTTCTTCTGATGGGCTTCACAGGAGGACTGAGGTATGTGGAAGCAGCAGAGTGGTTCGAAACAAGTGATTCCCTTGTCTGTATCTTTCTGTTCTGTATTTCTCTTGAGAAGTAACCACTTCTCCTCAAGATAAATCTGGCTCGTGGACATGTCTGCAGGGGACAAAAGGCAGATTGTGTCTCCAGGTTGGTCTTCCCAGTGATCACGGCTAGAAAATAGCAAGAGGGATCATTTTGAGGAATGTTTTCACACCACTGCCCCAGAAAAGATAGACTGGTTTTACTTTGGAGGAGGGTCTGGGCACCTCTTTCACAAAAATCCTGAATATTTAGAATTTGCTGTTTTGCTTTTCTGCTCCTACCTAAGTTCCTGCTCTGGGTTTCCTTTGCTCCTAAATGCTCACAAACACTGTGACCTTCTGTCCTTCCCTGGGGAGCTGCTGAGGTCTGGAGGAGATCCTTTCCATGGAGAGGTGAGAAGAGCCTCTCAGCTATGTCTTCAGGGACAGGACAGGGTGCTTTCAGGTGGAGAAGGGGAGGGACCACTTGATTGCACTTAAGGCAAGGAAAAGAAAAGCAGAGGGAAATGTTTGCTTGTGGTGTCACCAGCAAGGGTAAGGAGAGCCTGGAGGAAGGAGTCTTGTGGTGGGGAAGGTGGTCTGTGGTGTTCACCACCAAACAGGAGATGGAAAAGGTGGGGGAAAGTGAGAGGTGATGATGGTTGCAGCAAAGGAAGTCAACAGAGTAGCATGATCATCTGTCATGCCATGGCCTGCCAAATGTCCACCCAGCCCTGGTCCTACACACAACAGCAGATAATAGATCCCTGGGGAGCAAGTGTGGCTGAGCTGAACCCAAAAACCGGTGGCTGAGGGAAGCCTGGACCACATGTTGTGCCTGTAATGTGGTGGGTTGTATTCCTCAGCACAGCTTTTCTCCATGGATGTCTTTAATGCCCTTATTAATCTGCTCATGGCTGTGGTGACCAGCCCCTGTGAGGTGATGGCCAAGAGCTGGGCTGTGTGGAGAGGGAAGGGCAGAGGAGAGAGTGGGTTAACCTTGCTGGGCAGGATATGGCACCAGTCCCTCCTGGAAGAGGGGGACTCTCCTGGGTTGCTTCTGATGAGCCTGAGAGCATCTCCTGTGCACGGTGCTGTCTTGGTTCTTCTTTCCTGACCACAGCAAGAGACAGCGCTGAGACTCCTTTTGTGGGGCTGAGATGTGGCAGAAGACCAACATTAGGCCAAGCACAGTGGGGAAAACAAACCTGTTGTGCCCAGCCTGTGTGGGTCTGCCTTGGGGTGGATGTGGGGAACTCTCGGTCTTTACAAGAGCCTGGAAATTCTGGTATAATTTTAACGTTGCCGTGGGTAGTGAGAAACCAAGGGGTTTTACAGGTTTGCCATGTCAGTCAAAGTCATGGTGTGCAACTCTTCCAGGAGAAACATTGAGCCTGAGCTGAGCCATGGACTGGGGCAGGATCAGTGTGAGCCCTCAGGACTGTGACCCCCCTGGAATCCCCTGTCCCTGTCTCTGCAGCCTTTCTGACTGAGGGCTGTGTCCTCTGATGAATTATATAGTAGTGATGGCTCAGGGGAAATGGGTTTTCAAGGAGGGCAATGGTTTGGGGTGTTTAGAAAAAGTACAACTTCTTAATTTCCCCCCATCAGACTTTCTGGGTGAAGCTTCTTCTCACCCTGAACATGAGTCATGAAGCCAAGAGGTGTCATTGCAGGAGGGTTTTGAGTACCAGGGAGGATTTTGAGTAGCAGACTCAGGTGTCTGTCTGTGCTGGTGTGTAAGCACCCATCCCATTTGGGTGGCCATTTGGGCCATCTAGTTTGGGCTAGACAACCTTTAAAAGTCCCTTCTATCCCAGACTATTCTATCCTGGCCTGGAGATCTTACTGTTGTGAGTCTGAAATTGCCTTTCAATGCAGAGGTCTCAACATGACAGCAGGAAAGAAAAACCTCTGACTTTGATTTTGCCTGGTTCAGAAATTATTCCGTGTTTGTTGTGAAGTGACAACATCTTTTAAAGATGCTGGAGGAAAAGGGGTCGCTGTGCTTGTTGCTGTAGGGGCCACCATGTCTTTTCTGATTGTCCCTCCTGATTTTGGCTCTTCATAGAATCACAGAATCATTTGAATTGGAAGAGACCTTGAAGATCACCTCATTCCAACTTCCCTGCCATGGGCAGGGCCACCTTCCACTAGACCAAATTGCTCCAAGCCTTGTCCAACCTGACCTTGAAGACAGGGATGGGGCAGCCACATCTGGAATAGTTTAAACACTTCAGCGCTGGGGATTTTAACCTAATTTTTATGAAACTGGTGGAGTTTGTAGCAGTCTATTACTAAAGTGAGGAATGAAAGAAAGGCTGCAAAGGATGCCTGCAGCCTCTGGAGAATTTTTGCACAGCAGCATCAAGCTCAGGTGCCGGACCAAAATAAACCTTACCTGCCCATGACCTGCCCATGAAGTTTTATTTGCCTGAGGCTGAATTGCTCAGGGTTGCTCATGCTGGTTCTCACCTTGCTCCACAGTGATTTTATTCACCTCCAAACAACCAGGAGCCACTCGGGAGGAGCTGGTTCATCACGACCCGGTACTTGAGACTCTGTGCTCCTTATCATTACCAGAAGGCCATAGGTGGAGGTGAGGCTGGAAACGAGCCCAGGGAATTTAATAATTACTCTTGATTTATGCGGCCGTCACTGGTGGATGCTGAGGTCTTGCCAAGGAGGAGATCTGATTTCAGAGCAGGGCCAGATCTTCAAATAGGTGGATGGGAATGGATTGTAATGTTTGCTTTCTCTTTTATTGTCATGCTATAAAGGTTCACATCCGGCCTGAGCCATCTGGTGGGCACGATGTGGTAATTTCTGGCTTTCCGGGAATCCGTGGTGACCCATGACCTGTGACTCCACTCTGAGCTGGCTTTAGCACACCTCTATTTTTTCTTGGGATATGAAATATTTGTGAGTTGATCGTATCTCTCCTATTCCTTACTTTTCTGCCATTTTAGATATTTATTATTCTTTTTGTTGGGCCAGAAGTGGAGTCTGGCAGAGTCAGAGCCGCTGCTCTGTACATTCAATCAGCTTTTCTCAGGCTGGATTTGGGACAGATCCAATTCTCCCCAAAAGTAGGATCCTTCCATCACATGCTTCAGCTTTGGAGTCTGCAGGTGGGACTATTTCAGCTGGCTGCGCAATAGCCCTGCTGCCTGCAAAATTGAGTGCTTAAGCTTTGAAAATCTGCAGAGCTGCAAAAAAATTTCCCCAACTCCTTTTCCCCAACACCAAGAGGCTCTCTCAGTCTTATACACTGGCAAAAGCTGGAGTTTCACTGAAACAAGCTGAAAAAACGCCTCCCCATCCTGTAAGTCCTCTCCTTTTGCAGCTATTTATTGTGTGCTTGTGTTTCAGCCTCCTCCTGAATCTGGACTTTAAGAGGAACTCTGGCTTAAGACCAAACTTTGAAAAGCAAATAGAAAAAGAAATCTGAACCAATGAGCACTGGTGCGCAAAACCCATGTGCGCAGAAAACCAAGGTTCGCTAAATAAATATTTATTTTACTCAACTCATACTCCCTAAATAGTCAAGGAGGACTGTTCCTGCTGGGATGAGCCACATGCCCTGGATGAGATCCATTCCCTCTGACATAAGGAGCCTTGGGTCTGAATTTGGACTTCGTCCTCTGCCGGGAATTAATTAATCTGCATCGCGCTGGTCTTACTGAGATCTCAACTCTCTGGTTTCCCACCGTGGGATGCTGAGCCTGGGGGGAGCCCCTGCTTTAAGAATCAGAATTTCCTGCCAGAAATTCTGGCAGAAAAAGTGTCTTGGTGAAACGTGGTGGGTGCAGGATTGGTGGCCTCGGGGCTCATTTACATCTCGGTGAGAGAGAAGTCGGGTGTGAGCCGCTTTCCTGTCAGAGCCCAGCTCAACCCAAAACCCCTGTTTGCTTTGTCTCTGAGGGCTGGCAGCAAGACCTTGAAAGGGAAAAGCCCTGAGAGCTGTCAACCCTCTTTTCCTGGTGGGTGGATTCACTGGTGTCTAGTCATGGGGTTGAGCATATTCTGCAACCTCATCTTCTCCTTCATCACCTCTGTTAGTGGTGACCTTGGCAGTGCTGCTTAAGTTGGATTTGATGATCTTAGAGATGTTTTCTGACCCAAATGATTCTATGAATTTATGATTCTGTTGCCATGTTTCCTCTTTCCAGGAGGTTTCCCACATCCCTGGAAGTGTTTAAAGCCAGGCTGGATGGCACTTGGAGCAAACCAAATTCCCCAGCAGAATTCCCAGAGGTATATTTTGTCTGTGAGTTCATCTTTGGACCTGAAGGAAATAAAAGTGCCTTGTTGGAGGAGAGCCAGTGTTCCAACTGCCATGGTGGGAGAGTGGATTCCCTTGGTCTGACCCTGGAATGCTCTGGGGGACTGTGTCCCATGTCCCTGAAAGCCCAATTTGCTGGTCATGGGTGCAGAAGATGAGCTTGGGGACAGCAGGACCCATCCATATGTAGAGGGACATGTTTGGTAGAGTCAGTCCTTAATGGAGGAGCTTCTCTTGCATCCCACACTTTGCTTATTCAATAAATGCTGTGTCAGAGAAGCTGCAGGGCGAGAGAGGAGGAGTTTTCCTGCCAGATCGAGTACTTCAGTGAATGAGAGATATTTATTTCTTTTTTCTGATGTTGTTGATGCTATTGGACTCCTTGTCCTTTTTCATCACCATTTTTTGGTGCAGGAGGTTGCAGAGAGGGATGGGACATTAACCCTTCGACTTTGGCCCTGTCCTTGTACCTGCATGGGCGTGGGAGGCAGAGTTGAGCATCCCCTTAGGGATAAAGGGTGCTTTACAAAGATCAACAATAAAAAGAGAGAGAAAACCAGGTCAGAGAGGAATCCAGGCCTCAGGGGGTTTGCAAAATAGCTGGAAATCTCACAAGGCCAATCTGCGCCTCATGAGATTTCTGATACTTCCCACTTCTGACTGGGCCAGAAATACCACAAGAACAACGCTGCATCATCATTCTCAGCGCTGGCTTGGCTCTTCCCACACTCCCAGCCGGGATCAGCCTCCCAGACATCCTCCAGGCTGTGGATCTGCCAGCACTGGGTGCAGCATCACCGAGCGGCGCCCGGCGCAGTCGGAATCCGGCTTTTCCTTTCAGTCCCGTGTGTTGAGAAGGGAGATATTTTGGGTCAAGAAATCAAATGACTCATTTGTGGATCCAAAGAACTATTTCAAGACTCAGCGTGGCCTCCTGCCCTGGTGCAGTCCCACGGGGATGCTTGTTGGGGATCCTAAACTAGGTGGGGCAGGTGGGTGCAGGTGGGACACTGCACCCCCAGCCTCCCAAATCCCCCCGGATTACAAAGCCTGGAGGCTGCCGGTGGCCAGGGATGTTGTGCAATCCCACTGTACACGTTTCAGCTCAGTCCTTACCCTTTCCGCCCTCCAGCCGGGTTTGTTATACAGAGGAAGCTTGTTAAGGAGCCTCGACAAACAGACAGGAAACCATGTCTTTCACTGCGCGGACACATTGTCTGCCCGGGGCTAAATTTGAACATAAAAAGACCTTATTTATTTCTTTTATTTATAAGTCCTGAGCCTTGCGCTTTGAAGACGAGCACACGCTCTGGTTGGGCTGGGAAGTGTGCAGGAGAGGGCAAGGGGAAGGGTGGCTGGCGGGGTGTGGAGTGGCCATACAAAAGGCTGTCTGTCTGGTGGGATCAAGGCAGGCTTGGATGCTCTGTGAGACAGTCTGGGGTGATGTCCATGTGGTAAAGGCCAGCAGAGATGCTGTAGATTCTGGGGCTTGAGTTGGACAGCTCTGTGTGAACAGTCTTGTGGTGGAGACTCCACCAGGGACCTCGTGGACATCCCCTGTGTTGATGATGGTGAATGTGGTGCAGGGATCCAACCCACAATACCCAGCTGTAACTGAAGTCCTGGGTGGCTTCATGTCCCCACAGAGGTTTGGATGGTGAGGAATTGGCATTGGATTGGCAGGAAAGGCATCCAGGATGGGATTCCAGCATTGGCATATCTGGAAGTGTTCAAAGCCAGGTGGGATGGGGCTGGGAGAAATCTGGTCTAGTGGAAGGTATCTCTGCCTATGGCAGGAGGTTTGGAACCAGATGACCTTTAAGGTCCATTCTAACCCAAACCATTCCAAGTTTCTATGATCAGTGAGGTCAGGTGGCCACTGCTCAGGTCCACGCCTGTAGCCATCACCATTGACATTGGTCACCACATCTGGAGAAGCTGGTCAAGTCTCTGCCAACATCAGAGTCAGGTTGAGGGTGGCCTCCCACCCATCCATGGGCTCCCAGCCCCCACCAGTCCCTGGGGACCCTGGTGAGACCGTCAGGGAAATCAGAGGCTCCTTTGGAGATGTTTTTTTTGTATTTTCTGTGTGCTGGTGGGTATTTCCAGGGCAAGGTAGTGTGATACGGGCAGGCAGATATTACTCACCACAGCAACCTTTAAAAAGTGAAAACACGAAGTCGAAAGCTACTAAACCTGCAGCAACTTCCCAAATCCCACCTGAAAAGTAGCAAAAGGCGCAAGGAAAGTAAAAGTTCCAGCATTGCTTTTTTTGGTTTGTTATTTTCTTTTCTTTTTTTTTTTTTTTTGGTGTTGTTGTTCTTGGAGAAGCATCACGCTTTATTCTGAGAAAAGGGAAGCGCTGGGGCCATCGGCTCTGTGGGGTTGTGTATCTCCCCCTCGGGAGAGCAAAGTTGGGGTGAACTTCAGCACCCTGCGTTGCATCAGGGCTTGGGCAATGCAACAGCGGTGCTGAGGTTTCTGTGGCGGAGCCAGGAGGTGCAGGATGAGACATGGGGGCGATACAGAAGAGGAGAAGCTCCTCTTATCCTCACCCTCTGCCCCATTAGGGCTTTGCACAGGTGGGTTTGGGCTCGGGGCTGCTCCGTCGCTCCCCCTCCTGCACAGCCACATCCTGCTGGTGAGCTTGGCCTCAGTTGCACCCAAAAGACACACCGGTCATAGCAGCTCTTTTCTTTATTTAACACTCCCTGGCCCCAGGATCACAGAGCCACTTCCACATTTGCTGCTGGCCACGGCCAAGAAGCCCCTGGAGCTGTTTCTCCTCCTCCTGCCCGGCCAGTCTCACTTGCAGATGCTCAAACCACACGTTCTTTCGCCCAGCCTGGCCCTTCACAGATGGACATGGCTAAAAATACCTAAAAATACCGCCCGGCCACAGGTGTCCTGTGAGGGTCTCACAGCCAGAGCAGCTGGGACCGAGAGGAGGGGCTAAAAATAGGGGTGTGGTGCAAGTTTCTGAAGATCCCAAAACCCAAGGTGAAACTCAGTCCGGGTTAACGGAAGAGTTGGGGGTATCTTAGGGCTTATTTCTGCTTGAGGGGGCTCAGCAGGAGAATTGTGGGAGCCTGGTGGTTCTTGTGCATGGATTTAGTGGGGTATCACCATCACCTCTGTGCATCACCCATGTGTGCTCTTGGGGGTCACCACCCAAGCAAAGAACTGCCTTGTGGGGACTAAAGGTGCTGACCCCGAGCTCTGTCCAGAAATTTTAGTGTGGGGATGAAAATCTGGGGGTTTGTCACCTTTGCCTTGTCCAGAGGGGCCAGTTTTGCATCCAGACCAGAGTTCCAGTGTAGCTGCACACACTGGCAGAGACTCATCCTGCCCAAGAGGACACTCAAACCCTCCATCCTTATAGAAGAACGGCAGCTGGAGCTGGGGGAAATCTCTCTCTGCTGTTCCCAGCCATGAACCACGAGTTGGGGACATGCCTGAAATTGTGCAGTCCTGCTTAGGATCCTCCAACCCACCACCAAACCCAGGAGAGCCCAGCACATCCCTGTCCCCCCACCTTGCACAACCCGCCGGTCCTTCTCCTTCCTCACGCTGGGTGAAATCAGAGCTGTTATTTCAAAGAGAAGCTTGTGATTTATCGCTGTAATCTCAACCACAAGTTGAGCTGGCAGTAGTTAGGGGAGCCACGAGGAATAAGAGAGGGCTTAGCGATCCATTTCAGCATCCTCTATGCTCTTGAGGTTTTTATTTCTTCAGTACAAGAGCGAGGAAATATGGGTTTCTGCTGAGTAAAGAGGAGAAAATGAAAAGGAAAATGAATTGCCCAGGATTTATGCTGAAGTAGCTCATGTTGGGCCGTTTCTTTGCGTACTGGTAAAAATGAAAGAGGTTTCTGAACTTTGAAAGGTGAGGCTGTTGCAGCAACTGGAGGCACCAACCCTGCCAGGGGAAGGGTAACACCCTGGGATGGGGAGCAGGATGGTGCCAGTCCATGGGCAGAGCTGAGTGGGGGTTCCTCTCTCTTTTTCCCTGTTTCTCTCCTCCATAAGTCACTTTTATGGCTCTCAGCAGCCAGCCTGGAAAGCAGAGCTTTGCAGCGACGTTAATGAGTCTTTAAATCAAAGGGTTGTGTTGGCCAAAGCAAACCTTGTGTCTCCTTCCAGAAAGGGCCAGGCCGGGGCTGCACAGCCAGTGGTGTCAGCGACAGAAAACTCCCCAAACCCCACTGTCTGTGAAGTAACAGCATTTTCATCTTTATTATTTCATTTTCTCTTATTTCAGTCTTAATTTATATCTGGGTTTACACTCCATTTAAGGCTTTAAATTCTATTCTCCCCACCTTTGCTTTGCTTTAAATGGACCTGGAAGCATGTTTTTTTGCTAAATATCAGTGAGATGCACATTATCTTATGTAATTTCAGACCCTGGAGAACTAATAAAGCCCCCAAATGTCCCAATTTCCCTAACACTTGAGCCCTTTGCATCCAATATGCTGTGCTCCCGATGCTCTCAGAAGAAATCCATCAATTTTTTTATGTCTTTTCCTTGTTTTACAGAAGAAAAGGCTGTTTTCCAGTCTTGCTGCAGACCGTGGAGGAGTCAGACAGTATTTTAACCCAGGCTGAGGAAATGACAAAGCATTAATTCCCCTGCAAGGCACTGGAATAGTTTTCATTAAAGACAGTCTTTGCCAGGAGCCTGCAGTTATTTTTCAAGCCAAAAAAAGTAAGCAAAAGAAAAAAGTTGCTCTTTCTTGGCCTTTCTGGTTTGCTAATCTACTTTGACATTTATTAGCAATTATTTATTTCCTTCCCCGTTGGCTGTTTATGGTGCAATTTTTCGACAAAATAGGCATTACTCAATAATAACCCCTGCAGAAAGGCAATTAGGAAATGTGAAGTGTGTTGCAGGGATGGTTACAGAGATTGTGGGTCTTTTCCCATCTACTAAATCTCATTTTCTGGCCCAAATGGAGCTGAAGATGCTGCTCTGGGCAGCAGAACCCAGCCAGGCTCTGAGACTGGAGCATCACAACCTCACCACATCCTTTCTTCAAAGGACCCAGGGGCTTTTCCTTGCTGTTTGCAGCCTTTGCAAGGGGCAAAAAGATGCAAAACACGTATTTAGGAAGACCTGCTTTCGTTGTCTCATGGGTAATAATGTTCCTTCTTCCCTTTGGGTTTCGGTGATGAGGAAGGTCTGTAAAAAAAACAGGATTCTTGTTCCTTAATGAAATGCTCCGTGCTGAAAGGCTCCCACGAGTTCCCATGAAGCCACAAGGTAGTGCAACACTGAAAAGAAAATTAAAAATATTAAAAACCAGCTCAACCTTTCAGCGCAGCATCTCGGGAGCGTTTCCCCATTCCATTCCTTTGTGGGGAGAGCTGGGTACCGGTCACCAGCCCTGCAAAATCCCCCCAGAGCCACTGCTTTCTCAAGAAAGGGCTTCTTACGTGCGAGAAGCCACAGTGGGGGAAAAGAAAAAAAAATCTTTGAGTTGAAATAATGGAGCTTGTAAGAAAATAAAGCCCTTTTCTGGCTGCGCTCACATGTGGCCCCTTTGCACTGATCACCCCATGTCCTTCCTGGTGGGTGCTGAGGGGGAATTAGGGCATAGTCTTGGGTGCTGGTGGGGGGTTTGGGCACGATATTGGGGTTTCTCTCATCCCTCCCAGCTGGGGATGAATTGCAAAAACCATCCCAGCCCTCGCTGGGGCTGGGTGAGGGCAGGAACCACGCTAGAGAGGGGTGAGAGAACAGCGGGTGCTGCTCGAAGGTGGGGACAGCCCAGTCCTGGTTCTGCTTGGCTGCAGCTGGCACCTAAAATAATCAGCCTCACCACGGTATTTTTGCTGCTTAGGGAAACTTAATTTTCATTTTCCGACCGGTTTCCCAGCTGGGAAACCGAGGGCTGCTCAGGGCTGTGGTGAGCATGGGGGTTATTTAGCCCAAAGTGCCACTGAAATGCCATTTGGGTTGGCTTTGGTGTGGGTTTTTACTGGGGAGGGTGGTGTGAGAGCTTGTTGGGGAGGAGATGCAGCCAGGGGAGCACTGGGATCTGTGCTCTCCTTGATGTGGGACCATGGAATCCTGGAATGATTTGGGTGGGCAGGGACCTTAAAGCTCATCTTGTTCCACCCCCTGCCATGGGCAGAGACACCTTCCACTAGCCCAGGTTGCTCCAAGCCCCATCCAACTTGTTCTTGGACACTTCCAGGGATGGGGCAGCCACAGCTTTTCTGGGCAACCTGTGCCGGGGTCTCCCCATCCTTGCAGGGAAGAATTTCTTCCTAATATCTCACCTAACCCCACCTTCTGTCAGTGGAAAGCCATTTCTCCTTGTCCTGGTACTTCAGGCCCTTGTAAATAGTCTCTCTCCATCTTTCTTGGGGGCAACCTTCAGGTACTGCAAGGCCACCATTAGGTCACTCAGGATCCTCTCTTCTCCATGCTGAACAATCCCAATCCTCTCAGCAGAGGTGCTCCATCCCTCTAATCAGCTTGGTGGCCCCCTCTGGCCTTGCTCCAACAGGTTCAGTGGGACATTGTGCTGCTCCCCAGCAATGGTTTTGCACCACCAGGACCTGTCCGTGGGTCCTGCTCTGGGTGCTGCCCTGCTCTGTGGTGGGGTCTAAGACCCAGCACTGCATCAATCCACCCTCCATGGCAGGGGCTTGGAATGTGATGATCTTTAAGGTCCCTTCCCACCCAAACCATTCTGGGGTTCTGTGATTCCCTCAGTTAAAGACCAACCCCTGCTCCAGGTTATGCTAAATCACCCACCCCCTGATCAGCAATACACATAAACCTTCTGAGGACACCAAGAGCTCCTCGAGACAAGATTAAGCTCACCAATAACAAACCCAGCCGTGTTTCATCTATTTATATGAACCATTAAGGTTTATGGACAACCCATCGTGCATTCCTTGACGTCTGCCATGAATCCCACATTCCCTGGTGCTGTGCACTTCCCCAGCCAAAATGCTCCCTCTGCATGTATCCAGTATTTCCTCAGCACTTCCAGGGGCTGAAAACATTTCTCTTTGTGGATTCTTTTAAATTCCACCCCCGAAACAACCCTCCGGATCATTTAAAGTGGGAATGTTTGTACTGAGGATCCTACGGGGAGCCTGGGAATTATTTTACTGCTACAAACTTTTCTCACATCTTAACAAAATGCAAATGTCCTAATCCCAATGTTGCTAAAACACAGAGCTAAGATCAGACTGACTTGTTCAGTGTGGTGATTTGTCTTTTAGCTGCTTATTCTTAGTAGTTGCTTTGGAAAAAAGTGCATTTCTGTTTGCAATAAATATACCAGCATGGCTCAAAAAACGTGACTTTTAAGGCAATCTTTGAAATCAGGAGTTTCAAATCCTTCTGGAAAAAGTGTATGAGGATCATGGAGAGAAATACCTCACTAGAAACAACAACCACAGCCTGGAAAGTGAACAGTGGAAATATTCTGTATGAACAGGAAGAATCCACAGCCATTGAGAACCATTAGAGTCAGCGTTAATTAGGGCTGATTGACTGAGAACAGAGTCCAACATGAGCTTGGCTCTGCTGACAGAGCTGCTCAGAGCCTGTACTGAGTCACTGGGAAAACCACATGCTAAGTTGTTACAGGGAAAAAAATTAAAAATACATACAAATATGAGCAGGTGGGATTTTCCATGGCCCTGAGTGATGGAGGAGCCTGGAACTGCATATCAACCTCAGTAAGTGGAAAGGGTGCTGCCTGTTCCCCTGCTCCAGCCCCATTTTTCATCCTGGGGGGGTGATAGGAGATGCTGTCTAGTGACATCTCACATCTCTGACAGGGATGTGCATCCCAGGAAATGGGAAGGCAGGAACACAGATGGAGGGAAGGTGGAAAGCTGGGAATGGAGGAACCCTCCTCCTTCACCCCACTGCAGGCAGAGCTCCTGTGGCTGGATCCAGCCTCTCCAGTGGTGGACAGATGACAGCCCTGTCTCTGGGTGCTCCTTGCTCCAGAGAAAGTTTTAGGGCTGTGGAAAACCACTTCCCCAAATCGTCACTGCTCTTTCACCACTGGAAGGGCTGAATGTCCTGCAAATACCAGATGGACAAAACGTGTGTTATTGAGAGGTAAAGTGGAGAAAACAGAGCTGAAGCCTGGCAAAGGAGGGCTCTGCCAGCCCAGTAGGCAGCTCCATTGGCCTTTTGGAACACATTTTCTGCATGCTCAGAGGATGGAGATTCTCAAGGGCTCAGTGGAGAGACCAGTTCCCTGGGAGCCAGCTCCCTGTCCCTTATTCTGAACTCTGAAACTTCTCATTTCATGACTTTTTTCCATGACTTTTTCTTTTTGCTGTCATGAATTCCCACAGCTTTAACAACCCTGCTGGTGAGAGAAGTGACAATCCTGGCTGGAGCTTGCAGTGCCTTCTGCACCATCAGGAGCAGAGCTGGAGCTCACACCGTGCAAGAATATCTCGATCATCCTATAGCTCAGTTTGGGTCTGGGAGATGGAAAAAAGCAAGTCTCCACCACCTCTTGCTGCAGTTTTTGGCTTGGATTGGGACTATTCTGGCTCTGAGCCTGCTCTCTCCCTCTTTCCTGCACACCTCGATCCCTTTCCCACGTGCTCCAGCCATAAATGTAACGGCACGGTCAGAGTCTGGCTATTATTGTTCATCCTGTTTCTTACATAACCAAGATTGCTCTTTTGCTCCCTCCGTGCAGGGTTTGCAGCAGGAACTGTGCTGTCAGTCAATGCAGTTAATTCAGAAACTAGTCACTGGCACAGATAATTTAAAATAGTCCCTGGAGTGGGTTGGTTTGCACCTCTGTCTGAAGGGTCCCTCTCAGCAGAGGCTGAGTGGATGTTCCACTGCCAAGTGGATGCTTTCCTCTTTGTGGTTTTTAATACTAAAATCCACTCTTTGCCCCTGGAGTTTGCAGAAGGAAAGGAGAACATGACCCGTTGCTTCCCACCAGCAGCAGAAACTTTGCAGAAAGCATCTGAGTGCCCATCTGAGCCCAGCAGCTCTGGAAGGAGCACCGTGGGGAGCTGCTGCCACAGAGCCATCCCAAGGAGCTGCTCCTTGACTGCTTAATCACCTCTTTCACAGCCTCTGACTCTCCTGGCTCTGGGTTCTGATGCTCTCTGCCTGCCTGGTTCTGGGTGTGTCCCTGGGAGCCAGGACATGGGTTTGGACAACGCTCTCAGGCACATGATGTGATTCTTGGGGTTGTCCTGTGCAGAGTCAGGAGGACTCGGTGATCCTTGTAGGTCCCTCAGAACTCAGGCTATTCATGATTCTATAAGTGCAGTTCTTCTGCCCTGAACTTGGTGTGTCCTGCAGCAGCCCTGTGCCCAGCCTGCAATCGCTGGGACCAAGAGGGGTGACTTTGGCTGGGTTGGTGGCTGTGCCCAGGTGTGCATTAAAGCAGGGCTGCAGCTCAGTTTCCCGGTAAACCCAGTCCCACAAATAAATGATGGTTTATTGCATCCAAACAACAGGGAATTTGAACTCAGTCACCACGGAGAGATAAAATCTAAAAGATACTCTGCGGCTGGGTGGGAAAGCTTCACCTTTATACAGGACTCTGCCCTTTGCGCCAAGTGAGAGCAAGGGATGCTCCCAAAAAAGGAAATCCCTTCTCTCTGCCTGGGTACAGCTTTTTGGGGTCCTGGAACCAGAGCTGCTCCCTGGCACAGCTGCCAAGGTAGGTGGTAGAGGAACAGAGAGTGCTTTGTATTTAGGAAGTTAAAGGGGGACTGAGTTCCCTAAAGGGATGGACTGAGAGTGAGAAGGATGATGAACAGACAAAATCACCCAGCTGCTGGAGCCACAGACACCTCTGTCCCCAGTGTCCCCTCTGTCCCCCAGCACGGGCAGGCACCCTGAGCTCCCAGCGCCCGGCTCTGCTGCGTCCAGGTCACACCGAGCCACATGATCTGCGGGGTCGGAGCAGCAACAACAACAGGAACAATCTGTGGGAGAGGAACTTAGGATGAGCCCAACTTCTCTAAAAGTATAAAAAGAGCCTGGGGGGCCGCAAAAGGCATCGACTTGCACGTCCTGGCCTCCCGCCACCGCTGCCGCCTCTCGCAGCCCTGACGGTTGGAAGCGGCGTTGTCCTGGCGTTGTGCAATAAATACCATTTCTGTGCCCTTGGCATCGGCTCTCCCCACTCCCCTGCCCTCCCAGAATAGGAAACACGGCCCCACCGAGGCGTGAAGGTCCTTTGCAAGAGCGCAAATGGTTCTGCTCCACTTCTGCCCCGCTCGGGGGGCTTCACCTGGGTGATGGTCCCGTGAAAAGAGTGAGAAAAGCTGCAAAAAAACTCCTGCCTGAATCCCATTAAGGAGCATCAGGGAAGGGAATTGTAAGGAGCATCTCTGTTTCCTCTCAGAGGATACTCATGCAGCTCAAAAAAGGAGGAGGGCCAATTAATTCAAAATCAAAGAGACTTTCAGCACCTTGCTGGATAGTGACTCACTGAGCACAACTACACAAAGGTGGGTGACACTTTTGAGGTCCCATTCCCATAAATTTCTCCTTTTTGCCTTGATTTATTGGTGTTTCCACTTGCTGCCCCCAAGCCATTTGGGGGAATGATGTGTCCCTGCTGCACCACAGCGTTTGCAGCCGCTCTCTGCAGGCAACCTGAAAGAAGATTACTAGACATTTTAAAGCCTATTTTTGGCTTGGGGAAACACTACATCTTTCTGAAAACTTCCAAACAACAGAAAAAGACCCACAGAAGATCCAGGCAAAGCTTTTTTGCAGGCGGCCTCACTCCAGACCAGCCAATAAACAGGCACATCCCGCACACAAACCTATCTCCATCCAGCCCTGGTGGCACCTCCAGGAGATGGGTCAGATGTTGGGACTATCATGAGGCACATCTGCAGATGCTTCTGATTTTTTCCATGGGTTGTAAGCTTGGAAAAAGTGTTATCCCACATAGAAAACCTTGCTTCAGCCATATCCTTTGTCCCCCATGCCTGCAATGCTGTGAGAGAAGCCGTGCACAGCGTGACATTTTCTCCTGGCCTAGAGGAAAACATTTTACTGATTGGACAGAGGGGAATAACAGAGGAGAAAATTAGATCCTAAATTTTAGGTACTTGTGTCTGCTAGAAAATAGGTCTTTAGTATTAATGCAAATTGATGAGAGCAGAAGGAGAAAAACTCAAAACAAGATGGGATTTTAAAACTGTAGCTCCTGTCCTCTTGCAAAGCAGCTATGGCATTTCTTCAACACTTTTCCTAGCAAGTCACTTTAATGAACCAGGACTCGAGATTCCAGGAATTTTGGGTTTTTTAAACTTATAGGAAAGGAGGAAGAAACAGATGGAGTCACTGCTTCTGAACTAAAAATACTGTTTAGAGAAGGACAGCTGCAGTGCAGCTTTGAATGTCAAGGTCCTCAGTGTTTGGGCTGTTCTCCTTCAAATGTCAGCTCCTGATGTTGGGAGAGGCAGGAAGGCTGGAAAGTGGAAGATTGCAGCCACCTCTTTCTCCCCTTAGAGATACTTGTTCACCTGGAAGTTTTACAGTGAAATGGAGAGGAAATCTTATCTTCAACCTGGGATGCAGGGATGGGGACACCCTTGAACTGTCCTTCCCATGTTGGGATCCCTGTGTGATGGATCCAGACCAGTCCCAGCTGCTGGAAGATGTCTGGAGATGTGGAGTCGCTGAGAAATCGGACAAGCCATTCATAAAAATTCTGGGAGAGTATTTGTGAAAGCCAAGAACATTGTGCCCCTCCCAGCATCGAATAAGTGACCTTTGTCCTGTCTTTTATTTTCACTTTCGAGCTCTTGCCTTCCAGAGGTCAAGCAGGTTATAAAATTCGGCAGAATTAAAGGGGCAGGATTAATTACCCCAGTTATTTTATCTTTCTGGCCACCATGTCATCCAGCTTTTGCCAAGGTCAGTAATTATGTAAAAAGTCAAAAGGTTCCAGAACGTCACAAATCAGCCCCCAGAGAACCCAGGAAACTTGGGTTAAAAGGCACAATCTTTGAAAAATACCCTTCTGTGTCTCGTCCCTCCATTCGGAGAGGCTTGGCAGTTCTTGTTTTTCAAAAAAAGGAACAATGATATTCTGATGTAATGACAGAACTCCGGGAGCTGGAGATTTACAGGGGGAAAAAAATTAACAAGTATTGTACAGCTCATCATAAAACAGTGAGAAACCACCTGTGCTTCCCTGCGGTCTTGTTAAACCAGCCCTGCAATAAGGCACTGTCACTTTGCTTCTCGAATATGATTTGGTTTATAAGATGATATCAATATGGGGCAACGAGTGTGCAAGACAGGCCATAAACCACGTCAGGTACAGTGTGTCACTGTTATTTAACCCTCTGATTATTTAATCCTAGATTATTTAATCCCGAGTGCGATATCTCTTATCAGGGCTCAAGGGGGAATATTACCTCCCCTGTGCTCTGATAGCAGCACCTCCCAATCTGGAGTTAAACATTAATGAGCTGTCACAGCATTGGATTCCCAGAAATCTGTCAAGTTAAAGTCATCCACAGCGATGAATAATGAGGTTTATTTGAAATATGCCCAGGATATAGTAGGTCAAGGCTCTGAGGGAAGACTTGTGGGTGTCAGCAGTCCCTGGCGTGGTTGAGGTCTCTCTTGGCTAATGTCAAGGCTTCATCAGACTTCTTGCTTCAGCCTTGTGGTCCAGCGGCTGCTTCCCTCCAGATGCTTAAAGGGAAAAGGCAAGAGAGGCGGGGTCAGGCTTGGTGTCTGAAAGCCCTTTCAGCTCTGCTTTTGTAAGTGTTAATGGGATAGCACATGGAACTCTTGTCGCTCACGTGAACCTCTTCAGAGGGTGGCTTCAGCTGGCAGCGTGGCAGTGAGCTCCCAGGTCCAATTACCTCTGCAAATGAAAGCACTGCCCTTTGAGGGGGGGTTTAATTTCCCATCTATTCCTTTCATCTAGTGGCTTCTTGTGCTTGGAGTACAAGCCATGAAAACAGCTCTTAATCTACCTCCTACCTCCCACCAATTATTTAATACCTGGATTTTATTCCTTCTCATTTGTCTTTCTAACTACCCTAATTTCTCCAGTTTCTCTCATCAGCGTTTTCCCAAGCTCTTTATTGTTTTCTGATTGCTGTAATTCTGCGATATCTTTTGGCACTAAAGCCCAGCTCCCCAGAGGAACCGGCTCATGAATTTATACAGCGACATTACACAGGCTTTTCAGACGAGTCTTGGGGCTGATTCGGATGCCCAGAAATGCTCCTTCTGTTCCTGCCTCTCCTGTCGCTGCATCTCTTTAATGAGTGGTTCTGCAGAAATTAGCAAGTAGAAATTGCGCAAGCGGTTGCACTCCTGGTATAAAGAGACACGAAAGTCTGAGTCAAGAATTTTGGAGACTGAATGTTTGGCCTCCTCCATCCTTCCCCGCTCTCTACGCCCATGACTCGGCAGGGCATTTCTCTCTTCATTTGTCAAGACAAGAGTTTCAGCCTGGGAGGAAATTTTCCCCATGGTACTAATTTCTTCTACTTCTTGCAACTGAAGCACATTAGAGAATTTGTTCCTGAAACTTCCCATGTTCTAATTTTACATGATGGGGCTGTCAGAAGCAGCACATGAGAGAAATGAGATCTCCTCCGCAGCTTTGGGGTGACTGTGCTGCCTTACAAGAGCTGATGAAACTCAGAGGCTGCTGCCCTGCTCATTAGTACCAGATTTCCTACCCTGGCTACAGAGCTTTCAGGTGACAGGACTCAGCCTGGGCCCAGTCCAACTCATTAAACCCTCTTTAAGCAATGCCACCTCTTTTATTCCTGCCTGGCAAAGGAATCTGCCTTCTAACCAAATACTTGAATGCACTCATGCCAGGAGAGGAGTTTTAAATATGATCAGTATGAGGAAATACATTGGGGTGCTGAGAATAAACACGTTCCCCAGGAGTTTATTTATTTGTCTTACAGGGTTGCCCCAGACTAAGGATCGGCTGAGACGGCACTCAAATGTTGCTCTAAGGGTGTTTTTCCTCTTCCAGGAACTTGTTTCTTTTTCTGTCTGAGAGTGGAATTAAGGCAGTCACAAATTATGACGAGACATTCTTCTTGTGAACTATTCCATGGCTTTTTGAAGGGCAAGAGGATGCAGCTGCATGGTGAGTACCTGTGGGTGGATGGAGATGCACCCACGTCAGGATCTGGTGGAATTGCAGAGGTTGCTGGCCAGGGTTTGGGTCCCTGATCTTTCACAACTGTTTCTACTGGCTCATTCCGACTGGAAAGACCCCATAATTGCAAATTCTGTCTCTGGTGAGAACAAAATCTAGTGGTTGCTAAAGGCCTCCCAGGAAGGCTGCTCAAGGTCAGAGTGGGAAAGTGGTTTCCTTTATGGCTCCTTAGATATCTGCCTTATCTGTCTCCCGTGGAGTGCAGGATGAAGTGAGCAAAGACTGATGTGTAATTGCTTGGTAGAGAAGCAGGAAGAACTCAGAAAAAAACATCTGACGATCCAAACATCTTCAGTTCTGGGAAGGCTTGGGTTGGTACTTGGTGGTGGGATTTGATCTCTGTTCTATTCAGCCAGGACCTGCAGTGTGAATTTGCAGACAAACCTCAGATCTGGGTTTGATCATGAATTAATCGATGTGGGCTTGAGGTGTTGCAGTCCCAAGGCCTTTGATGCTGAGGGCTGTAAATGCCAGCAGTGTGTGAGCCCATTAACAGAAATCAATGTCTATCAGCTCCCATGATTATGGGTGGGAGGAGGAAAATCCTTCCTCCATTGGATTGAGCTCTCTCTCTTAGCATTTTTCTCCTGTATCAGCTGGACAACAAGAGCACCCAGGGGCCAAACTCAAGGCCAAGCCTTGGAAATCTTCCCAGAACCACAGCCAGTCTCAGTCATGGCACCCAATGCCATTTTCCTGGGCCCCAATTAAGCGGTTTTCATTAGCAAGGGTGGTCAGGGTGTCTGACAGCAGAGCCACCGATGCTCTCCTTGTCTCACCATCTCAGATGCCATCTGGGACTGCTTTTTTTGAGCCCATGAGCATCACCACCTTCTGCTGGAGGAGCTTTTTCCCCTTTTCTGGCCCTGCGGTGGGTTGGTGGGAGCAGGTCACGGGACAACCTGTCATGTGGAACCAACCGACCGCATCTTGGTGGGGTCCAGACTTACCTTTTTTTATCTTTGGAGAGACCAGATCATGACCATAAAAGGGAAGAACGGAATATTGGGCGAGGAGCCCTGCTCCGATTGGCTGGGCACCGATTCGCAGCGGTTTCGGGGGAAATAACCAGATCGGAGCAATTTTTGGGCTGAGAATAAAAACAATACAACAAAACCATGTGGTTCACCATTGAAACCAAGACAGGACTTTCGGTGTTGGTGCCTCCCGTTGTTTTTGGTTCCACCTGCATGAAACTGCAGCAGGGCCCTCACTTCCACATGGGCACAGCCGCAAAGAGCTCCTGGTTCCCGTAAAACATCTCTGCAGCCACAGCCAGCTGATGTCAGCCAAGGTAACATCTCCTGGAGGTTAATGGGGAGGAGCTGGTTGGCTGAGAACCAGGACTGTAACCACCTCCTGTTAACCCATCTCTGCAGCCATGACCAGCTGGTGTCACCTAGACCACATCTGGAGGTGAACTGGAAGGTTCTGGTGGCCAGGTTGGCCAGGAACCAGAGTTGCAATCACCCTCTGTCAACCTGGTAACCTTCTGAGTTGGGAGAGCCCAGGCAACAGTTTGCTGTGGTTTAGGATCTGCGTATCCATGTCTGAAAACTAACAGAACAAAGTCCCTTCATGCCTGAACATCTCTTCCACCCAACCCTTGTTGGTCCATCTGCATGGTTAAAACCAGGCCTTTAATCTCCTGAGGCGCTCGCCTAAAATGTGGCACCAGCACTGAGTTACAACATTTGGTAAACATGACAAAAAAAGGCTGAGAGGGTTTCCTGGAAACTTTGGCAGCCCTACTTTGGGAGCAGATGTTGGCAATAAGCAAAGTTCTTTTAAGCCATGAAGGCATTTTCCTGTTTAATGGTTAGCATGAGAAATGTGACAGCTGAATTAGGCTGTTTGGAATGAGGGTATTTGTGCCCAGGACAGGGGAGGTATCGGCTTCTCCCCTTCTGGGAAGGCCGTGCCCATGCAAATTCTTCACTCGTTGTCTTCATCCAACGAGAGCAAGATGGGTTTACGGTTAATGTTGTTCTTGGAGTCCGAAATGGGCTCCCATCACTGAGCTGATGGCAAACACCTGCCTTGCCCTGTGTGCTCAGGGTGGCAGCAGGGCCATCTGTGACCAGGAGTGTCTCTTCTGGAGGGTGAATCCAAGTGCCTGCAGAAGGAGGCAGCGGCCTGGCTCCTTCTGGGGGATGTTTGCATTAACCACCTCCAGAAGAAGTGAGTCTGGCAGCCTTTGGTTCCTTCCTTAAACTGAAATGGGGTGTTGGTTCCCCCTCACTGGATGCTCCTGGCAGCATCGAGTTGATTGTTGGCTCCTTTGGCGAGTCTATCCAAGCCCAGAGATGCATGTGATCACACAGATGCCATACCCTTTTCTGTTCATTCTTTTCTTCAACTTTCCCGTCCCATTCCTCCTTGCAGCCACCCATCCTTCCCAACCTCCTCTTTTCCATGAACACCTAATTTCAGATAAACCCTGGTGATGTTGGCAATAATCCTTCACCATCACCCCACCTCTTCCTCTCCATCACGCCCCTTCATCTGCTCCTGCCCCAGTCCCCGGGTACCTTTGGCTCTCCTGTGGTAGCAGTTCCCTGGTTCTCCTCACTCCACCACCCGCTGCAATTTCTCTGCCTGTCCCCACTGCAGTTATTTCTTCAGCGGTGACCGCAGTGGTGAGTCCCGGGACCTATCGCAGCATCGCAAGCCATGGTGCTTGGCCCCACAAAACCAGAGGGGAACCACAGTGTCTTACTCATTGGCACCAGAGTGATGCTCCCCCATTACCTCCTTCCCGGTGGGCAGTGGTCTGGAGAGAGGAGGAAGAGGTGGCTGTGCACATATCAGGGAAGGACGGCTTCTCTGGGGCACTGGTCTCCTTCATGGCCATCAACCCAACCTCATGGGGCTCTCCAAACCCAGCCTGGGTTGCATGAGCTGAGGCTTGGGTAGAGCATCTCTGTGAGGCAGGGATGAAGGTGGTGTTTGGAGGTTTGTTATCGGTGTGGTTCAGGGTGACACTGGTGGTAGAGCAGCTCTGGAAGAGGCAGTGGGGACCTGGGTAGAGCCTACCCAACCAATGCTCTCTGTGGTCATTTGCTGCTTGCTGCACTAGGTTTGAATCATCAGGAGTTTGGGTCTCAATTGGGCTGTTCTGCAGTATAAGCTAAAAAGCTTGCTGGAAGTACAGCTTAAACACTCTGGGTATTGCAGTTCTTCCCTTCTCCTCGTAACACCTCCCCGGGGCAGAGCTGTGCTGATGTCCCCATTGCACTGGCTGTGAACAGGGGCCAGGGGACACAGGGATTCACCCAAGGCTGCAAAGGAAGCCTGTGGCAGAGGCACGGTGAATCCACCTCCAGCTCCCACCCTAAGCAGCCTCCAGATTTCCAGACCACAGGTTTCCTCCCTAACCCTACAGAACTAACCCCAAACCAGCCTGCAGAGAGTGCGAGGGAAAGGGAATTGCACAAACACCTTGGCTGCATTTCAGAGGAACCCTCCGGTGCTGGCCGTGTGCCCTCAGGATGCTGGCAAGCCCCAGTCTTGGGGCAAGAAACACTCAGCCTTGCTCAAAACAGCCAGGGAGAGCAAAACTAGAAGCTTTTAAGGATAATTCTGACCCTTTAAATGACAGTATCCCTTATCCAGGGGGTACTTTTCCACAGAAGGATGAGGACAGGTTGGAGGGGGCTTGGAGCAACCCGGTGAGGGTTTGGAAGAAGATGACCTTTAAAGTCCCTTCCAACCCAAACCATTCCTTGATTCTATTTACTGGGCCACACTTTGCAAAGAGCCTGCAGACAGGTGATAAAACCGAGCAAGATGCAGCGGGGCGAACAACAACAGGCAAATGAGCATTGAAAAAAAAGAACAATTAAAAAAAAAAAAAAAAGAAAAAAAAGAAAAAGGCTTTAACTACATGACAGCTTGGTTGAGCCCCTGTTCCTGTATTTGCTTAGCTGAGGGCTATCTTTATAAGTCCTTGCTGCCAGATGTTCCCGCATTTGCATGTGGGGTGAAGGGGAGGGATGCTCAGCGGGTCCCTGGGGTGCCGCTCGGCGCTCCAGCCGGATGGCGATTGCCACCCAGTGGCTGCACACACCGTGCTGCCTTTTGCCTTGCAAAGTCCCTAAAAATAAAACATCGCCTCTGCAAGCACAGAAAAGTCTTTTCTCTTCTCTCTCTCAGCGATGGGGAAGCTCAGAGCGCTCCTTTTTCCCAACCAGGAGGGTTTGGCTGGGTATGTGAGATACAAAACAGCTTGTTTTTTAAGTTCAAGTCACTGCTGCTGCTGAGCAGCTGAGCCTGGCACTGAGGGAATCTCTGCAGCTCTGACAGGGCTGAGAAAACCCTCCTGATACCCCTCAGTCCATACCCTGACCGAGGCACTACTTGAGGCTGCCAGACCCATCCTTGGGGAAGGTCCCTGGGAGAAAAATGCTCACATTTCTGTGGCCCCTTTTCCCCCACCTTGAGCTTATTCCTCAACTCAGGTTAAAACAGTAAGTCTGGGGGTAACTCCTTAATCTGTGGCTCCTGCAAGTTCCCATCACTGAGAACACAGTCAGAGACACCCCAGCCATCAGCTTCCTGCAGGAACCTGGGCTTTGATGGTTTTCCAGCTAAAATCCTCCCGGATTTGGGATAATTTTCAGCTCTCACTAATTTTCTGCCTGGAGTGGAAACAGCAAACTCCTCTCAGCAATCACAACTCCCTGCTGTAGTTCTCCTAGAGATTTTTTCCGGGTATATTTTATACTTCTGCAGTATTACCTATAGAAATCATAGCGAAGAAACAGAATTATTCCCAGTGTCTACAGCAGCACTATCTCTACCACCAAAATAAGCTTTCTTCACCCTGTTTCCACTACTTACAAAGCAAACAATCCTCACCTTTATGCAGACACCTCTCCAACACACTTGCTTGACCACAGACCCTTTACGTTCAGCACAGTGCACCCTGCTGTGGCTAATGAGGCTAATTAGGAGCAGAGGGAAAGGAAATGCTTTTGCTGCAGCATTATTATTTATTTTTTTCTGTTGTTTTAGTGGTTGGAGCAGATCACGTACCTTGTAGGCTGTAACATGCTTGGGTTGTAGGTGTTTGCTGAGGGGCCTGAGCCAGTTGGATGTTCCTTTTTGCCTCTAGCTGCTGCTGGAGCAGTTAGGGCAGCATATTCCCTGGATTTCATTTTAAGGTACTCTGCATCCCTTGGAAATGCTTTGAGTAGGTTGTTCCTAAGCTATAGCTGGCTGAGCCCGGGGGGAGCTGTATCAGAGTTAATGGCTGCTGGCAGATTTTCTTTAAGACTTGCAATGGAGCATAAATTACTTGTTCCTGAAGCTGTAGGGAGATAACTATGACTCCAGAAACCCTCCTGGTGGGCCTGAGAGATAATTCCTCTTGCTTTCCCTTTGCATCTGGAGAGGCAGCACTGCTGTTCTCTTGCCTTGATGGTTTCCCCCATCATGAGGGGCGTGGGTGTCCCCTCTCCTTTGCTCTGTTCCCTTCCTTGGTGGTTTTCTGCTTGGAAAATCCCATTAGGCTGATCTAAGAGGAGCAAATTGTCTGTATTAGCTGATAAGTAATGATGGTTGGGCAGCTGATGGAGGTGGGTGTTGGGATGAGGTCCCTTCCCTGCTCCATCACACAGGTAACAGGAACAGCCCCATGAAGGTTACCTGGGGACTCCTTTGGGATGCTGCTGCTCAGTGTCCTTATCCTTTCCCAGAGGAAAGTTTGCAAAATGAGTAGGACTTGGGAATCTGGGAGGACTCAGGTGCTCCCTGTGGGTGTGTACTGGGTGTCCAGAGCCAGAAGCCTCAGATCTGCTTTAATCCCCTACACCAAACCCAGGACCAGCTCTGGGGAGCTCTGGATTAAGAAGAAATTATTTTCTCCACCATGCTCTCAAACCACAGGGCTTAACCTAAAATCTCTGCTCAGCTGCCTTGCAGGAATCATCTGGTGCTTTTGCAAGGGAAAAATCTCCGTGCTGGTAGTTCCAGCACTCATCCCAGTCCTGGTTGTTCCAGGACTATTGGCAGCCTGGCTCTGAAGCTTTTTGGGCACCCAAGGGCACCACTGCAGAAGCATTTCATACACAAAGCCTCCTCTCCTGCAGCACAGCTGATCCCCTGCTGCAGAGAAGGATCTGTGGGAACTGCTTGGCCACTGCTAAACTTTCTCTCAGTGCAAAACTTCTTCCCTGTTGCTCCTTCATGTCAGCATTTAGTTTACACTTGGTTCATCTGCAAAAAAAAAAAAAAAAAAAAAGAAGAGTAGCAGCCTTCAAACCATTTCCTCTTTCTGTGAGATGCACTGCTGAGCTGGGAGACAAACACAGCCTGTGTGGGTTTGACACTCTAAATCTGCAGCTCCTTTAGGCTGGGTTTAGTGGGGGTGAATTCAGCCTTTTTGTTATATAATAGCCTGGGGCTGCTGTAAATTCCGTGTGTTGAAAGCCAGAGCAGAAGTGTGGAAGGTAAAAGCCCAGTGTGTGCTTGGCTGTAGCAACTGCACTGCTGGGAACATCTGACCTGGGCTCTCCTGGGACACTTTCCTGCAAAAATTAGATATTAGGAGGAAGATTTTTACAAGAGAGTGCAAAAACACTGTCACAGTTTGCCCAGAGTGGTGGTGGATGCCCCATCCCTAAAAACAATCAAGGTCTGGTTGGATGAGACTTTGAGCAACCTTATCTAGTTGGGATTAGATGAGCTAAAAAGGTCCCTTCCAACTTCAGAGAGCCGTGCTGGGAGGGATTTTGCACAGGTCTCTGCTGGAGAAGGTGCTGCCCTGGCAGCTGAGCAGCAAAATCATCCCCCTGAGTGCTAATGGGAAAGCAGAAACTCTGCTTTTTCCCCTAAATCAGCCCAGAGAAGCCACTCTGGGGTTTCAAAATCTAACTTTTTCTCAGACTTCCTTAAAAATTTAACTTATCCCTTCACTGGACTCTTCCTTTCCCTAAGGCAAGAGGGGAAGTGGAACCATCTACCCATATTGATTTTTAAATCTCTGGTTTTATTCCAGACTATTTCAGCAAAGCTTCAGAAAAACAGTGTTTAGATGCAAAGCAGAATGCTTATAAAAGGGCTTTTGAATGAGATCTCTGTAAGTTTTTATTCTCTATCCCTCTGGCTGGTCTATCTGATTATCATATAATCATTAAATGGATGTAGAACGAGTTGCCCAGCCTGGCAGGTAATTTTCTAGATACCTTAACATAGAGATTATATTGTGCTTTTAAGATAGTTCCCTTTTTCTTGAAAACCTGTTAAGAATAGTGGTATTTAAATTTCATTTCTAGACATTACTACACTATATTTTGCATATCCATGCCTCAATGTAAAATCTACACATCTACATAGTAGGTGTGAAGAACACTCTTCATAAATATATAGAGCCTTTTAAACACTAATATCCCAGCTAGAAACCATCCCAAATCAAAATGATTTGGGCAAGAAATTAAAGAAAAAGTCTGAATTTTCTCTTCTTCTACTCATTCCACCTTTATTAAAAGGCCACTAATACCCTACCATCAGCTGCTCCATAGTTATTCTTTCCTACAGAAAGTCCTGATGCAGTGGGAAGGTGCATTTATCAATGCTATTCCTCCATTCCTGCCTGCCCTGGCTGGCAAGTAGCGAAGGGATTTGCAGTTTTGCCACCCAGCTGTAACAGATTTATCACTTTATAATAAATTTAGGAGAGCTGCTGTTTTCTGTGCTGGTATAAAGCACCTCTGAGCAGTGCTTGCCCTGACCTGGGTCTCAAAGCACTTTAATTCCTGCTTTAATGCACACAGGGCTGATTCTCAGTGATTTTTCTCTGCACAATAAGGAATGGAAGGAAATGGTGGGATGAGATCAGATGGAGACAGGGCTCGGCTAAACCTGGATTAATTTCAATCCGGAGTTCTGCAGAGAAAAAGGTCCCACGGTGAGTGGCGCTGGCACACTCCAGCTTTCAAGGATGGGAGGGATTAGGGATTTGAGGGGGATTTGGGGAAGCAAGGACAATCGAGTCCAGCTACCCAAAGCAGTGCCAGACCAAACATAATTCTGCATTCGATTCTATGTAGCTCCTGCCAAAGCCTTTCTCCATCCCGGTGAGCACCGGGGACTTTCAGATCTGGGAAATGCCTCACACAGGGCTGGGAGCACAGACCTCCCCACCTCCAGAACTGCTTCTTTTCCTCTCTTCAGCCGGCTAGAAAAGCTCTGGCTGCTCAGAGAGATCCTCATGCCTCTTGTCTTGGAGACTGCCTCCCTCTAGTGAGAGCCAGAGCCACCCACACGCCGGCCCAGGGTCTCCCTCCTGGCTGCTGTGCTGCACACACAGAGGATGCTGCGCAAACCTCGGGCGCTGGGCGTGTTTTGGGTGCTCTCCATCACCTCCCGAGGGTGCTGTCCGTGTCGTGGGTGCTGGCCTGCGTCCATCAAGGGCGCTGTGCGTGTCTTTGGTGCTTTCCTGCACACCTCTAGGGTGCTGTGCACGTCTAGGGTGTCATGCATCCCTGTCTCCAAGGCTGGGCTGCTTTGAGGGTGCTGCGCTCCACATGCCAAGGGTGCTGTGCCCGTCCTGGGTGCTGTGCCCGTCCTGGGTGCTGTGCTGCACCCATCCAGGTGCTGAGTGTGAGTCTCAGGGACGTGCCTTAGCCCTGAGTGCCGTGCCTGCAGAATCGGGGAATGGTTTGGATTGGAAAGGCTCCTTAAGAATCCTCGCGTTCCAAGCCTTCCTATGGTGGGTGTTTGATTAAGCAGAGCCCCTGGGCTGCATCACGGAGTTGCTGCCTGGGGAGCCGTAGCTATGCCCGAGACAGGAGGGTGGGATGACACAAACAATTCCTGCTCCAGCACAGGATCTGCCAGCACACAGATGAACGGGCAGCTGCGAACCGGCAGCCTGAATTGACACGGAATTGGCGCTTTGCGTCGAGTGGCTTGCCGTGTTTTTAATCCAATCCCAGAGCCCCCCAGGCAGGATTTGTTGTGCTGCTGGATTTTTCGTTCGCCAGCCAGGGTACGATTTCATCAAACGAGCTGGATAACTTCCCCACATCCTCAGGGGCTCGCCCGCAGCTCGGCTCCTCCGGGCTGCCCTTGGCAACCGGAGCAGGGAAAACGGAGCTCCAGCACCAAAGGATTCTTCCCACCCTCCGGAGCATCTCCCTGGAGCCACGGGCAGCACCTGAGCATGTCACGCTCCTGGTCCTTGCCCTCTCCTTTGTTACGGCCGAGCCTCTGCTCCTGCCACAGCCACAGCCGCTGCCTCCAAAGGATTTGGATGCCATCCTAAACAGGCAGCAGCTCTTGCTGCGGGGTGTGCAGGAGGAATGCTGTGAGCTGCGGGGCTGGAAGCCCGCAGGGCAGTGAGCTGTGAGCATCCTCAGCTCCTCCGGCCCGACCTGAAGGTTCTTGACCCGGGCGGGTGGAGGGGAAAATATTTATTGTCCCAGCAGCAAGGACCATGATTTTTGCAGCCAGAGGAGCTCCCGCTGCTGCAGAGCTCTCGGGGAGGTGTGTTGCTCTCAGAGCTGGAGGGAAAGGGGAAGACAAGACAAGCAATTCCCTCCCTCATCCTTGCAGAAAGGTTAATTCCCTTCCCACAGCACCGGGGAGCTCGGGAAGCCAGCGTTCCATGAATCCCACCGGCGGCGGGGTCAGGGCTGCCGGCGTGCAAGAGGCAGATCTTCCAGCTGGGGAACATATGGAAGCGTGGCAAGCCGGAGCAGCGAGAGGGGTTATTTCCAAGCTCTTCTGCCTTGGCAGCTGATGTGGTTTCAAAAGGAGAATGTTGTTTTCAGTGCCTGAAGTGAGGTGGCAGGTTTATGTCGGGGATGAGCCTGGCAAAGGGACCCCCAGTGAGAGATCACCCACGGGCAAGAAACGTGGGGAACGGCAGCAGACTGCAGTGTCTGTTTTGATCACACTTAGAGAATGAGCAGGGTTTACTGCAGGGAAGGCAAAGAACAAATGAGTTGAATGTGTTAGAAAAATGGGGTCTGGAGGGAAGTACGTGCCAAGCAGTAACAGTGCAGGGTATACACAAGCAATTTGGCCAGTCGGTGAAAAAATCAATATTGTGGGCCAAACCCAGAGCACAGATTTGCTGCTCTCTGGATTTTAAAGTATGAGATGCTCTCCCCCTCCTTCCAGATTTGGGCTTATTTCTGTTTTGCTTCTGTCACACATTGATAGAGGTGGAATATTGATACACTTGGGGATACCAGTTAAGCAGAAGAGCTCACAGGCACTGGGGCCAAATTGATTTTCCTTAGGGAGACCTGCTGGGAAGTCACCAGTGCAGGTATCTCTGTCTTTGCTGGGGCATAGGAATCAGCTTAGTGTGATTTCTGTCTGTACCCCCAAAATTGTAGTAATAATAACCACATCCACATTCCAGGGCTGTGTTCCCTCTCCCAGCTCACCTCTCCCTTCTCATCTGCTCCCCACCCCTGAGAAATCATCAACCAGCACTTTGATTTCAAAGCCTACTTTTTTATTTTCCCTTTTTTTTTCCTTTTCTCTTTTTCTTCTTGCTCTACTTCACCCTCCTGTTAAATTTCCTCCCTCCTTGAAGATACGTATCTCTCCCCACCCCAGTCTTTTATATAGCACCTATTAGCCTGCTACCTATGTGTGGATGAGGGGGAGCACAGATGTGCTGCAGCTCCCAGTCTCCCTCTGGTCACCCTCCCTAAATCCCCCAGGATCCCAGAGGTCTGGAAAGGCGATAGCCACAGTTCCCCTGGATGCCATATAACAGCAAGGGGGCTGTTTCCACCAAAGGGTCCCTGACAAACATATATCAGCTGGGGACTTTGATTAAGATACTGATCTACACAGGGCTTGCCTTCAATTAGGGGTGAGGGATGGGGTTTATGGCTCTGGTTTCCCCCAGGCAATTGCCCATCGGCATCAGAGGGAATGGCACTGGATGCTATTGGGATCTGCAGCACTGGTATGGAGCGATTGGGTCTTCTCCTGGGAGGGGAAATGATGGCTACAGGGAAATCTGGGCAGGTTTCTCTTTCTTCTTCTCGCCAAGAAAATGCCTGGCAGTAATTGAGCCTGACTCACTCCTAGACTGAGAGTTGAGGTTCCCTGTGACCCCTTTTGTTTGAAATTAGGCGAGCTGGGGAAATAGGAGTGGAAGAAAACCTGTAAAGGCTGTATTTGAGCATAGACCACCCCTCCATCCTTCCTCCCCTGTCCTTGGTCTGGACAGACCCCGACAGCTGTGCTTGACCTTTTTTTTTTTTTTTGCTGCAGGTTGAAATGGGAATAAATGAGGAGAAATAGGGAGAATTTGGCCATTTTATAAGAAAAGGCAGCATGATGCCATGCAGGGGTACAAATATCTGCAGTGCTGCTCAGTACACTGGGTATTAACTGCACTTTCTGAGGGATTAATGGGGCAAGAAGCCTCCATTTGCTACGTTGTGTATTGTCCCAAGCTGCTCTCCTTGTGCCAGGGATGCCTTCAGCCCTGGAGCTGGTTTTGTGGTGTGCAGCCAAAACTGCAGCCCCAGCACAAGAACTATTTGCATCTATTCTAACGCAGATCCCTCTGGGAGCATCAGAAACCGGCTCAGCTGCTTTTTGGGCGGCTTAATTCCTTCCCACTGGAAGTAAGTCTTAGGCAAATCCATGATCAGCTTTATAGAGAGGTGTCACCCCAAATTTCAGGGGTCAGAGCTGCGGTGTTGCAGCCCAGGGAGCATCTCCAGGTACAGGGGGTGATGAACCCTCCAAACCCGTGTGGCAGCTGCTCATCCCTCCAACCCCATCCCTCCTCTTCCGAGTGGTAGCCAGCAGCGTTCCCAAAGAATATCTGCTCTTATTGCATTAATTACAGTAATCTAATGGGAAATGTAAACAGGAAAGCTCCGGGGGGAGATAAGGGATGCAGGGATGTGAGGCAGGGGCTGACAAGCTCCCTCTGGCGTGAGGAATGGAGTTCAGAGGAAAGTTTGACTCTCCAGCCAGCGGCTGGCGGCCACTCAAAGGTGTTAATTAAGGCGGCCAGATAACAACTGGGACAGTGTCCCCAGCTGTTTCCCTTTTTGGGAACAATCGCATTCCTGGGGCTTGAAGTTCAGCTTCAGAGCCCCAAAGCCTTCGGTGCCTCAGGGGGATGGGGCAGTTGCATTGCTGTGCAAGAGGCAAAGGGGAATGGCTTCAAACTGAGCGGAGGTTTAGGGGGGATACTGGGGAGAAATTCTCCCTGGGAGGGTGGGCAGACCCTGGCACAGGGTGCCCAGAGAAGCTGTGGCTCCCCCATCCCTGGAAGTGTCCAAGGCCAAGTTGGATGGGGCTTGGAGCAACCTGGGCTAGTGGAAGGTGTCCCTGCCCATGGCAGGGGATGGAATGAGATGGGCTTTAAGGTCTGCTCATCCCAAACCATTCCATGATTCCGTGATTATTATTTTTAATCAGCTGGATTTTAAACTCCCCTGAAGTGAGCTGTGTTGCTCTGCTGCCAGCCAAGGAAAGGTGGGAGGTGGAAGGAAATGGCTTATCCCTGGGAAGCTGCAAGACATCCAGGATGGATTCATTGGATGGGCAGGACCAGTAAATTTTCTCCTGTGGTTTTAAACACATCTGCTTCATCCACAAGAGAAACCTGCCTGTGGAGCTGCACTTTTCCTTTCTGTATCGATGTGCTGGAAGTACCCAGGTGGAGCAGGATTTTCCCAGGTATCACAGGTGCCCATGTCCTGGTCCAGGGCTCTCTGCTTTCCAGCCCCACCAGCACTCAGAAGCATCTTCTCATTCTGCATCTTGAGTTTGGACCCAGAGAAATGGTACACAAACTTGGGCAGGGAAGGAAACAGGGCAGCGGTGAAGCTTCTCCTTCTCCTTCTCCTTCTCCTTCTCCTTCTCCTTCTCCTTCTCCTTCTCCTTCTCCTTCTCCTTCTCCTTCTCCTTTCTTTTATTCTCCTTTAATTCTTATTTTCATGCCCACAGGTTGGTTTCTTTGGCATTTCCCCCCTTCATGGTTCCAGTGTCTCCTCCCAGGCTGTGCTTCCAAATGCTGTGCCAAGGGATAGATTTATTCCAGAGGCCTTATTTTTACTTTTGGAATGCCCATATCCCTGACCATTGAGCATGGGAAAAAGCCCTTTTTTAGGGATCGTTTTCCCAGCGTGGCAGAGATTTCCAAGCTCTGATCCTGCCTGGGAAACCAATGCAGTGTGCTGGAAGTGGAACTGGAAGACCCCAGAGTCACTTTTCAATGGGGAAAGTGTGAAGCAGGATTCCAGCTCCTCGTTTGGGGTTCCTGATGTTTGTGCATTGCTGGGGTGGGTCCTCAGCCCTGGAACCCTCCAGGCACAGCTGAACTCTCCAAAATTCACCCATTAACTCACCTTCCAGCACAGACCTTTCTTGGCCATTTCAAAACCAAGAGGAGGCAGATCCCAGTTTTCACCTCTGAGACCTTTATGTTCTCCTGGATTTTTTCCTCTTGGCCAAACCAGAAGAAAACGTTTTTTAATCTGAGCTCATTTCTCAGCAATGAGATTTTTTCCTCCCTGACAGCTTTTAGTCTGGCTAGGTGCGTGTGGGGGGAAAGGAGGCAGATGAAATTACTGTTTATGCCACCTCCTTTGGCATTAAAACAGCAAGTGGGGAATGTTCGAGCTGCCAAAGCCATTTATTTTTATTAAATCCAGTTTTCACAATAAGAGAGGCTCTCCATCATGCTCCTCACTCCTGCTGCCAGATGCTCCCAGCTCCCTGCATGCACCTCCCAGGAGGATCTGCCTCTTCAGAAGCAGGAATACAGGGCAAAACTCCTCCCAAAATACCTGTGGCTGGAAGCTGCTGATCAGAAACCCAGCAAAACCTGGTGCAGATCCAGGAAAAGCTTTTGCTTACCTTTGCATTCAGCTTGCACAAAACCCACGTTCAGGGGACTTGGGTCACAAGTTTGTGATGGGAACAAGGAGCTGCTGGAGATGGCAGCCTGGGATCCTGTGTTGGTCCCCATGTGGACCATGTGGACTTCCAGGGTTCCTGCTTGGATCTGTGAGAGCCTCTCTGTGCCTCTGCTTCCCTGTTCTTACCCTACAAATGATGACCTGAAAATGAAATGGCAGATAACCAAAACATGTGCAGTCCCAGCTCTCGCCTTCCTCCCCACCCAGAATTATTTTTGGAATTATATTATTCCCTATAATTCCATATAATCATTCCATTATTTTTCAGAATTATTGCAGCTTGTTTATTTGAATAGGAGTTCTTGCAACTGGAGATTTCTTGTAACTGATATTTCAGATTTTTCTTTTTGAGAAAGAGTTAAATACAGAGAAGAAATGATTGGAAGTGGGTTGTGACGGATTTGGGGGAAATGGGTCACTCTCAGAGGCAAAACCCCCTTCTCTGGGGTCTGTGAGTGCCCCAAGACCTCACAGAAATCCTTGTTACATCCTCCCTGAGAACCAAGCAGGTGTCATGACTGGAGTGAATTGTAATGTAGTGACCTTGTTGGAGGAAATTATTTTGCTCAAACCAAAATAAATTAAATTTTTATTCTCAGCCATTTTTCTTTGCAGACAAGTTGTGCTCCTCTTTCTGAGCATTTTCTTTCTGCTTTCATTTGCAAAAGGAGAAAACAAATCTCTGTGATGCTCTTGGCAAACAATTTTCCTCTTCCACCCCGCCCGAACCTGACTGCATTGCAGAAATCCCGCCCATCTCTTCTCAAAGTCTGAATTGAATTAATTTAATGGATTTTGAAGGTGTTGGAAGTGAAATCTCCTCCTCTCTCTGCGTTGTGAAGAAATCCCCAGTGCATCTCCTGCTAAGCCTGTTGCTCTGCCTTCATCTGGATTTATATCTGTGTCATTGAGAGCATGACATGCCTGTGAACCTCTTTGAACTCTGTTGTCTAGAGGACAAGAGAAGAGCATAAACCCAGCTATTAAAAAGCCTTCTAGTGCTGGTCAATTTAAAATATATCTGGAACAATAAAAGGAGTGACTGTTCCAGCCCTGCACTCGCTGAGCCATCACCCTGCTGTCCTGCAGCCACAGAGCTCTGCCCTGTTTTCCCTCCTTTCAAGTTGCCTTCTTTATAACCACAGAAAAGCAAAGCCTCTGCCAGTCTGCCCTGAAATTCGAGGTTCCCAGAAGGTGGATTTGTGAATGGTTGGCTGCTCATTATGTGCCTCAGGGCCTTCATTTTAAGGTGTTTTTTTTTCCACACCAGTTGAGGGAGGAAGTTTGCAGGATGTTATCAGCATCCTGTTGCTGTGACCTGCTGAGCAATAGCGTGTAAATATGTCTCCCCTTCACCACACCCCAGTGTCAACCTTTTGGCTCCTGTCTGCTGGCCATGTTCTGCAAGATTAATGTGTTTTTCCACTGTGGACAGGGCCCTAGAGCTAAAAGGCATGGATTTTTAGTTTTTCTTGGGTGTCTTTTACTAACTTCCCAATTTTCAGTCATTTCTGGCAGTGGTTATGGAGTGTGTTAATGACATGATGTCTGGCACGGTGGAGGCATCTCACCATGGGACATCCAGCAAACATGACCAAGGTGTCCCATGTGTCTGAGCCTTGCAAGAAAAGTGGAGAGGGATTTTGGCTGTCTGGGTGGAGTCATTGGTTGGAGAGCACCAACAAACAAAACCCTAACTAAACCACTCCCATTAAACAATAGAAGAAATCAACCCCAAGAATTATGTCTCCGTGAGGACAAATGTTTGCTTTTTAGCTATTGGAGGGGTTTTCTCCAGAGCAGTCAGTAATGAACAGCTTGGGCATTCCAAGACTCATCCATCCACTTTCTGCCTTGATTTAAGGATTTTCTACTTGTGCTGCCCCATAAAATCCAGGTGGCTCTGGCAGAGAGGCAGAGCTTCAAGCAACTGGGGGGTTGTCATCACTGAAAATCTGGCCTGTCAGTAGTGTCTTGTCTCCTGGGGTTCCCTCTCCCTGATCTCAGGCCCCTGATTCTGCTCCTCTCTCCCAGCAGATATCCACTCATTGAGGAATTGCACTCCAAGGCTGCTTGGGAATATAAACGAGCAACAGAACAATAAATTACACTGAGTGTCACAGACCCTGCCAGGAGGTGCAATAGCTGAGACTGGTTCAAACAGCATTAACTTAACATGCTGATAGAGAAACCACTGGAGTGATTGTTATCATGGTGCCCTGACAGGGTTGTCACCCCTGCACCAGCTGTGGGGGTGACACGGGGCATTTAATGGTGCTTCCTCAATGGGGATTTCTTGTTGTCCCTCCTCACTTGCAGGTTTGATTGGAAAACCTGGAAAATTAGGTCCTGCTATCCTGACTCCCAGCTAATGGAGTCTTCATGGGGCCAGCCAAGACCTCCAAGGAGAGATGATCATCAAGGCATATCAAGGCTATCTGCTGGCTTGGGATTTAGGATGTTTGCCCTCTCTGTGTGCTCAGCACGAGCTGGTGGGACAGAGGTGAGGTCTGGGTGGTGGCTCCACCAAGAGATGGAAGCTCTGATGTGGCTGAGACCAAGAAGAACAACTGGAGCTGCTCTTGGCCCCTGGAGTAGCCAACATCAGCTTTTATCTTGCCAAGGATTCTCGGGAACTCGCCAACTGAATGCCCTGATGTGACATTGTTAGTCCTATTCCCCATTGAAAAAGCCAGTGTTTGTTGTAGGGAGAAAAAGCAGCCTCCAGCAGGAATAATTCTGATTGAAGGTCCTGTGTGAGCTGGTCCTTTCTTAGGGCTCTTCAGGGAAAAGACAATTCTAACCCTGTTTCTATCCAGTGACCCATTTTTCCTCAGCAAAAATGCCTTGGCTGGTCCTCTCTGCCAGCAAGTGGGTAGGGAATGGCTTCACAGCCCTTGGCCAAGTAACATCAAGTGTCCCTTTGCCCCCGCCCTGGGGGACAGTAAATCTGTAGGCAAACATTAGGCCTTCCTGAAACGCCTGGCATTGCTGGGAGAAAATAAAAAGCTGGAGGGTTTTTATTATCTTTCTCCTTATTGTCTTTTTTTATTGCCTTTTGGAGTCACCCTGGAGAGCAATCTCCATCCCACAACGTGGCCTTGCCAGACTTCCTCTGCTGTCGCTGTGACCTAAGAAATAGAGGCCAATGCTTTCCTCTGCTCGGAGCAGTGACAAACCCAGCCCGTCCTTAGAGCCCTAAAATCAAGGGATGCTTTTCTCTGTGCACCAGTGGCTCTCCCAGGGCTTCCCCCACCCAAACCCATCACCCCTTCTCCCTGCAAATAGGTGCAAGAAGCTGCAGTTGCATTTGGGAGGTGCAAAGGCTGCAGGTTCCTTGTCTGCACAGCTGGTGCCGCAGTGGGAAGTCTCTGGAACCCCCTGATAATTCAGGGCTGGCTCCCAGGGCGGTCTGCACGGGGGAGAGCCCTGGCATCTGGCAGGAGCCCGAAGAGATGCTTCTTGGAGGGAAACTATGTGCTCTGCTAATTCATTACGCACTTATCTCCCACTCCTGCTCTTAAGGGAGACAGAGCTGGAGTGGAGGAGGCACGGGACAGACCGGGCAGCCGGTTGCAACATGCATATATCCTTTAAGAGAAGGTGTGACACTGTTGCTGAGGTCAGTGTGAGATTATAGGGACTCCTTTTTGCCCTTATCTCTCCGAAATATGCAGCCCACCTCTGCTTTCCTGGGAAATCAGGAGCTGAACAAAAACTGTGAGCTGAAGTGCTGTGGGAAATGTGCTGGTGTTAATGTTGTCTTACAGCAACGTGCCTGGCTGCACCCTCAGCTGCAGGCTGGCTTGGCTCCTTAATTACAGAATAATGGAAAGGTTTGGGTTGGAAGGGAATATCCAACCCCCTGCCATGAACAGGGACACCTTCCACCAGCCCAGGTTGCTCCAAGCCCCATCCAACCTGGCCTTGGACACTTCCAGGGATGGAGCAGCCACAGCTTCTCTGGGCAACCTGGGACACGGCCTGCCCACCCTCCCAGGGAAGAATTCCTTCTCGATATCCCATCTAACCCTGCCCTCTGGCAGCGGGAAGCCATTCCCCCTTGTCTTGTCTCTCTAAGACTTTTCCCCAAGTCCCTCTCCAGCTCTCCTGGAGCCCCTTTAGGTGCTGGACGGGGCTCTAAGTTCACCCCAGCGCCTTCTCTTCTCCAGACTGAATAATCCCAATTCTCTCAGCCTGTTTTAAACTCCACACCCTGGAGGTACTCGATGCCTTAATCATTGGGATTTTCCAGCAAGAAGTCATGCTCCCTCGGGGTTAGGGAGCTGCTGAACATCAGATAAGATGCTGATAACTTCTAGAGTACATCCATAATATAATTGCTCGGTGTTGACCAAGGTTTGACTTGGATGTATTGTTTGGATTTTCCCCATGGCAATCAAAGAAATTGCTTAAGGAAAATAGTCATTGCAATTTCCTCCCAATTTTTACTTGCTCCCAGCTCTCCCTTTCTGTCTGTCCCTTCCAAGAAAGGAGGGGATTTTCCAGTCTAAGAGGAAGGAAGAGTAACCTGCCATCGACAGGTCATTGCCTGGAGAAGCCTTACAAACCTGGAGGAAACATGTGCCCAACCAGCCCATATTTCCATAACTGGGTTTCCAAGATGGGATGTGTGTTTGCAGGTCTGACCTTTCTCTCCCGACAGTGACTTCCTTTCCCACTTATCTTCTCCCCGTGGCAACAACTCTGATCTCAAATAATTAATTCCACACTTACACACCTGCTTCAGGGGGTGGAGTTGGTCTGAAAATGAGCTCAGCTTTGCCAGGACATTTTGCTAAGAGAAATTTTCTGGCCAAAAAATGAATTACTGGATTTTTTTTTCCCCTCTATTTCCTTCAAAGCATGAGGAGTTGTGTTAGGTTCCTCAAAACCTGGAAAAATTCTGACTAAAATGGGAATACTCTCCAAAACATTCAGGCAACATGTTTCTTACCCATCCCTGTGGATGCTGGGTTTGTTGGGCTGTTTTCATGCAGGCTGCAGCCACGAGGAGCTGTTTTCGTTGGATGTACCTTTCTGTTGGAAGTCAGCAGTCCTGTCATGCCACTCCAACGCTGCATTTGCAGCATGGTTGGACCTATGAGCTCATCAGCTCCTGGCTCATCACGCTGCTCCACGCTGCAGCTGGGCTGCTCTGCACTCCTTTTATGTCAGATGACATTCCCATCATACTTCCAAGGTCAACATTTTGGCTGACTTGCTCAGGACCAAACAGGGGATTTCCAGAAGCAAAAGCTGCAACATGAATATTTCTTTTTGTTTGGGTGTGTTTTTTTTATTATTTTCCCCCTCTTTCTCTCTCTCTGTGTGAACCTTCTAAAAACTGGCTGGCCTGATTCTGCACAGCCTGGCAGCACTCAGCTGAGACATTCCAGCTTCCTTCTGATCCTTCTGGGAAAGGTTAGAGGAGGTCCAGGCTCCTTACAGTTGCATAGGATGTTTTCTTGTACCTTGGGTAAGGGAAATGGGGGAGATGCAATAGATGTGCAGCCAAATCATAAAGTCATAGAATGGTTTGGGTTGGAAGGGTATTTAAAGCTCATCTCATTCCACCCCATGCCATGGGCAGGGTCACCTTCCACCAGCCCAGGTTGCTCCAAGCCCCATCCAACCTGGCCTTGGACACTTCCAGGGATGGGGCAGCCACAGCTTCTCTGCCCAACCTGTGCCAGAGCCTCACCCTCCTCACAGGGAAAAATTTCTTCCCAATATCTAATCTAAACAGAGCTTAAAAACCCCCATCAACCTATATTTTTTATATTACCAAATGATTCTTAACTCAGGCCTTCAAGGGAAATCCCAAGTGAAATATCTACTGAAATATCTACATGTTGATTCAGTCTGAGATGAGCAGGGCAGGACTGTGGTGTAAATACAAAGGGATTCCCTATAAAACTTGATCCATGCTGGCCTTGGCTCCTCTCTTGACGAACATCTGAGACAGGGTCTCATGTATATCGTGTTGTCAGGAGTGGTTATGGTCATATCCCATTTTCATTTGCCTTTGCACATCTGCCCCCAAACCCTGAGAAATTCTTTAAGTCTGGAAAAAAAAGAAGAAAAAATATATATATATACAAAAATCCAGATTTTCAATTTTCCCCAAATTGAAATTGAGCATTGCAATACCTGCCTGGCATTTCCAAAGAGCAGCATCACGCTCTGACTGCAAAGAGCCTTTTCTATCACTTCACTGCCCTCCAAAGGGTCTGAAGCAGAGTCAGCACTTGGAAAAGTCTCCAGGAGGGGGGTTATTCCCTGGGCTACTCCCTGGACTGAGTGGTGCCCCTGGGTGACTGGAGGGAGCTGACAGAGCATTAAAAAGGGGACAGGAAAAAAACATTCAGCTGTGGCATTTGCTGGTTGCGTGCAGCCGCAGGCAGGAACTGCTTCCTCTGTTTGCAGGCTTTTAGGGAAAGGGGAGCTCAACAGAGTTGCTAAATTGGAATGAAGTGAAAAAAAAATATTGCTGTGAACAACAGAATGTTTAAGGCTGTGTTGTTTTTTTTTTTTTCTTTTTCTTTTTTTAAGACAGAAACACAAAACCTTGGAGTGATTTACATGGGAAAGGGGAGCCGGAAACAATTTTAGAAGCTGTTTTCCAAAATTGATGAATAACAGAAGATACAATGGTTAAAGCAAATGGCCCAAATTTCCTGCTCTTTTAAGCAGCTGAATAGATACTAAAAACAAGGGTACCCTGTTTTTCTCCTTATGGAGGCAGCAGAGAGGGGTTTTCCCCTGGGTTATTTTGGGTTTGGAGGGAGAAACAAGGTGGGTGCTGGGGGTCCCCATGACCGTGGATGCTCAGATGGGCAGGATGCGTGGGAATTCCAGAGGTGGGGAAGAGCAACGTGGGCCAGAAGAGTCCGTTTGAATCATTTCTGGCAAATAATGCTGCAGACATGAGTCATGAGGAGGGATCTGAAACTCCCTTTTGGGTTCTTTTTCATTATTTCTTGGGTAGCCATTTGATTTCTCCTTTGCCTGAGGCTCATTTTCCCCCAGAGCTGAGCATTTCCCTCCTAACCCTTGCCCCTCACCAGTCCCACTGGAAGAGGACACAGGTTTGGCTCCAACCAAACACAAGCTGGAAACTTTTATTTCTCTTTGCAAAAGTCTTTGATGTTTATAGAAAATATTCCTGTTTTGATTTGAGAAGAAAAACCTTGGATGAGATCCCTGCAAAGCTCTTGTCTTCCTTGGCTTAGTCAAGGTCCAGCAGCTTCAGTCCCTCTCTGAGACACCACAAAGGATGTCCATGTGTTTGATCTCTATCAGTGGTAGAAGAACCCAGGGAAACCTCCAGTCAAACCTCTTTGCTGTGTCCTCTTGCAGCCAATCCATGCCATGTGCACAAAATCATGATGTAGTGATTTTTTTTTTTTAGTTCTGCATTTGAACTGTTTGCCCTTAGCTGGGATATAAAGGACTGAGAGTTAAGGCTGAAAAGCAGGAGTTACCTGGTGAGCTCCCACCCTGGAGACCTGGAAAAGGTCTCTCCAGCCTGTCCAAACTGGTGCATGGATATCACTGGAAAATCTCCCCTGGTTTTCAGACCTGCCTCAGATGTTTCCACCAACTGCTGCTGTGAAATATTTCCTCTGTGTGAATATTTTCTGCTTTCAAAGCAATTTTAAGCCGGAAACATGAGGAACATCTTGGAAACTGCTGAGCCAGTGTCTTCGATCCTCTGTTGGATTCACCTTCTCATGACTGTGCTGGTTCCTGCAGTGTCCTGGGAAACAAGGCTTTTCCAGGTTACTTTAGGCTTTGAACATGCTTGAGATAATGAGTGTCTTTCCCTGTTCTCTTCTCCTACCTCTCCCACATCTCTTCCTCCCCAAAATCTGGGAACTCCACCAGGCAGTTGCACCCAATTCATCAAATAAAGGTAACCACAGACAGCAAGTTGGGTTGTTAATTGCACTCAAAATATTATCTTGTTTTTCATTGCTGGGACAAGCGGTCACCCCTTCCCAAAACCCTCCTTTTCCTCAGGCTTGTGAGTTGGACAGAACATACATTAAATGCGTAAAGCAAAGCCACAATTACAAAATCCCTTTCTTGGGTTGTTTCCCATGTTAACCAAAGCCCAATAAGTCATGTCATGTATTTATGGACTCTTTGAGCAAATTGTCATTCAAAATGCCACTTGTAGCTTTCAAGCCCAAGTGAATTATGGTGTATGTGATACACACCTCTTCCTTAACAGCACATTCAGATGTCAGGCCACTGAGGAGCACTTTCCTCCCCAAGGCTCATTCAGGCCTCAGAGGAAAAGGGTTTCAAACCACTTTGGTATTTTTAACTGATTCTTTCCCAGTGGTGGGGGCAGACTTGGATGTTTTGCTGAGACATCATCTCTGTAGGTTGTCTGGTGTGTGACTCAACAAGAACTGAAGGCAGGTTTTGGATGCTGCTCCCCTGCAAAGACCCACAGAAGCTACTTGATTGTGTAAAGTCATTCTGGACAGTGTGGTCTCATCAGTCCTTGCAGAGAATCATAGAATAGTTTGAACTGGAAGGGATCTTAGAGATCATCTTGTTCCAACCCCCAACCCCAAACAGGGATCAAGCCTTGATCATCTCATGGACTTGCCACAGGACATCCATCAGCAGCAGTGGTGATGTTGAAGCTGAGGTGAGGCATGAACCAGAGGGGTGGCTGGGGGAAGGAGGATGAGTCCTGAGTTGGAAATTAATCCTCCCCAGAAATGCATCCTGGATGAGTGAGGAGAAGAGCAGTGAAGGCGTAAGGAAAGTCTGGGATGAGAGTCACTGCATTTTTGTGGTCTCTGTGACAACCTTGGTCTCAATGCTTGCAGCCAAACTCCATGAGATCTTGCAATCCACATTATTGCACACCAGCACTGCTCACTGCTGCAAGAGGTTCAGGTTGCACATCAGGAGGAATTTCTTCATGGAAAGAGTTACTAAACATTGGAAGGGTCAGCCCAGGGTGGTTTGGAGTCCCCATCCCTGGTGGTGTCCAAGGAACAGCTGGCAGTCAGTGCTCTGGGCTGGGTGACAGGATGGGGATTGATCACAGGTTGGACTTGATGATCCTGGAGATCTTTTCTAACCTTAATGATTCTGTGATTCTTTGATTTTAAGTGGGCTGGGTCCTGGCTGTGGAGATTTTTTTGGCCTTTGGCAGGTCCGATGTGATTTACACTGAGAGATATTGATGAGTCTTCAGCTCTGAAGTAAATTTGACTGTACCAAGACAATACAGGCTGTAATTTACCTCGAACTTTTCAGAGTGCAGAGTTTCCTCTGCTATGCAGAAACCTGGTGCCTGGGATTGACACAGGGGTGTGACAGATGAAGCCCACCATGAAGTGTAGGCTGGGGCTTTGGTATCATGACTACATGTACCTGATTTACCATGAGCCATTTCAGGATGTGAACTCGGGCCTGAAAGACGTAAAAAGCCGCCTCAGATCTGGGTTTTATGAGGAACAGTGATGTCAGAGAGGAGGATGAAGTGAATGCCTTGCCTTGTACAAGCCCCCAGGGAGGATGTCCACGGCAGGAGGCTGGGGCTGCTCTCAGCAGCCGTACACGCTGTCCTGAACCATGTGGTGCTGAGAACTAATTATATACACCCACTTAATGTCATCTGCAGAGCTCGGCGTGGGTGTGGGGGCCGCACACCCGGACAGCCCTTTGTTCCACGGGGCACTGAGCAGATGGAGACCAGCCCTGGCCCCAAGCTCAGGATGCCCAGGAGTTCCATGTGTACCCAAGGACAAAGGCTGGCAAGGGATGAAAGGGCTCCTGCACTCGTTTACTGCACCGGCGTCTACACACATGACATCAGCGGGGATGGAGGCTGCTGCCATCACATGGGGTGGCCACAACACTCTGGACATGGTGGAGTTTCTTTTCCAGAGCTGGGTGGGATGCAGGTCTTGGCTGAGAGGTGCATTTACCTGTGGTGGGTTTTGGATGTTCATGGGATCTTCCATGAAGCTGTGAATGATCTAAATTTTGGTTGCCTACAGTGGATTCCTATCAGACCACGAGGGTCATCATGAGCCTGCTGGGAAGGGGAGAGGAAAGTGAGCAGCTTGCTGAGGAAGCCCCTCCGTAAGCATTTTCCTGCCCTGGGATGACCAACGTACATCCTGAGCAGAGGATACTTGCATTGTGTGCCCTGCTGCTCTGCCCATCCTGCCAGGAACAATGAGGAGGCCCTTAAAAAACAAGAAAAGGCATTTTCAGGGTTGTGGGAGAGAAAAGCAGGGGGCATTGCGGAGGATGGGCGAGCAAGGGGCACATAATGCAGACAGAGCTTTGGCTGTGTAAGGTCAGAGCAGCCCTTGCTCTGAATGTCTCAAACACATCAACAGGCTTGGTCCAGGCAGCTGCTGAGGGGACAGTGGAAAGGCAAGAAATCATGGCCATAGGTTGAAATTATTCTCCAGGGGGTGTTTAAGGCTTATCCACAGGCCTGTAGGATGCTGCTTGGAAGTGTGTGTTGGGAATGCTGCTGGCATCTCTTCATTGTTCCCTGCTGGACTCCCAAAACTCATGGCATCTGGAGGGCCAGGTAAAGAGGTGGGTGCCAGCAAGGTGATACCAACCCAAATGTTGAAGACAGAGCTGGCAACTGTGCCAAGCTTCTCTCCCAGCTGAATCCTTTGTCCTGCCTGGTCTTTCTGCTCTTAAAATGGCCTTTTCTCCCCATTACCTCAAATGCTTTTGGGCTGTTGCCCTGTCAACAGCTGAATTTTCCATCAGTGGAAGTTCTTGGAAGCAGCAAGCATCTTTGGGGGCTTTTGGGAGCACAGGACGGTCCTGTGAGGTTCACAGGCCATGCAGGTGAGGTCTGAGGATGCCCATGGACTCTCTGTGAGCCTGAAGGAATTCATGAAGGAATTTTTTCCACCAGAGTGGTTTGGATTTCAAGTTTTCCAGCAGCTGGGTCAGGATTTACTCCAGTTACAGAACTGGCTCTGCATTCTATTTAGGTGCAATCCAGGGGAAGACGGACCCAAATGCAAAAGGTTTGGATTTTTCCCCAAAAACCACGTGGGGACAGTCTCTTACCTGCCAAGTAGGCTCCCTATGCCCAGATTAATCCTATGACCCACTTCTTCTGCCTCAGCTCTGCCCTCCTGCCATATGAAAGACACCCATGTCAAGATAGATGGAGGTAGAGATGGAAGAAGCTGCATCCCCATGTAAGGAGCATCCTGTTCTCCACATCCCACCTTCCCTGGCCTCAGCAGAGCAAATTTGTGCTTCAGTGCTCCCTAAATCACTTCAGGGTTGGCAGGGAGAATTTGAAAGGATATCTTCAAATTTTGCTGTCATTGTCAATTAATCTTTACATCTGGTGCCGGCATTCCCGGCTTCCGGCAATTCCCCAGCAGCCTGGAGATTTAATGTCTCCCTTGGCTGATTGTGGTAGGGGTTGATTAAACCGGGTTGGGGCTTTCCATGGGGCTCTGGCTGTGGGATTTTGCCTTTGTGACAGAAATGGTCACTTTCTGCTCTGTGTTTGCCCCTTCCAGCCTGCTGGCTGGAAACCCTTCGTATTCCTGTGAGTTGGAGAGGAGTTTTAATTTTGGGTTTCCTTCCTTTAAAAAAATCAGAGCTGCTACAGGCAGCAAAAGGAATTGAAGATTAACTTCCACGAGCAGATGTGAAATTCAAAGCAGTTGGTGGCTGAAGTGCCTCCCTGTGCTGTATCTCCCATTAATTCTGGTGTGGGAAGCAGTGTGTGAGACACTTCTCAGTTGGTGTTGATGAAATGCTCAGCACTGCCTTGTTTTGGGCTGGCAGCACTTTGCAGAAGGTTAAATGTCAGCTCTGCCCTTTACACCCTGGGAAATCAGGTCATGGAGCAGGAGGGGGATGTTGCCCCAGGGTCATGTGGCAACCAAGGGACATCATTCAGTGCTGGGTCAGTGCTCTGGCCATTCCTCTGATAGGGAAAGAGCATCCTCTGAGGCACTGAGGATGCCCTGGGGGCTCTTTGGGCAGAGATAGGTCTTTCCTGGCTGTCTCAAAGGCTTCTGCTCTGGCTAAGAGCTCCTGGAGCTGTTGGTAGATAGTGGTGGCCCGTGGGGACACAGAGGGGAGGGTTTCCAGGGCACTGCCGTGCCCTGAGTCCATTGTGGCTGAGTGGCAGAGACAAATAACCCTCCCAGTTTGCCAGGGCTGTGATCAAGGCAGCCCCCACTTGAAGGATATTGCAATGGAGGTTATTTGAACTACCTGGTTTTATTTTATTTTATTCTTGCCTTTTTTTTTTTCTTTTCTTTTACTTTTCCTAAGCCCGAAACTATGAGGAACTCAGACTAAACAGAAAATACAGCTAAGAAAACATCCTGGCATAATGCTGGGGAGTCAGACTGTTGCAGCTTCTGAAATCCAATTGTGGTTGTAAGGTGATCCCAGAAAGAGAAAGATTACAACTCTAACACAGCTCACAAATACCAGACCATTAAGGAAGGCATCTTGGTTACTGAGGCCCAAAGGACTTTCAGGGTCCGTTTGGGGGTGAGGTGGCACCGGGTGTTCAGCACCTCAGCATGCACTGAAGTGGGAATGATGTGCACTGGGTGTCAGCCCAGAGTATTGGAAATGTAGATATCTGGCGCTGAATTGGGAATTTCATTCCTGTAACCCAGTGTGGACAGCCCAGACTGCTGTCCCACCTCATGGAGGCAATCTCTTTCACCTTAATTATCTGATGTTTGTGTATATATAGAATATAAATATATATTTATATATAATCCTATTATAGATATTTTATATTGACTATATTAGTTATATATTTATATATAATACATATATAAATATTATAGCTAATTATAGATCTCACTGGATAGATTATGGTCATAGTTTAATCCCATCTGGCAACTTATCTAATATCTATACTATATATATAAAAAACTAATAATATTATATATCCAGATCTAGATATCTGATATAATCTCTAAATATTATATATCTAATTACATCAATCACTCTGACAGCTTCCTGGTTTGCCTCCTTTGGGCTGTGTCTGTTTTTCTGCTTTCTCTTGAGAGCTAAATCTCAGTCAGGGTGTCCTGAACCAGAAACCCAGGAAACTACCACCTAAAAGCAGAGGATGCTTTTCACCCTTCAGATTTTTTAAATCATTGGGTCCAGCCTGATGGACACAAGCGTGGGAAATCATGGGGGTCCTGCCTCTGCCTGGTCAAAAGGTATTTTCTATTTATATGTTATAACAGGAGGATGAATGAGAGAGATGCTGCCTGGTTGGGTTTTTTTTTTCAGCTGGTCTTCAATGTTTCAGCTGCTAAAAAACATTGCAGAATTACAGAGCAAGAAACTGCCCAATGCAGCCAAATGCATCACAGTGGCTTAGCCTGGGGATTTAGCTCAGCACCTGATCCTTGTATTTCATGGCACTGTGGGTGAGAAAAAGTGGCTTTTTGCTCTGCAAAGCCTGTGTTGCCCCTTTCAGCCCCCTCACCACAATGAGTAGCTGCAAGCTCAGCTTCTTCACATGGCTCTTGAACTTGGAGAGGCTGATGCTGCAGAGTGAAACTGTGAACGTGGTTTGAATCATAGAATTACAGACTCATGGAATGATTTGGGTTGGAAGGGACCTTAAAGCCCAACCTGTCCCACTCTCTACCATGGGCAGGGACACCTTCCACTAGCCCAGGTTACTCCAAGCCTTGTCCAGCCTGGCCTTGGACACTTCCAGGGATGGGGAAGCCACAGCTTCTCTGGGCACCTTATCACAATGCAGTTATTATTCCTCAACAGTAGTTGTAACTCAAAGTACTTGAATTACAATTTGACACATCAGGACTGCTCCCAACCTGCCCAGCACAAACTCTGTGTAAGTTCTGACTCTGCTGGGAGACAGGTCCTGGTTTGCAGGATATTTTCCAGACTCGGTTAAACTGCCTTCCAAATGCAGAGTGTGTTTCCGCTAGAAAAACCAGCCTCTGCTGTCGTAAGCTGGACCAAAGGGCTGATGATTTGGAATCAATTCGTTACGGATGGGTTTGAAGCTGACGTTCACTTCATTTCCAGGCAGCTGCACATTGTTGTAATTTGCTAACGGTGCCACAAACACTACTTTTCCCTTTCCTCATAACAGCTCCTCCAAACTGCAGTAACTCCTTTAATTTCTGAACAAGTCCTCTCTCTTGCAGCCCCTGCCACCTCAAAGAGCAGCGAGAGCACCTCCCCTGTGCAATTTCCCTTTCCCTCTTAACCTTGACCTGTAATCTGCTGAAAGTTGTTACTGAAAACTGCCTTGATCAGAAATGACATTATAAAAACTTGCTCAACCAGATGCAGCAAAACCCCAGCCATGATAAAGGTTCCCAGAGCCAAAAATTTCGAGTTACAGAGCTACTCTGAGTTGAAATATGGAGTTGACTTCTTCAAGGTAGCAGCAATTAAGTTTAGTTTGCTTTCTTTCAGAGTGGCTGTGCTTTGTAAAAGGGAGGCTTGAATATTGCTGTGCATAAATCTATGGAGCAGGGAGATGCTCCCTGAGCTGGGCTGGGAAAGCAGTCGTGGAGGTGGGACTCTGCCAAAACACATTTGCAGGGATGGTTTGCAGGAGATTTAGTGGCTTAAATTCATCTCTGTGGCCACACACCTGAGAGGAGAAGCCTTGCTCAGAGCCCTCAGGTCCTGCAGAGATCAGGGTTTGTGGTTTGAACTCAGCTCACACCTAAAACTCTGCTGATAGGAAACCAGATCCCAACAGCTGGGCTTTGTGGATCGAGGCTCAAAGAGAATCTGGATACAAGGCTGGGCATCAGTTCCTGTTGTGCAAAAATTGAGCAGGATCTGCATACCATGATTTGGCAAAATTCTTGAAATGTTCTGTGTTTTTACTTTCCCCCTTAGAATCTTTCTTTGCTCTGGGAATGTTTTGCTTCAGACTTTTCCAGACTGGGAGGCAAATCCACAGACCCATTAGCGGGAGATCCTTGACCCTGAAGGTTATGATGAGCATCTGATGATTTGAATCCTTCTCCTGCCCAGCCAAAGGGCATTTGTGTGTATTGAATTTTATAAGAGTTAACGTTTGGAAAGACCAGAGCCTGGAAATTGAAACTGCTTTAATGGATTCTGCTTGAAGCTTTTATTTACTGCGAACTCGAGTAGAGAAATGAAGGTTCAAAGTTGTTCCTACTGCAGCCAGTGGAAACAATCTATTTATTGCCGTGGATAGAAACTCCAACCCTCAGCTTGTGTCCAACCTGAACTCCTCCAGTCTGCACGAGTTGGCAGTGAATGAACTGCTCTTGGTTTCTGGTCTTCCAGCTCTGGAATTCTTTTTGATCCTGGAGATAAGAAAAAAGGCTTCTAAACAGATGCGTCATGCCTGCTTAATTTTCCATTAAAAGCAGAGAAGATATTTAACTCTCTCCTATCAGGGTGTGAGTGTGTGAAAAAGCTGTGCTTTCTTGGTGCCAAAATCCATCCTATTAGCAGAGATACCGTGGAGACCTTGGAGTATCCATCCCTGTAAACATCATTAGTTGTGGAAAAGCCATTCATTAGTAACAGGCAATATGTTCTTCTATCCCCTCCTCTGAAGAATAGGCAGCACTATCTAAATAAGCTGTTTCCTGAGAAGTTACTCAAAGTTACTGCTGGAGCTGTAGGCCAACTCTCCTCCCCCAGGAGCTGGACAGAAACAAAGCTTTTGGAGAGGAAAAAGCTGCCTCTTAGGCCGGCAGACGGTGCCATTCCTCTGAAGTTATTCCCTTCTCCCAAGCCTCCTGGTTAATGTGCTCCCTGTTTGCTTTTTCACCTCCCACGATCTGCAAACCCAGCCATCTCCATGTCTACACACGAGCTGCAGGACTGGTGCCCTGACACCCCTCTGTGCTCTTGGTTTGTCCAAGAGCAGCTGCAAAAATCCTCCCTCTTCAGACTCTCCCTGTTGGCTTCCCATAACCTTCTGTGTTCCTTGTCTTCCTCCTTCCTCTTCCTCCATAGTACCACTGATTCCCCCAGCCAAGAAACCACAACCAGACCTCTTCTCACAGGGTTTTTCTCACATTCTGGCAGCAAGGAGCTGATACTGGAGGGGGAAAATTGGGAACTGCCTCTCCAAATGCCTGAATGACAGCAGTGCTGTGGAAAAATCCTTCCTGGTCATTTCTTGGCAAGAAGGAACATGTTTGTGGAATGCTGTCTCCAGTGGGCTGGTGGAAACCTGCTCTGGTGGTGCTGGAGGGTACACTTGGAGGAAGGAGTTTCTATTTCTATGAGCTGTGCCCTCTGCTATGTGTTCCCAGCACTTAATTACACCTTGTACATTAGGAGCTCTCCCTTGCCCCCAACAGTCCACTTTGGGAGGTGTTTTGGACAACACATCAAAGCAGAAAAGACTCTCAGAGGAGAGGGCAGATGTAAGGACATGGATGGATGTCCCTGTGTTGTCATTCAGGCCAGACCCACAGCCAGGATTTCAATTTCTAAGAGTTGTTAATGACTTCTATTTTAAAAAAATAAAACAAGTATGGTGGTCTCTGTATTCCAATCAGAGCGAGTTGTTCTGGCTTTCCCTAAATGCCACCTATGGTCTCAGCATCTCCTTCCTGCCCTTCCACTTGCTGTCAGATATCCAGCCACTTTCTGCTGAGAGATTTGGGCTGTCACAGTGGCATTCCCCACTCCTGCTGGTTAATGTTTCTAACACAGTCAGGTTTTCTAGAAATACAGAGACATTAGTGTTGACTGGATTCTCATCAGAGAGATGAGAGGAAATAATTGTGCTGGTGCAGTGCCTGGTCTCGAGCACCTATTCAGCAGTTTCTGTAAGATCCCAAACAAACCCAAGATACAAACCCAAGCAGAAGAGGAATAAAACGCCTTAGGTACACCCTTGGACCACCGTGAGGAGAGGATTTAGTGTGTATAATCAACTGCCTGTGTCTCATTTATCACAGCTCCACGGTGATTGCCCGGGGGTGATGATGGACACCATAAGTTGCACAGATCTAATGACGTGTCGTGTAACAGAGCACAGGTGTCCGTGTGGGGATCCGGGAGGAAACCAACCTGACAGCCTCAGGAAAGGGGCTTGTCCTGGCACCCTCAGGGACCCCCCAGGCTCGGGCTCGTCCCCCACCCGCCACATCACATCCCACTTTCCTGATGGGAGGGCTCTGCTGAAAGGCTTCTTTCTTTCTTCCTTCCTTCCCTGTGTGGATGATCCCAGCTCTTCACACAGCCTCTGTTTTCCTTTGGAAAGGGGAACAGCTGGGGCAGATCTCTCCTGCTCTAATGGGAGTGGGATGCAGCCAAGCCCTCCCTCCTTCCCTGCACCTTGCTGCTGGCTGTGAGACAGCAAGAAAGCTTGTGAGAAACTTGTCATTTCCCCCCAGATCTCTGTCACCTTGGGATCACACACATCCCCATCCAAGGGGCACAAGGGATGAGGTTTCAGCAGAGACCCTGTTCCATGGCTCCTTGGTCCATCTGGGAGCATCTCCATTATTGGAGAGCCCCTGACCTCCCCTGGCAGGTTTCTCCATTGTCTGCCTGACCTCACCATTATAAAGCATTTCCTACTATTTAGCCTGATGTTTTTCTTTCTTAATTTTAGGCCATTAGTGCTTGTTCTTCCCAAATTTACTACTGAAAATGACTCTGCCTCCTCCCTTCCTCTCGCTTGACGGATGGCTACAGCGTGACCCTCCAGGATTTATATCTCCAGTGGCAAGGCAGGACTTCTCTCCCATCTTAATCCCCTCAAGGCCATAGAAAAATAAAGTTGTTGTCTTTAAAACTGAATCTGTTACAACCTCTGTCTCAAAGCAGTGACATTCCCCACCTCACTGGGGTTCAGCTGTATTTGCTTTCACAGCTCTGTCCCAGAAAGTCCAGGAATGAACTTTCAAAGATGCTTCATTTTTCATCATAGATTTTAGAATTTGTTATATTGTCTCATGGTGCACTAGCTAGAGATATATTTATGTTTTTTTAGCTTTCCTTTGCCTCCTTATTTTAAATTTCTTTTTAATTTTTCCCTATGCATATAATGCATGGCCATTCACCTCCCAATCAGTTAGAAGGCAAAAGTTTGTCTTTCCCCTCTCTAATTCAGATCTAAATGAATAATTTCTTTTTGAGATTTGCTGCTTGAGCAAAAGACAAAACAAAAACAAAAACAAAAACAACCCCAAAAAAACTCTTCCACTGGTACAAAAAATAAAATTGACGTGAATGAAAACTTCCCAGGCACAAATTTCAAAATAATGTTGAATGGCAGGTGAAATGCCCTGACAAGTAATTTCTCCTGGGTGCACACAGGAGTTCCCACTTGAAGGTGTGGCAGCTGGTAGCTCCTTCCATTTGTCATATGTGACTGAGGAAGACTGTGGTCCAGTTGGAGATGTCTGTAGATACTGTGTCTGGGCTTGTCTGATCAAACATCACCCTGGATCCTGATGGGGTGCTGGGGTGGGAAAATTTATCTCCTGGGCTCCTCCCAGGCTTACAGATCTGGAACAGTGAGGGTGGGACTCTGCTCTGACCGTGGGAGAAGTGTTAATATTAGCAGATGGACTCAAACACGAGGAAAATGAACTTGAATGTGAGTTTGGGATGTTTTCTTTGGAGCCCTGCCCTCGGCACTGCTCCTGCGTGGTGTGGAGCTTGCAGGGCTGGGGACACAAAGCCATGAGTGGCTGTTTCCTTCCATGGGCTCCCTCCTGATCAGGGAGTTTATTTCTGGGTTCTTTCAGCCATTCACCTCCAAGAGCTGTTTCCTCCCCTCTCCCCCTTGAGAGGAGAAAGACAGGAGAGAGGAGAGGCAGCAGCTCCAGAGATGGGTTTCAAAAAGAGCCAGGAGCCTACTTGGGAGGTTGGAAATCAGGGCACTGGCTCTGGCCATCAAATGTAGAGTTGCTGCCAATTTGCAACATTTTCCCTTAAAAGTAGAAGATTTAATGGAAAGAGAGGTCAGGCTTTGACCTGAGCACGGAGCAGGGTGACAGAGATGGCTCCTTCATGTCCTCTCAAGGGGTTTGTTAGTCTAAAGTTTAGTTCCAACGTCAGATGATGCATTTTCCAGGGAAGTTAATGGATTCACTCGCACCACGATGGAGTGGTTGGTGGGGGTGGGAGAGTGACTCTTTTGTGAGAGACAAATGACTTCCTCTCGACAACGAGCTCTGTTTTAACTAAGAAAATGATAGATGAGTCCCAAATAAAGACTTTGCACAGGCAAACTAACATGCAAACTTCACGTTGTCAGAGATCCAGAAAGACAGCGAAAATCCCAACCACGGACTAAAAAACTGAAACCCCCTGATGGTGGGAAGGGATGGGAATTGGTCTGTAGAGGGAGACTTTGGGCCAGACAGACCACGTCACCCACCACACAAGGGGACAGGGACCGATGCCAAAGGGAGACGCTTGAGCTTCCGAAGCCTTCGCGGGAGGGGAGCTGTGGGTTCATGTCCAAAAGATCCCTGCTCAAGTTAAAGCCAAGCCTTCCTGTGGCACACGGAACTGCAGCCTTACCCTTCCGCCCCTGGCCCTCCCAGACTATTGTTTGCATTTTCCTTGGCATCCTCCAGCGCAGCAGCAAAACTTGGCCACCATGTTTCGCCAAATGTTTCCCTCGCATTTTTCTTCTCTGCTTACCTTTACAAATGAAAAGGCTTTTTTTTATTTTTGTCCTTTTAAAATACGTAGATATAAATACTTGGTGGCTGCATCCAAGTTCCTGTTGTGAGCTCGAGGCACTTGTGTATCTCGCTGTTGCATCTGGGAGCCCAAATCCAGACTCCAGACTCCACTGAGCTTGGTGTGGCACAAGCTGGATGGAAAAGATGGAGTGAAGAGCTGAAAATAAAGCCCAAAGGTCCCCCAAGGGAGATGTGAAGGTGAAAGGTGACTGTAACCTCCTCTCTTCCCTGTCTTTTCCCATCACAGCAAGCAACAAGTTTTTTAAGAGTAGTTCAGGGCCACATATGAAAATACAGAGAATAACTTCAATTTTAGGTAACTTGTTTATCTCCTCCCTTAGAAATCTTTGCACATAAGAGAAGAAATAGGAAGATTTGAGTATTTCCTGTCCTGAAGAGTTGTTAGCTGGGAATGACTTCAAGAGCAGCTGGAGTGTGACCTTGGGAGAAAGCTTTCCATAGAAGGAAAGATGTAGGGATGATGGGATGGAGGAAAGACAAGTCATTGCCACCAGAATTGGTGAATCTCATCCAAACAGTGCTGGGGAAACAGCACTAAAACAATAGATTTGGTCGATCCTGGATAATTTTTTGCTTGTATGAAGCTCCACCTGTGTTGAAAGGCAGAATCCTGGGACATGGTGCAATGCCATGGAGAGTGGTAAGAGGAAGGGGAGTCTGTGGCCAAAGGGAACAAGCCCATTCCCTCTCCACAGGCCCTGAGCATCCTGCCTGGGGCAATCACTGCCTGTGGTTCCCTCAGTCCCTTCCTCTGCTGTCCCCTCCTCATGCCCAGATAAAGCCCGGGATGTTTATAGACCTTAATACAATAGTTTCCCACAATGGCCAGGCTGCACGTGATGATGTGAGCAGCCTGGCTGGCTCTTCTGGGATGTTGGAAAACTTCCACAGCTCAGGTCCCATTGTCAGAGGCGAAATTCCTTATCATTTCACTGCCAAGGATCCAACCACCAACCTATTTATACTGATGTTTTTATTTATACCTGCAGTGACGGAGGGGGATAAATAAATACGTCACCTTTTGGGGCTGAGTTGAGCCTTGTTTTATTGTTGACGAAAGTCTCTCACCTGCCTGCTTTGAGTGCAGATGTGCCCCTTCATTTCCAAAATTAATTGAGGATATTATTGATTGCAATCAGGATGGCTGAGCCTGAAAGTTATTTTCTTATAGGACTGTTAAGTGTCTTCTTTGCAAGGGAAAGGCAGAAGGCAGTGCTGAAGCTGTAGACTTGATTTATAGATATTCAACATTTTACAGCAATTTTTTATCACTTTCATTCCTCTCTGTTCCTCCTTCAGATGTTGGCTGGGCTGGAATAAGAGGAGTGGGGAGGGATGGGGAGACAGCAGACTTCAAGCTGTCATAGCTCTGGGAGAACGATGGCTCTTTGTGGGATTGGGCAAGCCTGATTTTTGGAAAGCTTTGACTGTGCTCCCTTTTAAAAGGGGGTCAGCAACTTATCTCCCTCCTGCCAATCTGCTCCCAGCCGTGCATCCCTGCTCGGAGCAGGTTAGCCCTGCACACAGATGTCTCCTGTTGGGTGTTATCTGCAGGCCAGGTATGGAAAAGCCCTTGGATGCCCTCCCTGCGACCTGCCAGGACCACCCTGGGCTCTGGCAGCGCTGCCCTCACACGGAGCCCACCTCTGCCAGCCCTGGCCAGCAGCAGGCAGCACCACCTCCCCAAAAAATGCCGAGCATCCCTCCACCGAACATCCCGCCCCCCCACAGCCACCTGCGGCTTAGCCAGGCTTCTCCCAAACACATTTCTCTTTAAAAGCCCAGATTAGTGTAAAATTCTGTTGCAGATAAAGCCCGGCCCTTTATCAGCAAGCCCATCCAGCCCCCACGCACTCCTGGCGCTCCGCAGGCTCCTGCCCTTGCCGGTTACCACCAGAGCATGGCTGTTTTCCCATCAGAGCACCGAATCCATCATTCCCGGGCTTTCCTGGAGCACAGGGTGATAAATCCCACCGAGGCAAGGGCTAGGTGAGACCTGAATTCTTCCCCACCACGCACTGCCTGGGGAATGCGTGTCCGACACTGTGTGTGCCTCCTCTTCCAGGAATATTTCTCTTTCTCAAGGGATTCCTGGTCTTTCTGACCATGATTTAATCTTTTTATTCAATTTTTCACCCTTTTTCTTTCACATATAAACTCAACTATTATGCTTCCAAGCGCTTCTCTCCCATCTCCTGTTAAGCTGGGCAAACAGGAGAGGGGATAAAGCTGAATTTCAAAGGGATGAAGGATGAAAATCTTACATGGGATTTAGATACAGACTCCCAGGGCTGCAGTTTTCTTCAGCAACACTTTAAAGAAGGCATTAATTCAAGATGCTTTGGCTGATGAGAGAAGCTGGCACAGCAAACCCTCCCAGCACAGGAGGCAGTGATGAGTTTGGCTTGGAAAAGCCAAATTTGCCTTGAGCTGGTAGAAAAAGAAATATATTTAAAAGAGAGGCTATTGTCTTAAATCCTATCATGGTGAAATGCAGCCTGTGCCAGCACTGGACCTGTCATATAAATGTTAAATATATCAAGTAATATATGTGCATATTGTGGCTGGGGAAAGGGGTTTGTGGTATGGGAATAGTTTCAGAGACAGTTCTGTGCTGTTTAAAATGTTTTAAATATGACAGAATAAGAGGAACAGGACAGGAGCTTGTGCAGGGACAATTTTAATCCACATCACTGAGCATAGCTGGGAAAAGTGGTGTTTCCCCAAACTTCTGAATATTTTCAAGGCCAAAAAAGCAGAGAAAACCTTGCTGGGGTTTTAAATACAATATATTGCCCTGGTGCTCATTTCTAGCTGCCAGCACAACCTCCTAATTCCGCATCTTTATCAATAAACAGCGGCGTGAGATATTAAACCCAGCTGAGCTCTGTCAGGGGGTTATCAGAGGACAGACAGTAGTTCCTTTAGCCAGAACAGCGAAGGTCTTGGGGTTAAAAGCCAAGGGTCAGCACGGCCACCGCCCCATGTGGCATGGATTAAATCAAAATTATCTGTGAGTGGCACTGCTGCAAACCAGCCAAGAACATCCATCTGAGCGCTCGGTCGCTCTGAGCATAAATCACCTCGCCTGGAGGTGGGGTTGGGCTTTAGGGGCTGACCTGCCTCTTCCAGCACTGCTCCTCTGTTACTGGTGGGGTGAACCCAGTGTGGAAAATCCCAGTGAGATTCCCACTGACATTGTTTTGCTGGATGGGGTTTTTCGTGGGCATTGCCGGCTGCAGCTGGAAGTGAGGATTGAAAAAAAACCCGAAAAATCTTGCTCAGCTCCATGGAAATCAATTTGAGCCTCTGGCAACCCCGCCTGTATTGCTGATCACTCTCAAATCCACAGCTCTTCCCTCTCAATCAACACATTAATCATGGAAGAGAGATAAAGCAGAACTACAGAGCAGTGGAATCATTTAGGTTGGAAAAGATCATCAAAGTCCAACCATTAACCCAGCACTGCCAAGTCCACCACTAAACCACATCCCTTGAAGGATGTCCCACCTACCAATAGATAATCCTGAATTTTATTTCATCTATTTCTCCAGGTTTTCATATTGTTTTAAAACAATTATGGACAAGGGCAAACTCCTCAGGCTGCTTTTGACTCCAAGTTTCACAACTCACAGTTTTACTGGTGAAATTGCATCTGAGACTGAATCTTATTTAACTCCTGCCTAAGTTTCTGGCACTGAAAGATCCAGCTCAAGCGAAATCCATCAGATCTCATGTAATTTTGTTCTGTGCCTCCAAGAAGCAAGCTGGCTTTAAATTTGTTTCCAGTTAACTGCAATGAGCAGGAATAAAAATACAAGCAGCTGGAAGTGTGTCTGTTGGATGCAAAACATTTCAGTGCTGTTCCCAAAACACTCCAGCTGGTGGCAGCAGCAATTTCTTTTCAAACGAAAGTACAACAGGAAAATTAGAGGGGAAAAAAATAATAAAGCCTTGGAAAGCTATCTACAAGCAACGTTGTGGAAATCTCAGGTGTGCCGCTCAAAAATGAGATAAAAAAAAAATTAGGGGTTCCTTAAAGTGGGAAAAAAAGCCCAAACGCCAAACATTCCTGCTGGATTTAAACTAACAGCAGACAGAGCTGATGACAGAGTGCCCTGGGATGGATGTGTCCGGGAGAGAGTTGTGCTGAAAGGGCCCTTGAAAGCTTCCTTGGAGCTATCAGGTGCCAGTGGGGATTCAATGACCCCTGAGGGAACCAGATTGCCACAGCAGCTCAGATTTTCCCTGTTCCCTCCCTGTAACAGTCTAAACCCTTCTGCAGGTAGAGCAAGACCTGTTTGAGGCTTTTTTTTAAGATAACTATGACAGAGCACGTGCCTGGAAATAGCAAATTCACAAAGGACAGTGGCTGTGGTTTCAGAATGGGCTTTAGGACAAATTCTTCAGCAGGAGGGTGATGCAGCCCTGGAAGAGGTCCCTGAGGGGTCAGGAATGCCCTGTCCTCAGAGGTGGATGTGACCTCATGCAGGTGATATTTTGGCTTTGAACCAGGCACCCCCAGAGGCTCCTTCCAAACAACACCTCTGCATTTATAACTCCTGCAAATCAACCAGCTCTCCTTCCTCTGTCTCACCTGTAAGATCTCATCCTTTTTGGCACAATATCTATATTCGCATCAATTACAGCACAATTACACCACAACTGAGCCTTGTTCTCATCCTCCAGTTACACCTACACCACTACTTAATACCTTGGTTTGTTTTCCTACACAGCCAGGATGTCTGGGAAGGACTTATTCTTGGGGGTTTTACTCCAATCTTTGCCTCCCTTCAGGAATACCTCTGTGGAAAAGAAATGCTGCTTTACCACTGGCACTGTTTCACTCCCAGAGGAGGCTGGAGAGAATTTTGGAGCCCTCCTAACATGCAGTCACAATCACGGCTTCTGTGATTGAGTCGTTCCTCTCTAAATAAGTAAATTAACTCTAATACCCTTATTTGCTATCAACCTTATAAAACATAATAAAAGCCAGATGTCTCTTCCTTAACCTGATGTACTATAGAGGTTCGATGGATTATTTTTTCCAGACTTTATGAAAGTGATTTCGCTCTCTCCTTGTTTCCTCTGGTGAATTCACTGCAGAATCTGATGAGAAGAAATTTGGAAATGTATAAAAATAGAAAAACCTGGTATCATATGGATTGAGGTCTCAGCTGGGGAGAACCAACCTTCCTCTCTCCAGGTCTTGTTCTGTGTGTGGGTGGCTTTGAGGCAGGGAAGGTCTCTCTGAACCCAAGGAAGTGGTTAATGATCGAGTTATTTCTGTTCAAAATGGGGGAAAAATTGCTAAATAAGAGTTCTCACCCAGGAACCTCCTAAAAACCCTGTCTCTTCATGGTTAAATCAGAGGAATTGTCCAGGACTGGAGTCACGGAGAGGATTTGGTGTCTGAGGCTTTTTGAAGGATTTCAGTGATAGTTTGAAGTTTAACTTCAGACTGTGGTTTGAGGGCTGGACTGCTTGACAAGATGGGAACCAAAGCCATGAAAAAATAGCAGGTCTGTCATTTTCTGTGATTTCCTTTTCTTTTGGGTGAGTTGAGCTGAATCACAAGATTGGCTTTCTGAGAAGAAGGTGGACTGAAGACCATACGATGCTTTCTTTTTAGTCCTTTGGTGCTTGAGTGCAGCTGACAATCTCCACCCAGCTCCCTGCCGGGATCCCTTGTCCCTTGAGTCATTTTAACTTCCAATTAAACTAAATATAATTTTTACACAAAGAGTTTTTTCCCCAGCTGGGCTGATAACATGACCACGCTGTTTGAATGAGGTTTCTGGTGAAGTGATTTGGGCTTTCATGTCATTTACTGAGACTCAGGCTAGCTCCTCATCCAAAATCATATTCCTCTTCCATATTCCTCATCTGTATTCTGCTTCTGCTTTGGAGTCAGTCGCCTTGACTGGATCTCCTGCATAATATTTTGGTTCATATCCATATGAAACCCAGGCAGGAAAAAGCCACCAAGTCCATGGGTTGCAGCTGTCATTTCTTCCTGGGATCACACACTGTGGGTGTCCCCAGAATATGGGGAAATCACCTTTTCTTGTGACACTAACATCAATTTTAGCAGTCTTGAGGCTCACAGAAGGCCACGTTGAGTCAAATCTGTGCTGAAACCCCTATTAACCAGCAAGACTGTTTTCCTCTTAATTTTTAATCTGATAAAACCAGGTAGGGAACAAAAAGGTGACCTGGAAATCATTTGAGGAACCATTCCCAGCTTTGCTTAGTCAACACTCTGAGGCAATGCAAATTTTAGAACCACAACAAATTTTAGAACCACATGAACATAAATTCCTCTCCTCCTTCACCCTTTTGCTCCAAGGAGACAACTGAGGCTGCTGGTTGAGTTTCATACTCCTGATTTGTACAAATCATGTAAGACTTACGAGAGTGTCAGATGGCATTATGGTAAGTCCCTTTGCCTATCTGATTTTTCTGCCCTCTGATCTCCCCATATTCCTAACTCCAGACGTTAAATCCCGATCCAGCAAGCAGACCTCCAGCCTTTTAAATTAGGAAAAGGCATGGAAAACCTCTGCATTGAAATTATAGGTATCTCTGTGGTATTAGAAAGGAATTAAGGGCTTAATCTGGCGAAGAAAGGTAGAGACCAAAAGCCTGCTGTGCAAAATTGTGCGAGATGTCAAAGCAATTTGTAGCAGCCCCCCGGCACGGGTCCTGCTGGAGGATGCACAGTCCTCCCTCTGAAGGAGAATTAGTGGGAATCAGTTGTTTTAAGCTATGACCCCTTCGCTCGGCACATGCTACTGTCTTACTTGAACCATGTGAAACTCCGGCCGTGCCCGTGGCTTTTAAACACAACATTTATTATCCTTCGCCCCCCAGATTAGGGGGATCCCCGCGATGGACAGCCCAGAGCACGGCACACACACGGCATCTGGTTTTCATGTTCAATCTCATCTCTTTTCCTCCGCCGTGAGGGAAGGCTCGAGTGACAACAGAACAATGCTCGCCCTGCAGACTGACTAATTAGGCTGCATCTGGAGCTAATTAAATGTGGAGTCGCCCGAAGAGAGCACTCTCCTTATCATACCAGCAGCAGGGGCGAGACAGAAGAAAAATCACTGATGATATGGCTCGTTTTTTTCTTGCAAGCAATTTAAACGAGGCAAGGGAGATCAGAGCGGACACGCATTTTATCCTTCGGGGAAACGGGAGTGGGATCGGTCCCAGGATGATGAACTTGGTTGGGTTTTTTTTATGGAGAGGGGGAAAGGTGGGAGCTGGAGATATTTCAAACATCAGAACAATTAAATGAGATTGGGTTTGAACTGTTGCTTCTGTGCCATAATGTATGGCTGTAAAGATACCTCTGCAGCATTCATATAACTTAATATTTTAGTTTCTGATACTCCACGGCACGTGTAATTAAAGTAAGCTGACCTTTACTAGGTGAGATACACTCTTGATTTCTTTTTTTTTTTTTTTTAGCTATAAAAAGGAATTTTTATGGTTAAATGTCCTAATCTTAGCTTTGTTTGGTCTAAGCTGGCAGAAATATGGTTTCCATTGCTTTATCAGTCACTAATTAGTATGAAGCTGCACATTTTTTAATAGCTGGACAGTTTTATTCTGTAACCTTGGGAAGTGAATGAATTCTTTCAGAGGTCCAGAAAATCCAGAGTATGGAGAGTCATGTGGGTTTAAACATAAAGTAGCAGAGTTTATTTTTTATGCCTATATTTTTCATCATAACACTTGAAATGCCAATAAACGGAGAGAAATCCTCTAAACTCCAGAGATAAATTTGTCATGACTCGGTTCAGAACAGTAAATTATTTTGAGATCAATTTTAACTCCTCTTTTCTGGCCTGGAAGGACTTCATTTCCAGAAAGGACAGTGGTTTAGCTGTGAATTCTCATCACACAGAGGTTTTTTGACTGATTTTTCTTTTTGCTGTCTTTTGGTCTAGGAGGCATCACCAAAAGGCCATGGATGCTGGAAGTGTCCAGGAGCATCCAGCTTCATACATCCCTTGCCTTGCCTTCCCTTGTTCATAAAATCATGGAATGGATTAGGTTGGAAAAGACCTTTAAGATTCTTGAATCCACCACTGCATCATATCCCAAAGTGCCACATCCACACATTTTTAAACACTTCCAGGGATGATGATTCCACTTTTTTTATGATCCAGGCATTTCTTTCTCTTCCCTGCACTGAGTGTTGTCCCCAGCACAGCCCAGACACCCACCCAGACACTCACATTGAGCTGGAGGCATTTGCCAGGAGCAGGAGGTCATGGGCAACCAAAGGAGGCAGAAGGTTGCCTTGGAAGTGGAGGAAACACCTCCAGTCTATCAAAAAGCTCCCTAAAGGAATTTATTAGCCAGTCTGTGCTGTTGGAATCTGCAAGGGATGGATATGGGGGAAAGGAAAGCTCTTTTATGACTGTAATGCCTGGCTGGAGTTGAGGGGTTAGGCTGGGCTCAGCACCCAGATGCTCCTGCTCAAGGAGAGCAGATGCTTAGGGAAGCCCCTGTGCTCACTGCCTTTCATTGCTCAGCTCAGGAATCAAACCAGGAGGTTCTTTTCCCATGGGATTTCAAGCAGTTTGATGTCCTGCTCCAGCCTGGGGTGAGGAGGGGGAAAAATACTCACATATGTGCTTTGTGTCCATGCAAATTACCTGATCTGTCCTGAATTTCAAGGGTTTGGGGTGTCCCTTTTTTTTAAAAGCAAGGCAGTGAAAGGAGAGAGGAACTGGGATATCCTGGACATTTTTCCAGTCCTTGGCCCTCATCTTGAAACAGAGAAGGGGCATGGAGGAACAAAATGATTTGATTTGTTGTCTTGTGGTTTAACAAGCAGCTTATGCAGGTTGTTGTTCCCTAAGAGGGGAACACAGTCTGCAGTCCAGTCTTGGTGACTTTGCCTGCAATCCCAGACCCTGTCAATCTCAAAAACTAAGGATTCTGCCCCATAAAACTATGCAGTTTCATCAAGACAGGACTGAAGGATCAGATGGTTCAATTTGTAGGCAACTGATGTGTGTGTGGGAGTGAAAGGTCACCTTAGGCTTATCTCTAAATAAACCCAGGAAACTCAAAATCAGCTCCCCCTTTTTCTATCCCGTGCAGGCTGGCAATGGGCAACCAGCGTGGACAGCTTTTTTTGAATACACGAATGCTCCCCACTGAAGCATGAACTCAAATATTAGCTTTCCACCTAGCAAGACTAGACAGGAGCAGGGAAAAGGCACGTCTGTTTCTTATCCTTGATGCAGGGAAACTATTTAAATCTGCCTTTTTTTTAAATTATTTTTAATTATTATTTTTCTTCAGCTCCTCCTAGGCATGTTTACTTTATCTGGGGGGATTCAGGGGGCTAATGAATGCCGGCTTCAGTGAAACCCACCTCATTGTAATTTTCACAAACTCCATCAAAACATCCCTTTCTCCCTCTGCCTTTGCGAAAGGAGCCCTTTTTTCCCCCCCACCTCCCTCCCCCGTGTTTCTGCATGTTGTGATTTCACTGAGGCTTCCAATGGTCTTCAACAGTTCATTTATGCCGGGAGCCTTCTATAAACTGTACAGCCATGGTCTCCTCGCCCGGCCACCCACCGCACCAGCCTGTCTAAACAGCATCTGTCTACATCCCAGACACATCCAGCGAGTTAAAAATGGATCCAGTCCAGCTTTTTTTCCCTTGCCCCCCCCCCCGGGGGGGGGGGGGGG
>JAWWEW010000020.1:17769999-17915903 GCA_035583185.1 Anabacerthia variegaticeps | reverse complement strand
GACCCAGCTGGAAAATAAACCCCACTTAGGCTGCTCCCTTCCCCCCCCCCCCTTTCTGCCCTCCTGCAAAGCCAGGGTGGGAGTCAAGAAGGGGGCAGTGAGCCTGATGAGTTTGGGGTGCTCCTCTTGCCCCCCTGGTCCTGCCTCCCCTCCCAGGTTTGTTTGGTGAGCGCTGTGAGAGCTCCATCCCTCATCCTACCAGATCTCCCCATCGCCAGCAGATGCATTATTAGTGATGGGGGCCTATTTAAACCTAATCCCAAATGCATTACCTAGCGAGCTTTGCTTGGCTTTTTGACTTAAGGTATTGGAGGTTATTACCTCTGGTATGCAGGAGTTGCTCTGAAGAATGTCCCCAGCGAATGGCTCCGTTTTGGTGAGAGGGCAGGGACAGATGGGGTTTTCCTTGCTCAGGCAATTTGGACTCCTTTTTGAAAGATTAAGTCAGATCAGCACTTGAAAGTCTCAGTTACCTCTCGAGTGTGACAGCACAAACCCCATTCCTGCTCTCTGCTCGGGGGACTGGGGCAAAGCCTGAAAAAATTAAGAGAGGGGTTCATTTTGCTTGGCAGCTTGGAGAGGTTGGTGTTTGCTGGACCACTGCTTTCCCTCCCCTTCACCCTTTGTCCAAAAATATGCTTCCCTGGTGAAGGGAACTGCCCTCTGTGGTCACCGGGCATGAGTCTGCATGAGTTTTATCCACATCCGTGTCAACACATTGGATGCAGCAGAAATCAGATTACCAAGGGCTTATTTGGGTTTCAGGCCTGGAAAGGTGTCATCTCTCTTAATTAGGGAAGCTGTCATTACAGGTAGATGGTATTTTAGGCAGAAAAGGTCATGTTTCTGGGCTGTCAAGAGCTGGGGTCAAAAATAGTAATTGAAATATGTGATTAAATTGAATATGTAAAATAATCATGAAATGCAAGGTTTAAATCTGTTGGAGTCATCAGCCTGTCCTGGGTTCCACAGACCAGGGATGTTGCACTGTATTTGGTGAAAACAGCCTAAAACCTTTGATTTTCTGTAGCATTTAGTGTTTGAGACAAAATGTGAACTTTGGGGGTGATTCAGGAACCAGGTTTGCCTTTTGGCACCTATCAGATGCTGCTCTCTCTGAAGTAAAGCAAACCTGCTGTTTGCCTTATTTGCAAAATATTTGACCTAAGAAAGCAAAACAATAAATACGTAAAGACGGAATGGGAAGGAAGGCTTTGGAGGTAAATACTGGTCTTTAAATAAAGCAGGAAAATGACACAAATGAAGGAAATTGAAAAAAAGAAAAAAAGGCAAAAAAGAGAAAGCAATGCTGCTGCCCAGGGGGTTTACTGATGATGGTTGGATTAGCTCTGAGACCTCCAGAGACCCTCAGAAGCTGCTTTCCAGATCAGCCCTGAGTTTTTCACATTATGTCCATCTATAACATGCTGAGCTTCAAATTGAACCTCAATTTCTGCTCAGATGAGACGGTACAGGAGGCTCCAACAGGCTGCTTATGCCTCTGCAAAATTATAGTAGTGCCCATTGACTTCCCTCTTCTTTGACATTCCTGGATTTATTTAAAATTTCAGGTGTCTAAAGAAATGCATGTTTTGCTCTCAGACCTCTCACTTGTTTCAGCACTGAGGGGAATTGGTTCTAAAGTGGTGCCTGGCTTTAAAAAAGAAAAGAACAGGATGTGCTCGCCTGTGCTAAAGGCACTTCATTGTTCTTGTGTCTCCTTCAAGCCCAATTCAGATTAGATTCACTATCATTCATGATTAGGTAAAAGAAGTGATAAAACGTGGCTTTTTAAAAAAATCGTGTTTGTACAAGAATTTGCTGACATATTGTGGAGTGATAACATGATAGTGAAAATAGCCAGATCCTGCCTGGCCTGGCGTCTGGAATCGGTAAAAGGAGGCAGTCAGGAGTGTTGCAAGTTAACTTCTCTTCCCTTTCCAGCACAAAATGGGCATCTTTTATGATTCTTTTATAAACTGACCGAAAACCTGTTCCCTGGATCTTGGCTCCAGCCTGAACTGCATTGCAATCATTTCACACTGAAATAATGAGGGGCAGTTTATGAAAGTATAAAAGGAGAGATGTCCCATTGGGCTTCCAATACCAATTGGAGCATCAACAGCTGATGCTGAGGGAACGTGGCTATGCGTGGAGAAGGAGAGCAGGGTGACCCTAAGAACTGAGCAAACCCATTGGCTTTAATTGGGATTTCCTCTGTGTTAGGCTCTAGAAGTTGCTGCTGATAGTGATATGAGGTGCTGCCTCAGCAACTCCTGGGTTGCTTCACCTTCTGACTCCCCGGGGAAATGGGGTTTATAACTCTCACTTCTGAACCCAGCAGCCCATTTTGACCAAGTCTGATAAATACAGAGATAATCACGGCCCTACAGATTAGGTGAAAATAGGTGTGTGGGGAGAAAGCAACACAAGTGGGAAAGCTGCAGAGCTTTGTTGGCCATGGTCAATCTCATCGAGTTGATGGTTGAACTCAATGATCTTGAGGGTCTTTTCCAATTTAAATGATTCTGTGTTCCTAAGACCATGTTTCCTTATCAAGGAAAAGCCCCTCTTTGAATTTACTTTATCATTTGTTGTATATTACACACACAAAAAAGAAACCCTTAAAGTCCTGGACTCTTCCACTGTAATTCCCAGGCTCTTAACTGCAATCTGGTTTTGCATGAGCATTTTCATTTAGACTCTGTGAAAGGGGAAGAATGTGATGGAAACTAACAGAAATAGAGGTATGGTTTTAATAATAGCAGTGTGGAAAGGAAGTGAATGCACAAAACGTGCTGGAGGTCTATTTTTGACCTGCTGCATTTGGACTGTGTGTCCTTGGATCTACCAGTAACCACAAAAGTTATTCATCAGGTCCTCTGCCCCTTCTGCCAGCACCATGATTTGTAGAGTATTAGATAAGTTCAGTAATAAGGTTTCAACCTCTTCTCTTAAGGGGCTGGGATGAACTTGGGTGTGCTTTGCCATAAAAGATGGATTTTCTTTTGCTTGATTCCAACCCATCACTCTTCATTTAATCCCTTTGTATCATTCTCAGCAATTATGACCCCTCCACAAGATGCTGCTTTGCCATGCATTTAATGATGTTTGCTTTGCAATAACTTAATTGAGTACAAAAATATAGAGATATTTGACAGTTACAAAAAGAGGAGAAGAGAAAGAAGAGAAGAGGAAGAGAAGGAACAGCTACTAAGGAGTGGGTGCATGTGTGTGTTTTCCATAAAATGCTATTTCTGTAGTTTTATGGCTGATGAGGCAGAGCGTGGCTAAAATGGGGTTCTTTTGTATAAGGTGAAAATGCCATGAAATGACTGGGATCCTCTTGCATCTGGAGGAATGTCCATGTTGCAATAGATCTCTGTAAATATTTATACCTGATGACTTAGCAGCTGGCTATTAAGTGCCCTGATTGTTCCTGTAACGCTGCTCGCAAATGGAGATCTGGCATTTAAAGGATGCAGCACAAATTGTTCTGTCGGTCTGAACTTTTGGTCAGAGAATTTACTCAGTGCTGGTGATATCACTGGGGAAACATCCCTCTTGCCCCTTCTCCTTTCCATCTCCCTCCTGGCAAACGGAAAGCAAAAGTGGGGAAAACACCCCAAAAAATTGACCTGTTTTGGTGCTGCAAAGAAAATACATGATTGGGGGGCCTCTCTGGATCCAGCTCCTCGTGGTGGGGTGTCAAAATTAGCTCACATGGGGTATTGCAGCCCCAGTTCTCTTCTTCTGGTGTTGGACACCAGCCAGGCCACTGCGCCAGAGTGACCTCCGAGCGCTGGTGACTCACTTTTGCCACGGATCTGCTCATGACAAAGCCTTTCCTGCCGGGTCAGGTCAGGGTGGTGGTGTTAACCCCTTGCTGGTTGGGATTGTGGACAGTGCCAGGTGGGTCATTACGGCTCAGGGGTTCCAAAACCCTTCGTGGAGCAGGTGAGGACACAACAGCTCAAAGCATCTCCAGTGGGGTTTGGGATTGGGACTACTGGGAGAGTCATTATTCATAAGGGGAAGAGGCTTTTTTGGGATCCATTACTCCAGGGCTGGGGCAGGGCTCGAGGGAAACAGTCACATCCCTATATCATCCTCACTACAAATTGAATTCGCCCCCAGGCATGTAAAAATACCACTTTATCATCCCCACAGCAAGTGCCAGTGTCAAGGAGAACTCTGTGGCCTCCTATTTTATGTAATTTAATAGTTCAGCTGCACCTTTGGCTGGACTGAAATTAATCATGAGTTTGTGTTGAGCAGCCAGGAGAATTTCAGAGAGGGGACAGAAACCATTTAGAAACCAAACAAACCACAAAGTGCCTCGTTCTGCCTTTCTTCTGAAAGTAACCTCTTTCAAACGACTCCTTTTGAAAAGATGTCTCATCGTTGGGCTAATTTTGAACTAATGAAAAATAAATCAGCCCCCTCTGGGCCTGCCAGGAGAATCCTGTGCTTCACTCTACTGGAAACGAAGCAAATAAACCCAAATTAATCTTGAAAAGCTGAAATACTGGCACAGGCTCCATGTGTCTGACAGGGTTTTGGAGACAGAGGAAGCAGGTGATTCTCACTCTGCAAAGCTGTGCCAGTAGAAAAACTATCCAATGGGGCTTTTTATTTTTTTTGATCGCTCAGAAATGGTGCAGGTACAACTCAAAGATGTTCCATTGCCTTTGTTTTACTAGGCTGTTCCTTCAAATTACTTGAATTCATAATTTGGGTGATATTGTCCTCTCACTGTGCCCATGCCACATCAATCCCTACCTTGCAGCCCCATAATTAAACACTTTGTAGCCTTGTGACCCATCATGAAAGTCAATGAAATCATTTTTCCCAAGGATGTATTTCAGGAATCCCTCCTTTCCTCATTCCCTGGCTGCATTTAGGCTCAGTCACCAACTGTTTTCAAGGTAATTATTTTTCTTTCTAATTATTATTAGTCTCCGGGTGTTGACACTGCAACCAGTTGGGCTGCAAGAGGATCCCTTGGGTGGGCTGGGAGGCAGGCTGGGCTCAGCCTGTGGTTCATGACATTAGGATCCTTGTGGGTTTATCTTTCAGACCTTTCAACTTGGAAAGGAAACAAATTTATATAAAACCTTACAGCTTAGATTCTAAACAGAGAGGATGTGCTTTGCTCTGTGTAAGTAGAATATTTACAGTTATAAGGCAGGATGATATATGCCCCTTACAAATAATAAATAAAGGTTGAGTGTTGGGAATAGGATTCATAAGGATAAAACTAATAATGTAATAGTCTTTATTGAGGAAAATGAGCAGTCCTAAGACTGGGATGAAATCCCAAAACAAATTTACTGTTTACTGAAACACTGTACAGTGGTTTACTTGTTGTTATAAAATCATTTTTATCGTCTATGCTATGTGGGTCAGTGGGGCTGTTCCAGGTTTCCTAGAAAACAAACTCAGCCCTAACAGTCACAGGGAGGTCCAGACAGCTCAGCAGAGCTGCTCAGATTGCCAGCAAGGCTGAGGGAAACTCAGATTCCTGCAAAACACAGCAAATGGTGAGAATGGGAGTTGGAATTGCTTGGTCTGAATTCACATCTCCAGACGTGCCTCAAAATATGTCCTAATTCAGCCTGAAACGGGCAGCACATCTGGAGCTGTTAAACCAGGGGCTGCAAGGGGCAGTGAGTGCATCTCTTGCAGGCAGAGAATTCCTCAGGTTTCCCAGGGTGTTCCCAGGCTTAGAGGGTCACAGCCTTAAATCCTCCCTGGTGAGCCTGGGTACGTGCTCCCAATTAATAGCAGGGCCTCTGCCACAACTGTTTGTATCAGCTTCAGGCACTGAAAAATGCAATTACCCTTCCCTGTGGTGTAAAACTGTCAGGAGAATTAATGTTCAACATTCAAACTGAATGAAGGATATGGAATCCAAAATGTATTGGTTTTCTATGAGTCTTTAGAAAAGGAGGGAAGTACTTCATTAGTGAGCAATCTCCAAAGTTTCTGTAGGCTATTGATTATGGAATCTCTGTGCTGGCAAGAAAAGAGCCATGTGGAGCAAGAAGATAATATGTGTGCAAGTGAATCCAAGGGCTGCCATGGATCAGGGATCAATAAGGGATGCTGAAGCTTGAGAGGAAAAAGTGCCTTTTATTTCTAAAATGACACTGTTCTGAAGAAAAGTGAGATCAGATGAGGCCACAAAGCTGATCAGAGGGAGGGAGCACCTTTCCTATAAGGAAAGTCTCAGAGGATTGGGATTGTTCAGCCTGGAGAAGATGAGGTTTTGGGGTGACCTAACTGTGTGCTTCCAATATCTGAAGAGGTTACAGAAGAGATGGAGAGAGACTATTTACAAGGGGCAGGACAAGGGAGAACGGCTTCCTACTGCCACAGGACAGGGTTAGATGGGATACTGGGAGGAAATTCTTCCCTGTGAGGGTGGGCAGGCCCTGGCACAGGTTGCCCAGAGAAGCTGTGGCTGCCCCTGGATCCCTGGAAGTGTCCAAGGGCAGGTTGGATGGGACTTGGAGCAACCTGGGCTAGTGGAAGGTGTCCCTGCCCATGGCAGGGGGTGAGACTGGATGATCTTTAAGGTGCCTTCCTAACCCAGGCCTTCCATGAGTCTGTGGTTCTATTCTATGACCACTGTCCAAGATATCCTACCTGTATTTCTCAAGATGACTCATTTCCTGGATCTGGAGCAAGACTCAAGTGTTTCATTGAGAGTTTATTTCACTTTACAGACATACGTGTAATATTTAGGACAAAAGTTTCCTTTGGCTTCGGTGTTTGGGCTGAGCACTGCAGGGCAGGAGGCTGAATCCAGCCCCACTTGCCAAACTATTTGTGGACCTTGACATCTGCTTTGAAAAGGAAAAAGGGTGATCTCTGCCTTTGCTGCACGATGCAAATCAGCACAACATGTACCATGGGGAAAGGAATATAGCAAACCTTCCTTCTGCTGCTGTTACACTACACAGTCTCGCTGCTAAAAGCATTGCTTAAGCCATTAGCCACCATGACAAATCCCATGCCTGTTTTGGGAAGTGTGTTTGCTCACTGGGGTGCCTGGAAAGACTTATGCACAGGGAGAGAGTCAACCTGGTGACTACAGATGCTCCCAGCCCAAGTTTGGAGGGAGCAGGTATGGCCAGAAACAGCATTAGCCCTGCAGACATGCCCTGCAGTGCTGCCCTCTGAGTACTGCTGCTGTCAGCCAAGAAACTGAGGCCTGGATGCTTCAAGAACTGATGTGGACTGCCAGATCCGTGCAGAATAAAGCCAGGCTTTCAGTGGCAGGACAGAAGGACACAGAGCAGGTTTCCCTTTGGCATGCAGAGGGGGTGGCTTAGCAGCACAATGCCACAAACCCGCGGTCCCGTGGCAAAACAGCAGTGACATTTGCTGTTGGGCCATGATGAGAGGACTTAAAATATCCTGACTTGTACATTTTTCCCCTCCCATGGCACATGTATTCTCCTCTTCTCATGCATTGGACACAACTGAGGCTAACCCAGAGCTTGAAGCTCAGCACTGGGATGGTTCACTGGGATTTTCCTCAGTGACCTACACAGATTTTTTCTGTGTTGTATTGTTTTCCTACAAGTTTCCATGCAACTCATCCCACCAGCACCAGGTAGTGCCTGGTGGAGGTGGGTGGCCAATTGTGCTTTAGTTGGAGAAATTGTCCCATCTCTGGAAGTGTCCAAGGCCAAGCTGGATGGGGCTTGGAGCAGCCTGGTCTAGTGGAAGGTGTCCCTGCTCACGGCAAAGGGGGTGGAACAAGATGATCTTTAAGGTCTTTTTCAATCCAAACCATTCCATAATTCTATAAATTAGGGAATTTCTTCTCCCTTCCTTGTTTGCATCATGATTTCTGCTGCAAGCAGATTTCTTGGACATCACTTAGTAGCAGAGGCCAAGGAACAAAAAGGGTCTGCAAAGACTTTCTGGGGTGACAAACAAATGATGGACCCGGTAGGCAGGGCAGAGTAGGGAGGAAAAATTATTGCAAGTATTTTGAAGGCTGAAGGGCTGAGAATACTAATAAAATCTCTACTTCTGAGGTACCAGAGGGGTTCTGCCCAAGTGGTCAGGGCACTAAACCCCAGGCCATGGGTGTTTTAGGTAATCATTATTTATTGTCGTATTTTGCAACTGATTTAAAAAAAAAAAAAAGCTAAAAGCTTTATCACTTGCTGGAACTGTGCTATTTCCTCCCTTTAAACCTTTGAGCAATAGAGATAAAAAGTGAGTGTTACTTGTGATACTGGAAGAAAGAATGCAATATTATAGCTGTTACTGTCTGGAAGAGCCCCCATCATCTGGCCTTGCTTTCTCCTCCCAGCCCCAGGCATGGAGACACAGAGAATCACAGAATATCCTGAGCTGGAAGGGACCCACAAGGGCCATCAAGTCCAACCCTCAGCCCTGCACAGGAGCATCCCCAAGAGTCACACCCTGCGCCCCAGAGGATCATCCAAACATTCCTGGAGCTCTGGCAGCCTTGGGGCTGTGCCCACTGCCCTGGGGAGCCTGCTCAGTGCCCACCACCCTCTGGGGGAAGAACCTCTTTCTAATATCCAACCTAACCCTGCCCTGACACAGCTCCAGGCCATTCCCTGGGTCCTGTCACTGGTCCCCACAGAGCAGAGATCAGTACCTGACTCTCCTTTGTCCTTATGAGGAAGTTGTCCCTGCAGTGAGGTGTCCCCTCAGTCTCCCCTTGTCCAGGCTGACACACACACAGAGTCACTGAATCCCAGAATCATTTAGGTTGGAAAAAACCCTCCAAGGTCATCAAGTCCAACCTTTGACCGATCGCCACCATTTCAACCAGACAAACAAGTGGAAACATGGATTTTTTAAGAAGTGGAGGTCACTCACTTTAGCATGAGATCCTATTTCATGTGTTTCTCTTTTGGGGTGGAAAGTTTCCTATTGAACTGTAAAAACAACCAACATTTGTCACAACCACTTCTTCCAAACCTCTGCTAAACCTGGAAACCCATCTGAAAAAACAGGATGGGCAAGAAGATGCAGCACTTATGGCTGGTCTTGTTCTGTTAAATTGTTAACTTAGATTGGATATTTCCCCTCTGCCCCTTGAGTGCTAAGACTCTTCTTCCTTTGGTGGGGCAGTTAAACTGGGGACCCTGTGAGAGAAGATAAAAGCAGATCTGTCTTTTGTGAGGGCAAAGATGCACAGCCAGCATCCCTGCTAGGACGTGAGGATTAGGGGAATACGTAGAATTTCCAAATTTAGAGTGCAGGACTAGCTTCCCATAAACAAAGGCTGCTTTTTAAAGCGAGATGCTAGCAAGATAATGCACCAAAAAAAAAAAAAAAAAAAAAAACAAAAAAAAAGAAAGGAAAAAGTTTGCCTTTGTGACTAAATTCTGTTATTTTGCAGCCAACCTTCAAATGGGCTGTTGGTGCAAGTGAACAAACGCTTCCTGTCTGTCCGTCCTCATGGGTGGTCGCGTTTTAAAATGAAATATACAGGCTGACAAATGCCTTTACAAAGGCCAGATTATAAACTGTAAACCTACTGTCAGCTGGGTAGAAAAAAAAATCCAAATGCCTCTTATACCATTTAAAGATTTAGTTTGGCTTCAACACTAAAGCACTTCATCTTGAAGGAGAAAGGAGCTTAGAGTTTATAAATTGTTGTTTGGGCTCTAGTAAGCTCTGGATAAGGGAATCTCTCTGCTAGGAAACAAATGACCTTCCCAAAATTTAGGGAGCTCTGGGTATTGTTAGGAAGACAAAATGCCTTGGAAAAATGTCCCCAGAATACAAAGGGATTTGAGACTGCTCTGTTACTCTTAACATGCAGTTCATACAGCTGCAAAGGGCAAATCTTCCAGTTCCAGTCTTCAAAAAAGGGTGGAAAAAAGTTAAACATATCAGGGTAATAAAATACAAGCTGTTTAGATTGTCCCCCTCTGTCTGAATCGAGCCTAGACTTGGTCTTGCACTCAGCTGTTGAACTCAGGCTGAAAATCCACATTATCTTTGCCATAAAACTCTCAAAATATCCTGCTTTCTCCCCAGTTTGATCACCAAAGGGAAGCTTTGTGGCAAACATGACAATGTATGGTAACCTGGCTCAGCATTTTGAATCCAACGTGGAGGAACAAAGAAACTCCAGGCAAAGAAATCCACAGGCATTGCACACCCTTGCGTCCACAGAGTGAAATCGTGCAGCTCCTTTTGTACATTCCTGCTCAGGCAGATCTCGAGGAAGCACCAGTGGCAGCGTTTCCAACACACCCTGAGCCTGGAAATGCCCTGCAAAGCTCTAATCCTTTGCTTTCCAAATGCCACAGTCTCCATTTCTTCCTCAGGTTGGTTGTAAGGTAGAAGGAGATGAACAGAGACATGACTATCTATGTTAAAATGTGCTTTGGTTTTTAACTTTTCCTCTTTTTTTTTTTTTATTTTTTTATATTCTGATTTTATTTCATGGATTTTGAGATAGACATGAACTGGTGATGAGGTTCACAGGAGAAAACTGTGTTTATTCTGCAAATCCTTACTGTGTCCCCCTTGATCCACATGGCTTTCTGTTATTTGCCAGGAACATTTTGCAGGTCATGCTGCCCTTGCTGGAGGCAGCCAGAAATTTTAGTTGATTTCATCAAATCCAGGAAAGTCCTGGGTTGGGTGGGAAACAGAAAAGAAAAACACCTCTTTCATGGGCTCTAGAGTTTCATTTTCATACCTGCCATCTCAGGTTAGTCAGCACTACCCAAGGCATCCCTTCTCATTCCCTTCATTACTGGTGCCCATATTAATGAGTACAACTGTCTGACCCTCTTTCTTTAAGAAACAACCATCTCCATCGTTTGAGAAGTCCACTCCAAATTCTGGAAACCACAATTTTGTTGAGCTTATCTCTTTTCAGGAGACTTAAAATAATGCAGAGCGTCACAACCACTATTTGAGATGTCCATTTTTCAATGCTCTTGGCATGTTTCAAAGGTTGTGGGGCAGAAACACGTTCAATTTTCTAAGCATGGTGAATTTTCCAAGCCTGTTCAATTTTCGTGCTAGAGGCTAAAGTTTGTTGGCACTGAATTCCACAAGACCTTTGGAAAAGATGATTAGTTCACTGCCCATCAGATTGTTTTGATGCTTGAATGTGATTCATGCTGGGACTCGGGCTCTCAGTTGTCCGTCCTGTCCTGCCCAAAGACCAGATGACAGTTGTGCAGCTGCATTAAATGCTTTTGTTAAAAAGGAACAAAATCACTGGAAAATCTTCACAGCGGAACTCCCTCCGCCCACAGAGTGATGGGAATAAACATCACAACTTCAGATCTTGGTGAATGCAGATAAATAGAGGTTTAGCTGATAAGTTAATGACATACCAAAAGCAGATTGCTTGAGGACTGAAATAATAAGTGGCCAATGAGCAGAATACTGGAATCCTGACAAAACCCAAAATGCTTTGAGGTTGCATCTCCCCTCTGCAAGGAGGGAGCTGTGCAGTCATGTCAGCATCCAGGCAAATCCTCCTTTTTAAGCTTCTTCACCCAGGCATGTCCAAAATGCTCCAATTCTCCTGGAGTGATTTCTCCAGGATGTGCCTTGCTTTGTTCATTCACACTGCTGGATCTTTCCTCTCAACTCCCCTTAGCTCATGTCTTCACTGTTGCTATCCCAGGAGATCTTGTGTCCACTCAGAAAGTAGACTGTCTCATGTCTCTTTTCTGGTCCTTTTGAATGGAAAGAGGTGTAAATGCAAAAGCTATATCAAAATGCAGTAACTCCTGGAACAATTAGTCTGTTTTTGGGTTGGGTGAGGTGTGAAGGGAAGATGATCCTAAGGGTTGGGATCAGCACAGTGGTTTTAATGGAGATCTGTTGCTTTAGGGTGTGATGTGATGGGTGATGTGATGCCACTTTGCTTGGCCTTTATTACACTCAGATGATCACATTCAGAATGGGAAGGAGTCACTGAGGATTGCTATTTGCCCGCTGCACCCTGGATTTGAGGCACAAATGGCTGGTAAATAAAGGGTTGCTGCTACTTTTGGGTTCAGCTCCGTAGCTGGTTGTGGTGTCCTGAGACCCCCAGTCTCCCATCTCCAGATGATCCTGCCGACTGTCCCAGGACTCTACAGAGGTAGAGTCTTTGCTGATAGAAAAAAGGTCCAACAATGCTCAAGCCAGACAGCAATGTGCACCAGCCAAAGATTCCCAGCATTTCTCCAAGCCCTCCAAAGATTTTCTGCAGAAAGAAAACCAATAAAAAGATGAATCCTCCTGTCTGAAACATTCCTCCAACTGCACCCATGAGTTTATCTCTTCCCTTTCTGCATGGGCTATTCCCCCCGAATTTTTTCTTTACAAGCTATTGCTGCCACAGCAAAGCCTCTGTAATACTAATCTGGGCTAAGACATGGAAATATTTTGCATTTCACAGCAGTTTGCTCAAAATCCTGGTCTTCTGCAGCCTGCTTGGGGTTGCTTATCAAGACACAGCTGAGGAGAGCTTTGCAGCTCCGAGGAGCTGAATTGCTGCAGCGTTCCAGCGTGGTGGCTTCCTCCGGCATCCCATGGGCTGTCACAGCCTGGAGACAGGGGGCATGAAGCCAGAAGTTTATTTTAGTCACCTTTTCAAAGGAGTGGAACTATTGAGAGCAACCAGCTGACGGTGTTTCTCCTTCTAAAGGCAGCTTGATACCCGTGGAGTGAAGATGTGGATGCCGGGAGCAGGTTGATGGGGCTGAACAGGAGGAAACCATTCACCCTTGATTTATCCACTCCTTCAGAGAGTGCAGGGTTGACACTGCCTGGTTGTGAGTGCTCGGCATTTCACAGGATCAGGCCGCTGAGTAAATGGGGAATTCATCCAGAGATATCTAGGAAATACATAGAATAAGCTGCCAACTCTATTCCGAAAGCCAACAGTTCACTAATTTTAATCAACAGCTGGATATTTTTATAGGGAGTGAAGGGATGGAGGGGTATTATGACAGAACAAGGGAGGTGGGATTAGACTAATCTAACCCAGGCCAAGTGGGCTCTTCCTGCTCAGCCATGTGTAGTGTCATGACTATGTGATTTAGACTACTGCACACTCACCAACACTGATAAGGAGGACAATTATGGGGAATACACAACTCTTTGTGGAGCCCTGAGCCAGCGAGCCTCGCTGCCGATGTCAGCTGGGGATCGTCTCCAGCTCCGAATTAGAGAGGTCCCCATCCCAGGGACAAGGTTATGCCGGGGAGTGTGCCCCTGAGGCTCTTGTGATGCAGCAGGAAGGGATCCTGGAGCTTGTCCTGCTCTTGGATGGAGGTCACCTCTGTAACATCCCTTTCAAAACTTCAAAGAGATCTCTCTGGTGAGCCCTGTCACGATGCCGGTAAAACATGGTGGGTGGCAACGTCATCATTCACCTCTGCCGAGGAGATTTCTCTGTATTATGAGTCCCTCAAGGGCAGTTTCTCCAGCATTAAATTGTCGTGTTTCCCTGTAACTTGTGGTTCTCTCCATGTCCTTCCTCACCTTCCGCTTACTCATACCCAGCTGAGCCACTCGTGCCAGACTGTCCCTACCCAAAGGTGACCCAGGGAACAAGGCAAAACATGCAGTGCCACCCCCTGTAGCCTTGGTTTGACTGGTTACTCCTTCTGGTGGGAATCATGGGAAGGAATATTCCGAGCCAGATTTTTCTTTTTTTTTCTTTTTCTTTTATTTATTTATTTATTTTTTTCATTTTGGAATAACCCTCTGATTGGCGCAGAGCAGCTTTTGTTGTTGTTTATTTGTGTAGCTTTTCATCTTAACGAGGATGTACGGAAACAATTACCACACGGTTCATTCACAATATCAACTCAGGCTTTTCCTGTCTGTGCAGTGATTGGATGTAGCCACTGAAAATTATTTAACTTCACAGAAGTCGTGCTTTTTACTCATATTTTAAAAACATACTGTCCAGTGGGGATGATTTTTTTTTCCCCCTGCTAAATAAAGTTTGGGGTTTGCACCAGGTGGCTGGAAAAGTCACACAGTCTCTCCTTTTTGGCAGTGGGAATTCCAAACGCTTTAAGAAGATGCACATTTTTCAGGAGGGCAGAGAGAGGTCACAATGCACTGACTAATTCAAGATTTCCTTCACTGGTTTCCATAACAAATAATCATTTTTTTCTTTATTTAGCTGTACTCACTGGTAGGTTTTCATTTGCATCAAAGCTTTGTTCTGCTCTCATTTGGGCTGCCTCCAGAGACCAAACAACATCACAGACTACTCCTGGAATGTCCTCCAAAGAAATGGGCCAAATTCAGAGCTGTGAGTTGGCTCCCATGTGTAAACCTTTGTGATACAGATCCTGGAGCACTGCTGGGGTGAGTCTGAGAGAGGTTTGTGGGCCGTCAACAGAGATTTCCATGAGTTTTAAATCTGAAACCAGCTGGATTAGGCGGATTAAGAGGATGGGGCAGCCATGCTATTTTTAAATTGGTAACAACTCCTTCTTTAAGACCTTTCATTTTGTTATTCAGAAGTTGATTGAAATTTTACCTCCTTGGGGGACATCCTTCCACACACACATCCCTAACCCTGGCCTGATTTAATATTCTTATTATTCTTTGTGGAATTTCAATCCTAATAACTCAGGAAATGGGTCTTCAAACTCACGTCCGAAAACCATGGCTGGGTTTCCTGCATGAAATCCTGGCACCGCCGCGCTCTGGAAATGATGGGGGATTTGGCAGGCACTGGCTTTCCAGGCAGCTCTTTGCCCTTTTCCTGTCCCTGCCGAGAGCTGCCCCAGCAGAACAAGGTGATAAGGAGTTGAAAAATTGTGTTTTGCATGGGAGATCTGCTAGGACTTGACAGCTAACTTCCCTGGAGATACTGGTTTGAGCTGGGCGTGCTCCAGCCGGGGTCGCAGGAGCTTGGGTGGGATTTTCCAAGAGACCGAGGACACAGGCATGGGACCCAAGAGTGAGGAGAGAGTCTAATGGTACCTTCTGATGGTACATGAGATGACCTGTCTGCTGTATGAAAAGCATAAAAGAAAGTTTAGAAGATACAGGGGAAAAAGGAAATTTGTAGCCAAAAAAAAATTAAAAAAAATTAAAAAATAGGGGTTTAAATTTGACTACAGACTGAAGGAGAGATGAGATATTGGGTGAGAACAGCTAATATTTAAAAAAAAAATAACATAATTAAAAATCCAGAATTGTAATGAAGCTTCTGCTCCAAGGGCTTGGGCTGTTTTGCTGGAGAGCTCTTCTATCCCAAACTAATCAACAAACACCACACTGGGGATGGAGCCACATCCTCTCCCACCTTAGTGCTGTAACCACCTGATTACTCATGTAAAACTCTTCCTCTGCTGGTCAGTCCTACCTTCTTCTGAGGGGTCCAACCACCCATGCAGGGTCCCTCCCAATACCTGAAGGGAGCCTACAAATAGGATAAAGAGGGACTTTCCAAGAGCAGGTAGTGCCAGGGCAAGGGGAATGGCTTCAAACTGACAGAGAGTAGGTTTAGATTGGATATAAGGGAGGAATCCTTCCCTGGGAGGGTGGGCAGGCCCTGGCACAGGTTGCCCAGAGAAGCTGTGGCTGCCCCATCCCTGGAAGTGTCCAAGGCAAGGCTGGATGAAACTCTGAGTATCCTGGGTATTCCAGGGACACCTGGAAGGTGACCCTGCCCATGGCAAGGGGTGGAATGGGATGATCTTTAAGGTCCCTTCCAATCCAAACCATTCTATTTCCATAATCCACTTCTCAAGTTTGCTGCCAACACCTGGACTCTGTTGCTCAAACTGGTGCTCTTGGGTGACTCCTGAGATTGTACTGGGAGGTGAGAAATCACAGTTCCAACTCAGATATCTGCCTTGTCTCCATCTTAGCAAAAACAAGGCTGAGGAACAGCTCACTGCCCCTTCCCTGGTGCTGCCAAACCATGTCCTCGCAGTGATCAGCGAGCCACGCTGCATTTGGATTTATCTGATGCACAGAGACATCTGTTTATCATACGTTACACGTCTGCTGAGCAACTTTTTCCCTCATCCCAAGGCCCGATTAAAGATTCCGATTAATGTAACTTGCTGGAAGGTCCTGTAAGGCAGCTTTTAAATCAATGTCATGTAAACTTTGCTGGGTTAATCCTGCACATCTGAATTCAGCTGAAAACCAACACTGCAAGGTCAGGCTGTACAAATTGATGGATTTTTATTCCTTTAACCTCAGAAGTGTTGCAGAGAGGGTAATAGCAGCAAAAGCTGTGTCTTCCAATTGCTTCTTTTTCCTGCACAAGAAAAAGGAGAGATATTTACCCTTTTCATATATGTGTATATATAAGATATATTTTGTTTTAAAATGAGAAGTATTTAAATCAGCAAAACATTACAAAAACTTGTTGCTCATTTTCATGTGTCTTATTTTTCATTTTTCTTGTGCATAAGGGAGAAAATTTCGGCATTGTAAACTAATGAGTTAATGAGGAATATCCCTTCTGCCTTCTGAATTTATTTTATTTAGTTCTAAGAAAGAAATATCTCTCTAAAGACATCCCAGACCATTTTGTGGCTCCAGAAGGCATGAATGTTGCAATAGCAAATTAGCATGAACTTGCAGAAAAAGTGCTGTGCAATTCATGGACTTTCCTTGTCTTCCTTGCAGGGGAAGATTTTTGCAGTCTCTGTGACTCAGAAGTAACAATCTCTTATCAAAGCTCTTTAGTGCCTTTGCACTATCATCAGTACATATAAACAAAGGATAAGGAAGCTAATTCCTCGTGGATAACTTTCTGCAGGGAAATGCAGCCTGTGAAACAGCGTGGGGCAGAGGATCAGCTTTATCAGCCTTAGACTAAGGAGAGCATTTATTTATGGAATTCAGCACTGCAGGCATTCTTGTTTCTTTGTTTGACGATATTTTGTATTTCCCATCTCTCATTACTTAGCTTTGGTCAAGCAGAAATGTTGGCTAATTGGAAAGACCTGCTGGAGGCACTTTGGTTCTTGGCTTCATGTCCTGTGGTTTTATTTTCTCTCCTTAAACCTGAGAACTTCGCTGTAATAATAATTACATGAGCTTATACTGACCGGGCCATTTTCCCTGAGATTTATCCTTTTTTAATCTTTCTTCTCTTTTTAATCTCTCTCTGCTATTACTTAATATCAAACCTTAAAGCCAGCAGAGATGTTTCAGAGCATTCCCACACTGAAGAGAGCAAAGCTGCCTTTGTGCCACTTTGCAAGGTATCTCCAAAGCCAATGGAAACCAGGAGCATGGGACTTGTTCCTTGCTTGAGTGCTGGTACCACCAATCTGGCAGGACCTACCAGGACTAGCAGCATCCTGCTGAAATCCTTCCAGCAAAATCAGCCTGTACTCTGCAAAATTAAAACACAGGCCAGCAGGTTGTGGCTCCTGAAGACAAGGATGTGTCAACTGGATCATCTGTGCACACATCGCTTATTGGTCCTGCTTCTGCCTGGAGCTTCACCCCAGTTTTCTCTCCTCCTGAAATTGGCTGTTTCACCTTTTTCCTTTGTTCTTCCATGAGGTTCATGTACTTCATCAGGACCAAATCAGCAGAGCCAGGATTTTAGCTGGAGCTCCTTCTGCTGGCGGGATGACCCCTTTGCACAGAAAAATCCCTCTGCAAAGCCACACAAGATCTGTCCTTTTTTAATGTCAACCCCCTTTTATTTGCTTTCTCTTTACTTATATTTCTTTCCAACAAAGGAATGACATTAACAAAAATATATATGGTAGGTATTAAGATTGGCATGTGTCCATTACCAGGGAGAGGTATTTGAGCTCTATGGCTCGTTTGGAAGCTGGATGAATCTTATAAGGGGTTTTTATCAGCTTCAGTGGCTTTGGTACCACATCCAACACTGCTTGTGGAAATGCTGGAATCCAGACCTGTGGGAAGTCATACTCTGAGCTTCTTGCCCACTATTTTGGAATTGGCTCTCTCTCAGCTTAAGTTCTGTTGGATGATCAATCTGTCTCCTACCAGACACTTTTTTCAGTGATTTCAACTTGGGCAAGACTTGGAAAGACCCAAATTCCTGGCAGCTTCATTTCTCACTCTATCTGCCTCGTTATGCTTAGGGTTGTAGATATTGCTGAACATCTTAGTCTGTGAGAAGACCAGTTCATGTTAAACACCATCCAGCTGCCAGCAGTGCTATAAACTTGTGATTAGATTGATTATTTTCTATATTAAATAGCCAAACCCAGTCCCTCAGGTGAAGAAGCTCAGCAGCAGCTCTTCTCTCCAAGTTACCTTTGGCAGTTTAATTTGTGATGAGCCACTGTGGGATTCCACTGTGCTGCTGGATTCACAAAACATTATTTCAGTCATAAGAAACTTAATGTGTCAAATGTCTTAATAACTCAACCTGTACAATGGACTTCTCTGAACCTGAGTTGGTGTAGGATCCTGCTTGGTGCATGTGAGTAACATTTATGCAGAAAAGAGATGCTCTGCAATCAAATATTTTTGCTTTAAAGATGTGGGAATATTTCTATAAGTGTCTTGCGAACCTGTGTAGTCTTTGTTTCACTTTAGCCCTTATTTTTTTGCCTCTTTATTCAAGGAATATTAGTTCCCTTTCCTTTCTCCTGTCCTCTCCTCTCCTGATTTGTTCTCCCCTATAATATTGATTATAAAACAATATATTATTAGTATAATATTAATAACAACATTAGTTTCTTGTCCTATTGCATTTATTAATATCCAAACCCCAAAACTAATAAGAAAACTTAATTTGCAGCTTAAAAATCCAAACTCCTCAAAACCTTGAATATTTTAGAGTGAAATTAAAGAGTATCAGTAAAGTGAGGCTAAAACACAGTTCCAGTGAGGTTGTATCTGAGTCATCAAACGTGATTTTCTCCCTGTTTTCTAGGAAAAGAAAGGAGATGCTGCTGGTGTGAATGGGTACATTGTCAGAATTAAATATATATAAAATGGGGTTTTTGTTTTTAAAAAAAATGGAAATGTAAAGGGTCTGGGTGAACACACAACCTCCTTTCTGGGGGATGCTTCTTCTTAGTGGCAGCAGCACAGCCTCCTGTGGTGATCCCTGTTCTTGGCTTGGAGAAGTCCTGCCTGGACAATGCCACTGAGTCCACGCCACCAAACCAATCTCTTCTGTCCATCCCTGCACATTTTCCCATGTCTCTCCACTAAGGGGTCAGGAAGGAAGAAAATCCATGTCTCTCCTCCCTCCATTGAGGAGCTGAGCCTCACCAGCCACTTTTCTCATGCAGCCCTGAAATAGCTGTGAGCTGGAGATGGCTCAGTGCCATCCTTGACCAGGGCTGTGCTTGAACCGGGCGACCTCCAAGTGAAAGGCTCAGTCTCACGTTGCCAGTTCCCCCCAACCATCTGTCCTCCTTCAGTGAGCTTCCTTCAAAATTCCCCACACACTTCATAAACATCCCAGCCCTCCTCACCCCTCCAGCTGCCCCCTTCCTCTAGAAGAAACAGCGGTTTGAAGGAAATACCACTCATTTTTTTTTATTATTATTACTTTTTTCCAGGCGCGTTGAAGCCGACATCTGCGATTTGGCAAAAGCGAAAGTCTTTTTCCTCCATCCTGCCTTTTAAACCTGTTGGTTTAAACCAACCATCCTGAGGATGGAGAAGACAAGGATAAAACCCTCTCCTTGTGGAGACAACACGGTGCTTGGTGGCAAAGCCTCCTGCTGTCTTTGAAGACCAACAATAAAGCAAACTTCCATTTCCTTACCATAACATCGCCATGTCACAACCCCGAGAGCTCCACCTTCCCTTTCAAAAGGCTCGAAAGTAGGACTTTAGACAAAGAAAAATAGTCTCAGGTGGGTTCACCATGGATCATTTTGACTATATTTTAAACATTTAAATGTCAATGCTTAGTCATAGACAAGACATGATTCTTATCTATCTACATGTGGCTTCCAGTATAAAAAAATTTGAACCCGTGCCATTTCCTGTTGGAGAGAGCTTAAACACAGGGGTGACAAGGGCACATCTATTTTGGATCCCTATTTTAAAAGCCTCCAAGATATCATAGAAATCAACTGGCACAAACAGAGGACTTTGAATTTCTTTCATGGCGGTGGCAAATTACGTATATCAATGAAACACATACTTAGTGAAGCGGAAGTGAGCACCAGCAATACTTCAATCAGCTTTGGCATATGTATACATTATTCTGTTTGATCTCATAGGATGCTGGATTTAGATGATATAATACATTCTGGTTATCTTCCTACAAGTTGGAGGGACGTAAGGAGATATCCACTTTCACAAGATAAAATTAGCACCTCTTTATTTTTCGGATAAACATTCCTCTTTTTTTTTTTTTCTTCTTTTCTTTTTTGCAGGAAAACGCTGATTAGAGTTACAAAGCATACCAATGGGTATGAGTTTATTCATATTCAACCCAAATCCTATTTATAATATAAAGGAAATAACATTGGTATTACACAGGGCAACTTGGACAGCCTGGATGGGGGAACAGCGAGCTATGCTCAGGCAGGTCTCTTCAAACGCGCCGAAAGTTGCTGTTTTCCAAATGGTGGGAAAGTAGAGTTTTGGCTTAAAAATGGACAATTGAATGAGAAAACTGGTCAACCCGCACCAATTCTGTTATTTTACTGTATTTTTTGATGACATCGTCTTGAAGTCTTGAGCTCAAGGTGTAAAATACGGATTTGAATTTTGGGCGCTAAAAATTCGACGTATTTTCTTCAGCACCTCATCATCCCGATTTAGTTGCCACCTACCACAAATACCTACAAATACTACCCAGATCGTCTCGCAAAACTCTTGCTTATGGACAAATTTAATGTTTTAAAGCAGGCCAGCGAAAAGTTATTTTTGTTAAGTCAAGTTTGGGCACGGGAAACGCGTTTCTGGGTAGATGTGTGTGAATAACAGATTGTTTGGTTCTCTTGCCGCTCCAAACAATCGGGAGAGAAAAATGGTTTCCGGTGAATTAAACCTTTTGTATGGCATGGAAGGCCTTAATGGACCTTTGAACTTTTTAAAAATAAAGAAATACATTGCATTATCTGCAATGCTTCAATTAATGTCAAAAAGAAGGTGGTGACCTTCAAAAGTCTTTTGATGGGGAGAACAATTCAGAGAAATCAACACAACTTCTCCGAAATGTTTTGGTCAATTTGAGTCTCTGCACTGGAATTTGGGAGGAAAAACATGGCTGAGGTAATTTTGCTGTTATATTTATGGGAAAACATACCATGGAGTTAGAATTATAGGATCCTTAAGGTTGGAAAAGACCTCCAAGGTCATCAAGTCCGATGCTTGTATCTTCTTTGGAGACACAACCCTAATATTGCTTTTAAATACAGGTTGGCTCAGAGCTGGTGGTTGACATGAGCCCTGAGGTCCCATCTCATACCCTCATTGAGAAGGGTGCCCTTGGCAGCACTGGCTCAGAGACCTGGAATTATTGGCAGAAATAAAATGCACCAAGAAATTTCTTACAGCCCCTGCAGAAACTTTTGCCTTGGCAAATCCCCCTCACGTTGACATTGCAGTTATGAAATGAAGCTTCAGGAGACATGATCTGTTGAAAGATCATGTGAGGCCTTATCAGGACATGATTTTGTGCTGCTCTCCAATATGAAGCTTTCCAGTTTAATACACAATGACAGAACAAGATCCTTTTACAGGGAGAAAGCGAGATCATTTTCAAGACCAAGTTTAGCAACTTCTCAAATGTCTGTTGTTGTCTGTCCCGTTAATTGGTTGTATGGCTGCAGTTTGTGTGGGCTGGCCATTATAATGTCAATAAATCCAGTGACTGGAAATGAAATTTGATGCAGAATGGGGTTGAGTGGTTTGTCCCTGAGAGTTTGGCCATGTGTGCTGGTCATGGGATTGTGGTGGAGCATGTTGAGTAACCTCATATAGTGTAAAAGTGAATATTTCTTGAGAAAATGTCCAGGCAGCAGCTTTTTTAATATGATATTGCCAAAAAGTGACCATTTAATGGTATCAGTGCTTCCACAGAGAAAAGGCAGCTGGAGAAAGTGATTTTTCTTCACTCACCTCCATGTCCCTGAGTCACTGATGGCTTCAGTATTTCCTGGTGGGACACACACAGGAGCTAATTTTCCTGCTGGCATGAAATTTCACTGGAAAGAGCCTGTTTTGGGGTGATCTCAGCACACAGAGGTGCCTGCACGTGAAGCAGGGAGGGAGAAGAGAAGAAATAAATCTGGTGGGGGAAAATAGCCACAGTGGGGCTGTGAGGGGTGGATCCCCTGCAGAGAGCAGAGGGGCCAGGGCAGGATGTGCTGCTGTGTCTCACCCATCGATGACGTTTCACTTCTGAATAAAACAATCAAAAGTGCTAGAAACCCCCAAATTTTGCATTATGCCTGCTCATCCCTAAAAAAACATAAACTCCCTGGAAATGTCAGTTAATAGGAGGGAGCCTGAGTGAGGGGAGAATCTGGGAGGTAGCAGAATGTGATGTCAGGACAGCTCGGACACTTCTTCATGCTGATGTTGGATAATGAATAGGGAGAGCACCATGTGGTTCTCTTTCCACTCACACTGATGGCAACAGTTTATCTTGTGTTGTCCAAATTATTCAATTCATAGCAGTCTAAAAATTGCAGTTTCTGAAGGAGTTCACTGCCAGGGGACTGAAGGATGCTTAAGTCACTTTAATTGCAGGTTATGTTAAAAAATAAATAGGAAATGCATGAATAGAGAAGCAGTTAAAACTTCTGGACACTCTGCAAGGCAAGATCTTGTAAAAGCTGCAGACTTTGCTCCCCTGGAATTTGAAATGAAGAGAATAAGAGAAATCTGGTGTCTATACATCAGTGCTTCTATAGGTTTGCAATCCCAGCCTTTGCATCCCCCCAGAGCTCAGATTTCACGGGGGAAGAAGCCAGATCACTGAGCCCTCCCAGCAAAGAGCCACCACTGCCACAATTAGCTGCAGAAGCCCAATTTAGGGGTTTTCTCATTAACCTGTCATGTCAAATGCTGTATGATAAGCTGGTGAAAATTGCGGGGAGGAGTGGCGGTGGAGGGGTAAAAGTTCATTTTGCAAAGCAAACAAACAGCAAGTCACTTGATTTTACTAATTATCCTACCCTGTGGCTCTTGCAGCCATTATTTTTCCCCCCCATCAGCGTATGAAGTGACAAGATAAGATAGGAGCTGGTATTTTCTAAACTATCCCAGCTGACGGCATATACAGATAATATGAGGATTCATTTGCGAGAGCGCACTGAAGATTAATTGATTTACTTAATGTTCGAGTCATCCCTCATCAGAAAAATAACTGCTGGCATTTGTTGGGAATGGGTGTCTAGGCACAGTGGAATGGCTCTCTCTGAAGGATATCCTAGAAATAGCTTTTTGGGTGAAGAAGGGTGATTAGCTTATAATAAAGGACAAATTATTTATAAGAATGTGAAATCACAAGTGTGCTATTAGAAATTCTGGGTCTGATGCATAGCCTGGTGACACTGATGGGTGTGTTTGTTCACACAGACTATAGAGTGAAGCTTTTAGGTGTACATTTTAATGATATATTAAATTATGAACTAACACCTGTGCAGGTCTCAGACCTGCCATTTCCAAGAGATGATGGTGGGCACAGGATTCGCTGACCATAAAAACCTTGGGTTTTGCCAGTGTTAACTATTTAGATCATATCCAGCCTGTGTTCCCCCCTTTTGAGGTCAAGCTCTGCATCTCTTCAATGCAAAGCCCTCAAAGCTAAGCAGAGATGCACAATAGGAAACCAGAGTCCCAACCCAATGAAATCCAGAGATGGGAAAAAAAGGGCAAATTTAATGATTATATGGTTTGCCAAAGAGCTTACATTAAATCAGCGTATAAACATGAAATATGCACTGCTTTTAAAAGATAACTGCCTAATTTTTTTCATGCTATAATAACTAAATGGATGTTTGAGCATGTGTTACCTTTAGGCAGTGCCTTTTACGAGCTTTTAGAGTGGGTCCATCCTCACCAGGGGAGAGCAACACCGAGCTCACAGCCACCAGCTGCCACTGGGGCCATTAAAGACATCAGAATTAGAACGTCGACTTCCAATATCCAATTTTAACCCCAAGCCAGTAAAACGTGTCGTGTCAGAATATGGCCAGATCTATAAAGCTCATTTCAGCAACATGCTGCAGCTGGTGCTGTGTATTTATAGCTTTAGGACCAAAAAAAAAAAATTTAAAAAAAAAGAAAAAAAATAGAAAGCAAAACACAACAGCCAACACAGACTGGAAGGAGTAGAAAGGATTTGAAAGAGCAAATTTGTCAATGTTTTTCCTCGCTGCTGAGTGGGACTGTGGGTCGGCCCTGGTTTAGATTAGCCCTGTCCCGTGTAATTTGACAGTAGCGACATGAACCTGCAGCTCGTGGATCTGGAGCAAAGATAGGAGGAAGGAGGAGGAATTCAGGGAATGTTTTCCCTCGGAGCACTGGGGGAGCGCCGGCGGTGGGACCGGGGCCATGGTGACAGCGTTAACACTTCCCAGAGCCGAGGACCCCAACGCTGGAATGGCATTGCCCACCCTGAAAGTGAGAAGGTAAAGTTTATTTTTTCTATTTTTTGCCTCCCCTTTCTCTCGCTCCCTCTCCCGTATACAGAAGGGATCAAGACCACCAAGAGTGGCCCTTTTTTTTCTTTTTTTTTTTCTCTACGATGATGTACAATTTGCATTTGTTAATAAAAAAAAATTCTGCCTGAGGTCATCCACCTAGAGGGTTGTGTGTTATTTTTTTTTTTTAAACAGGAAACGGGTTTCAGATGTTTAGACGTTAAAAAGTAAGGCTGCTAATCTGCCTCCCAATTTAACAGGCATTGACAACTGTCAAATATTTTCTCTTTACATTACTGGCTTTAGAGCTGGGTTAGGTGTTTGCTTCATATCATTTTTTATATCAGCAAAGTAAGCGTTCTGGTGCAATCCCTCGCTTTTGGGATTTGCCTGCTAACACCAAGGAAAGCTGCCCTGGGAAGAGCAAGCCAGTGTTCTCCTCGCAGTGTCTCCCAAGTTGCTGAGCTTGTTGGGATGAGCTCTTCAAGCAGAGTAGTTCGAAGGAAGGTTTGAAGGGCGGCAGCTTCGTCGGTGTTTGTGGTTGAGACACAGCACGAACATGAAAAACTGCAATTTTCCCCTTCCCAGTGCCTTGTGATAAAGATAAATTAATCTGCACCTCGGGATGTCCTCCTGTAAAATAATTTGCATTTCTAGATTTGCTTTCTGCTGTCAGCACCACACACTTTCAACTCAAGTAATTGCTGTTTTTATTTCCTTCATTTAGCCTGAGTAGGAAAGACTGATAATATCCCACTAATATTCCCTAGGGCAGGAGTATCTCAATGGGCACCACAGATGATGCCTGAGACACTGAGCAATGAGGCCTCTGCATTGCCCACGATTTCTGGCGTGGATTTGGCACCGCAGCAGTCACGACACAGTTTTTCCCAACAACTTGTCACATGTTATTCCTATTTCTCATAGGAATGTTATTCCCATTTCTGCTGTGCGTGTTATTCCCATTTCTCATCTCAGATATGCATCGGGTTTTTCACAGGACCCAAATCCAATTCATGATGTTCTACAAACATGTGAATAAAATTAAATCAGTGAAGTGCTTCTTTAATAAAAATTATAGAATTGACAGCTGAAATATTTGAGTTAGTTATCTTCTCTTGCAGGTAAATCCTGTGGACTCGTGTGTTGATTTATCTGGAAGAATGCTGAAGGATCATACTAATTTTCTATTAAAACTTATTATTTTGAAAACGTTGCTGAACTATGTATTTATAATTTTAATAATGTTTTACTCTGATGTTGCTTACAGGGACTCACTAAAAACCCTGTGCAGCATTTACTGGCTGTGCTGAAAGAGAAGTGATCCAAGTGCTAAAGGAGAAGGTTTTGCTATTCCAGCAAATGCAAACTGAGCCCCAGAAAATATTTTCCCTTCTGAATTAAAAAAACAACTTTCCAACTTACTTTGTACCATCTAATTAGTGATAGTTTTTCTTTCTAAGCCTTCCAGAAACAAAGCCTGGCTCCTGACCTGAAATTAAAAGGCAGTGACAATCCACCGTGAAAAATCAATGCTAAACATACACAATATTAAAAAAAAAATAAATTTAATGAAAATGGTCTTCTTTTCAGAATTTTGGCAGCCACAGAATATGTCCTGTCTGGTTTATTTTGCCTTGGTTACATGAAGAGCCTTGCACTGAACAATACAGTTGCATGTTGTAAATATAAAATACTTTTTGTTGGTATTAGTGGCATCAATGTTCTGTGTGATGCTAATTTGGGTTCTTCAAAAAAAGGTGAAGATGCAGAACTACAGAAGATGTTTATGCCCTGGTTTAGGGTAAAGATTGGCTTCTCTGCACTGCAATCAAGGGAAGTGCACCAGCAGCACGACACTGAAACCCCAGTCTCCGAGCAAAAAACCTCATTTAATCTAAAATATGGACTCTGGGAATTTTATTCATTCAGTCAATAAATTATCTGGTTTTTTTTTCTAAAAGTCAAAAATCCAAATATTGCCAGCCCGTTAAAGATAAAAAATACAACCCCTTCTTCTTGGCATAACCCCTGTAGCAAATGTGGAAGCTCGCTGATGGCCACGAATATATTGTAAAAATGTGTAAACTGAAGGCAGTGATATTTTCCAAAAGAACACCTGGAAGGTGTAAATCAAAAATATTGTAAACACGTCAGCTGGGAACATAGGACAGGCACCCGGGCTTGCTGTGCACCCAACCCACAGGCCTTTGGCAATCCCAATCGATAAATCAGGGGATGAACCTTGCACTAATAAACAGTTCTTTTATGAAAAGGAGAGATTCTCTGCCTCTGCAGGGTGAGGGCGAGCCAGCAAAAGATGAATTTGTTACGTTTAGAAAAATACAGGAGGTCTTTTCCAATAATGTGATTTTTTTTTTTTTAAATTGCTTCTCAAAAGAAACTCTCGAAATCGAGCTCGTCTGGCTTTGTGGTTTGTTTAAATCAGCAGGAAAAAATAGTATATATAGAAAATAATATATAATAATGCTATCAATAATTTTGCGATTTTCTTAGAAATGATTTTCAGCATTTATTTCCCCAATTTATGCGTTTTAATTGTCCATAAGATACAAAGATTGTGTTTTACATGTACATGATATTTAACATCTACATTATATTTTGCATGTTACATTTTAAATTACGTTTTATTTTACATCCACATGACATTAAATATCTGCATCGTATTTTACATCTACATTATATCATTATATTTTACCTCATGTTATATTTACATCTATGTTGTATTTTGCATCTATGTGATATTTTACATCTACATTATATTTTTCATGATACTTTATGTCTATACTGTATTTTACACTGACATTGTATTTTCCATCCATATGATATTTTGCATCCATACCATATTTTACAGCTACATTATATTTTACCTTTAAATGACCAAAAGTTCACAGTGAAGCCGAAGGGACAGAGGAAGAAATTTTGGGAGCAGATTGCCGAAAAAAACGGGATTGCAGAGCCAAAATCCACCGTACTGAAAACCCCTAAAATTATCTGAGGCAACTGAAAGAAGCCCTATTAAAATACTATCTCCTGGAAAGCGTCATCGAGGCATGAAGTTGGTAAACATTATGAAAACAACCCCTAATAAAATTTTTATTGCTTTACATTTCTGTACATTTTACGGCCAGCGCGGGGAAAAGAAGCGACAGTGATTTCTCTGCCTTGATAGCAGGCAGGAACTTTTTTCCCTTGCTTTCTGCTCATCAAAATAAATAAAAATGCTGCAGCCTGTTCATTTCTCAGGCGTTCAGGGGAATGATTTCACGCTCAGAAGAAGCCAAGGGAAAAGCTAAAGGCTAAATGAACCTCGCGACGTTAATCTGTGTGTTATAAACAAGTATTGTCCTTTTTGGACACAGCAATATTTTTGCATGTCACGAAACAGCGTGTTTTATTTCACATCCATGTGTGTTTTCTGATTTAAAATAAGCAGGGGAAACCCTGCAGGAATTATTAACCCTTGTTATAATTATGAAGCCGCTCGGCCAAGGAGGGGTTTAAAATTGCTCCCCAAAACCCGGCGCAGACGTTTGTTTCCTGAGTAGGTATTTATAGCTTCTGAATGAATCAAGCCACAGACACAAAAAAAAAGGTAATTGTGCTTGCAAGTAAGTATTTAAATATTTACACTTTAAATATATTTGCTGCCAGCTTCTGTTAGCGAGAAGAAAAGTAATTTGGGAAATTACAACCCGTCCTATTTCCCACATTTTTTAGGATAATAAATGCGTATCTGAATTTAGCAATGCCCTGAAGGTTGGCTGGCCAAAGTCAGAGGCAAAAAGTGAGCGCAGGCTAATCACTCACTGCAGAAAGGGTGCTGCTGAGGAGGGAGGGAGAATTTAGGAGGTGCCTGGGAGGAAAATGTGTCTCCTCTTGGGCTGGAAAGGGCCTGGATCGCTCAGGGCAGCTCTTCCCCTGCACGTGGAACCAGGCAGTGGCCACCAGCCATGCTGCTTTCTCATGTTATGACCTCAAGATACGACAGCTCTGCTCATCCTCAGGCTTGTCCAACACACATGTTGGCAGACACAGGGCCTTAGTCATGTTTCCCAAAACCCTCTGGCGTGGAGATGATGTTTGGGGCCACGTCTGTGATGCCGTGCCCTGTACCTCAGCCTACACTCCATCTGAAGCCACGCTGGAAAGTCCAGCGTGCCGGATGTGTTGAAGCATCAGAGGGATGAGTAAGTAGGGGGGATCATGAAACCACAGGGCAGATGATTCCTGTAGAGCCTGGCCCTGGGGCACCCTCCCCAGCACCCTTCTGCAGGTGTTACAGGTGGCCAACCCCATGCACCCTTGCATAATCACTGGTTTATTTTTGTTATTGCTATCATTATTTTTCTCTTGTCTTCCTTGGCTTCTACACAGACAGGGGTTTTCCACAGAAATTCCTGCCTCCTGACCAGAATGAGGAAGGAGGCTCACTAGGGTCACACGGGATTTGAAACCAGAGAGGTGTTTTGGGTCCTTCCTGCTACTGAGGGTGGGGATCATCAGAGTTTTCTGATGCCAAGAAACCACCGAAATCTCCTCCAAAACATCTTGTCAAGGTGTCCATGTCACACACCACCGTGTGGCCAGCACAGGGATACTCTGAACCAAACCACTGGCAAAGTCACACCAGTTGCATGTTCATCCTAGGGTGACACTGAGTTTTGAAGTGACTTTGGTGAATCCTGATGTTTCGTTGGATTTAAATGGAGTTCTGAGGGAATTAAATCTTGCTTAGATCACTATTCCTAGCCTTGAGCTGCTTGCAGCCGTTCCTGCCTAAGATGTGGGACAGATGTCTATGGGACCTTTACATGTGATCTGGTAGGGCTGGTGGATAAATGTTTGGGAAGCCTGGGGAGATCCTTTCATGGAAGCTGCAAGGGGAGTTGAAGGTACCATTGGTGCCATTAACCAATCCTGCCAAAAGCAGGTGGTGTTTTCTGTTATCTGAGGAAAATGTTTTTTTTTTATAATCACTCATCCTGTTCAGCCTGCTGGGTTTCTGCTGGTGGCCAGAGGGGACACTCCCATAGATCAACAGGCCAACATCTCTCTTTTGCCCTTTTTTCTTAAAATTGTAGAATCATTTAGGTTGGAAAAGATCTCCAAGATCATCAAGTCCAACCTGTGACTGATCACCATTTTGACACCTCCATGGAGGGGGACTCCACCACCTCCCTGGGCAGCTCCTTCCAATGCTCCACAACCCTTTCCAAGAAGAAATTCCTCTTCATTTTGCAACCAGAACCTCCCCTGGCCCATCCTGAGGCTGTTTCCTCTCATCCTGTTGTTAGTTGCCTGGAAGAAGAGGTTGATCCCCACCTGGCTCCCTCCTCCTGTCAGGGAATTGTAGACAGCGAGAAGGTCCCCCCTGAGCCTCCTTTTCTCCATGCTCAACATCCTCAGCCCAATCCCATGCTCCTCATAGGAGACTATCTTAGTTCTTCTCCTCTCCAGGCTCTGCCCCTTCAAGAAGCTGATTCCAGGGTTCCCTCTTGCCTTGGGAAGCCTCGTGGAATTGCTGCAACCGAAATCTGCAGTAACCAAATAATCCTGATGACACACTTTGTGGTCACATCTGCTTTATCACCTTTCTCATATGACGAAGGGAAAAAACCCAACAAGCCTCGGCAATGACGTTCAGACCTTGTTGATTTAATAGATTCTGGGTAAATAAGTCCAGCACATGCTCACCAGGGCAAATTGTCCCTTCTTAAGCCTGTGCAAATAAAGTAAGGATGCAAACACGAGACTATAAACTGTACAAGTGTGTGGTTCATCTTGACTTCAAGTTTCCTCCTATAATTCAGCATTTTCAGTGTTTAAAATCTATGCAGTTTAATAGATGTTGGTGTGGTATTTTATCCCTGATTGTGCCACCAGCTTCAAAGGGCAAGGGGAGAGCAGAGACCTCAGCTATCAGTTTTGTGGTTCCCAAATGCTCTTCACCTCAATTTATGCAGATTTTTGGGTAAAACTTGGCCCTGCTAAAATCAGTGGCAATTTTCCCATTGCCTTCAGTCAGGCTGGGGTTTCACTCCCCCTGCTTTACCTTTTCATTGTTGCCAACAGTGTGAAAAGTTTTGGTTGGGAACTTACAAGACCAGCCAGGCTCTGGAAACACTATTGTTTACTTTAAGGCACATTTTGTTTCCATTTTGCTATAAATATAGATGAAGTGAAAATCTGCTGTTGTGTAGGGCCTGTCACTTCATCAGCAGTTTAGCAGGATTACTCTTATGGTCTCTCCAGCCCATGGAAAGTCAGTCTGGGGATTCTGGACACAGCCCCATGAGGCATCACCACACCCTTTGGGTGCTTCTGCAAAGCAGTGGGAGATGAAAGTTATTCTGTCTTGGATAGGAAAATGTACAGAATAAAATCTCACCTCTTCTTTAGAACCAGCTGGGTGTGTGTGTCCTGCAGAGGGGAAAAACAGCAGCAAAAAATTCAGAAAGGTGGCACAGATTTGTGTTTCCAGCATTATCTATTTAATTAAGGTGCAGGTTCATATACAGCGTTTAGGAATTAGCTCCTGTGATAGAGTTGGAGAGGAAGTATTTTTTTTTTTAACAAATATTTAAATGAATCCAGAACACAGAGGATGAGTAGGGAAGGCAGACTGCTAGGAAGGCAAAAATAGAAAATAGACGTAAGCTGCTCGTGCTCAGCTTCCTGGAAGGGTTTTGTAATATCTTAAACTCCTGTTTATTCAAATTAAAATGTACCCGATCCTTGGAGAAGCAGAACAAGCCAAGTCTTGTCCTCTCCAGCAGGACTGGCATGTGCAGAGCAGGACTCTGGTTTGGTTCTACATGGACGAAGAGTTGGAAGAGTCATGGGAGAGACCTGGGAGAGGTAAAGGGTGGCTTTAATCCACTTTTCACCTTCAGCCCATCTCAGGAGACTCACTGGGGAAAGAAGTAGCTATTTCACCCCACATCTCCTGGATAATCCTTGACACCTCCAAAAGGTGATTCCCAGGACACTGTTTTGGAAACGAGACTGCCTTTCACAGCCAAATCCCACCTCTCCCAAGATCTGGAATTGAGGAGCATGAGTGTTCTCAGTGTGCAATGGAAACCTGCCCTAGGCTGGAGCATTTTATTCTGATTTTAAAGGAAAACCACGATTTTCTGATGCAAATTTTAAGCCTGTAAAGAACAACCTGAACCCCTGAGTGTGAGGAGACCCTTTCACATGCATTTTCTCCTCTCTGCAAATGCAGAAACACGGTGCTGAAAGGCACATGCTCGAGGCTTCCTCGACATTTATATGAAAAGTTGCTGTTTACAGATCTGTCAGAGATTTAGCTTTGATGATGTAACATTGGCAAATGTCATATGTAACTTCCCTGACACTGTTTTTCTAACAAATGGCTCTTTTTCTCTGCCGTGACTAGGAAAAAAAGGAGTTTGAAAGGCCCCTGAACCTTAAAGCCGTTCGAGTTTTGTTCAACATCTCCCAGATTCGGTTTGATAAAATATCTGACCTCACACTCCAAACTTGTCTCCTGGAGTGTGCTGTTGCTACCCCAGTGCAATCACTTACAGGAAAAAGTGACCTTTTATTAAATACTGTTCAACATTGACTAAAACTAGAGTTAGACATTAACCCTCTGCTGTATTTCTTGGACAACTGAGGGTTTCAGCATGAGCAGGGCGTTTTAGGGGGATCTCAGGTATCACAAACTGGTTCAGAAGAAGAAAAATAACTTCTGAGGAAGAGAAAGACACCTCCAAATGGCTGAGGGAGGAATTCAGCCCTGGATGGATGTCTGGGGAAAGTTAACTCCCACCATGTGACAGGAGTTGGGAAAATGGGGTGAATTTAGAGGAAAATGGAACAGAGAAGGAGCCAGGAGAGCGGGAAGGGGAAAAAAAAGCCTAGAAGTGTGATAATAAGGCTTTCTCCTAGGGTTTAACATCTCTTATTTTAGAAACAGAGGCAGGAAAATGGGGAAGACACTCTGCATCTCAGGGAAGCATCTCCAGCCCACAAAATACCTCCCACAGTTACCCATCTGGTATCAATATTCCCTCTGAGTTTTAGGAGCTGCTTTGGGAGATGCCACAACCCAGCTGCTTCCAGAAGTGGCAGGGGAAGCCAGGGAGGTGGCACAGGTAAATTTTAGCACTTATTGTGCCTCCCCTTTGCTAGGACCACGTGTCACAGCTGCCACTTTGCCCTGGGTCAATAGCTGGAAAATGAGCCACGGGCTTGCCACAGCTCGGAGTGAGAGTGAGGTGAATCTGGGATAAAAGAGGGGTGCATAATTCATTAAAGATGTGTGCCATTAATTAAGGGGACGCGGGATGAGTGTCTTTCACAACTTTACGAGGTTTTATCCCGGAGCTTGGCAAAGCAGGGTTGGGTTTGCGGTGGAAGGAAACTCTCCCCAAGGGGAACACTGCCCACAAAATGCAACCCAAGGCCAAGAGAAACTCCTTGGGTTTGACCATCTGAGGCCCATAAATGAACTGTCAACTTCCAAATATGCATTGATTTATCCTGCAAAACCTTGCACTGAGCGATGGAGAAAGAGGAGGAAAACACCTTGGAGGCTGTTTTTGAGCTCAACAAACAGGCTGGGTGTGAAAAGAGGTGCCTCAGGGGATGGCACTGCTCCACCTTTGGGTAGGAATGTGTAAATAAGGGTCTCCCAGGTGGAGATGCTGAGGTCTTTTAGTCTTTTAATTTTAATCTGCATGATCAGAGAGTCTCAGGCTTGGTTCATGAAGAACAGGGCTCAGATTACTCTGTAGAGAACAATTCAAGAGCTGGTTTGTCTATTTTTTTGTGGGATATGGGGAAAAAATAATCCCACTTACAGTTTCTAGGGGTTTTGCTGGATCTGGCTGCCACCAACAAACTCAGGACAAAGCTGATGGGTGGAGCAGGAGGGTTTTTTTGCATCCAGCCTCTCCTGTCTTACCTGTGAGAGGGAAAGTCTCACCAAACTCTCCCTCTCATTTCTCTCTCAGACAAGAAAGGTTCCCTGGACACTGTCCAGAGCTGAACTTGCTTGGCTCTGAAAGAAAAGCCCCAGTCTGGACTCCAATTCTATTCACCACTCAAGCTTGCTATCCTTAAAAAACACTTTACACTTGATTTCTGGACTGCCATCTGGAATGGCAGGGGCTGCTCCAGGGGCATCACACCTGATGCACTACAAGTATCTAAGAGTTGGGTGTTTTCCTTCCCTCCTCTGCTGCCTCCTAAGCTGCCCATGAGAAAAACAATCCTGGATAAATACATATGTCACTAGTGATTAAATGCAGGTTGGATCCATTGGTGGAGTCCAGCAGAGGGTGGATGGAAATCTGAGAAAGGAAGAGAATCTCCTGAAATGGAAAATGTTGTCGGGAGCCATCTAGTTCCATCAGCAGTGCACTGGAGCTCCACAAACTGGTCCATGGACTGTCCCTGGTTTTGGCAATGAGGGTTGGGAAATGGCTCAGTGGTTGGAGCTCCCAGCTCCTTGTCTGTGCCACTCCACATGCCACTATCCCACTACTGGGGGTCTCTGGATGGGAACTGGTCTCTGGGAACCCAGTGGAAGGGTAGGGAGACTGAGAGCAGCAAAACAAAGTCTGATGGTGGAAACTGCAGCTGGTTCACCATGACTAGTGAATATCCGGCCCTGGCGTCAGAGCAAACCTTGGGAGATATGTCACATTTCCTGATGACTGGTGATCTTTTGACTCACCCATCACTGGAAGAAGATGACATCCATGGAATCCTAGAATCTTTGGGTTTGAAAAGACCTCTAAGATCATGGAACCCAACCTGTGACCCATCACCACCTTGTCAACCAGACCAGAGCACTGAGTGCCATGTCTCATCATTCCTTGGACACCTCCGGGGATGGTGACCCCACCACCTCCCTGGGCAGTCTATTCCAATGCTTCACAACACTTTCTTTGAAGAAATTCTTCCTGAATCCATCAGAGAATTTACCTTGGGTGCAGCTACCAATGCCAGAAGACATCCCAAAATGGTGCTGGTGGGGAAAGGGAAATGAGAATAAGTGGCGACTCTGTGAAAATCTCCTCGAAAATGCCACCCCTGGGCTCGATGCCTCCGGGACGATATTTTCCTTCAACTTCCTGTGTATCCAAAGGAGAGTTTCTCCAGGTCTCCATGTTTTCCTCGTGCTCTAGAGAAGATGCTGGCATTAAAAGGAGAAAACCAAGTTGCTTCCCTCTGCAAGTGGCCTTTCAGTGGTGAGATAATGCTCTTTCCAAAAGTGCATGTTCACTGCTGCTGGGCCATGGCCAAAGGCGGCCTCCCCTCTCCTTCTGGAGGTGACAACAATGCACATGTGTGTCATTTCCTGACCTCTGTGGAAATTGCAGGATTGATATTCACAGCTGAAAAAAAAAAAAAACCTGATTTGGAAAAACCAACACCCACTCCCCTCAAAAACTCCACCTTCCAGATTGCTTCACTTCTATGTCAAGTGCCTCCGCGCATCTTGCTCTCCACTGCCAAGGCTGTGTCCTCCCCTCAGATGACTCAGCCCCACATCGTCCCTCTGGTCCCCGGGGGAGGGGATGGAGCTGGCGCCAAGGCGGATCAGGGACGTCTCACAGCCCCCACCTCCTGCGCTGAGCATCTCATGGGGTTCTCCAGGGAATTGCTTCTGGTGAGACAGCGATGTTTTAACTTAAAATAATCTCTATATCATCAAAATGCATCGAGGTAGGGCTGTATACCCCTGACACACCATGCAGGGATGCATCACTAAGAGCTGTCCTGCATCCAAGATTTCCCTGAGACTCTTTGCTCCTGGATGTTCTTCAAATATGTACTCAGCTGGGAGCAAATCTGCCTCATCATGGCACAGTATTTGGGCTCTTAAAGAGAAGGGGAAGCTGCATCTGGTTGTCCATTTTTCAGCTGGGCTTTTTCTTGTGTATTATATATGGTTATTTTTGGGGCACTGCACTCCTGGAAATGCTCCACGCAGTAGGAGCCTGAAGAAGGAAAGCTTGAATCTATTCCAGCCACTCTGTCTTGTATTGCTGCATTTTGGCAAAACACAGAACAAATGAGTGGCAGAGTCAGATAAACAAGCCTAAGGTAAACATTATCTGCATCTATATCCTGATTTATAACCTACGTGCATTGCTTCAAAATTTACTTGAATTTACCACAGTGTTTTAAGTAATGTTATTAAGAATGTAACTTCTTAGGAAAACTCAGTCTGTTTTTAGCCCAGACATGCAATTAGGGGAATTAGTAACACGATACGTCATCTTGAAGAACACACAGATACAGTGGTCAGAAACCTCATGCAACCCTCTGGAAGGAAATTCTGCTCACAGCACATGTGAATGTTCTCTTACGAACCTCCTAATTCTCACCGAGAAACAATCCAGCCTCTGAGCCAGCACACTGCCCGTTTTGAGTGCTCTGAGGACGAGGCCATGGGTTTGGTGGCCTTCTTATTGAGGGAGAAAAGGGGCAATGGAAGGGCCTTCAAAAGGTTCGTGCCAAGCGAGGCATGAGGAAAAAAAAAGCAGACCTTGTCATTCACAGTTCTGTCCTTGAAGATGAGTAGGTGAGATCAAGGGTTGGATCATGCTCTTTGGAAGGATTTTTTGAGTGTTTTGGTGTGAGGACTGACAGGAAAGACCTGTGTGAACTTTTGGATGGGCTTTGGAGGAGCATGACATAGTGGTGGGTTTGGAGAGCAGCACCATGGCTTCGAAATGTTCTGGGTTTCTCCACCAGAAGCATAACTCAAATAACACCTGAGAACCCAAACTCTGCAGCAAACCTTGGAACATACTCCTCTTTTTAAGCCTAAATGAAGGGGTAAAATTTGAGGAGACACATCAGGGCAAAGAGAGCATTAAGCCCCTTGCGGCTCCTGCCACCACATCATCTCCCAAAACTGCAGCTCTGCAGCTCCTCCACCCCAGCCCACCACCATCAGGGCCCTGTTTACTTCTGGGACCATGGAAAGTTACAGAAAAAAAAGCCAAATCTCTCCATCTCTGCTTCCTTCCAAGAGTTCCAGAAACTCCAGCTGAATTTCACAAATTCAGGAGGCTCTTGGCCAGTTCACATAAGCCAGAATCCAAATTTTTGGTTGCTGAACCAAGCCTTGAGACAAGGCATGGAGGTTTCTGTATCACTAACAACTATCTTTGCTTTTGGTTTTGTTTTGCTTTAGGCCTGTGGTGCTACTGAATGATGACCTGATCCTGATACGTGGACCTATGTGAGGACAGATGAGAGGGTTGGGAGTCTTCTCCGTAATCAAGGCAAATAATAGAGGATCCCACAAAAATGCTGGAAAATATGAAAAGGTCAACGAAGCAGGCAAAAAGAGTGATTCAATATTTTTTTAATTCCCTTAAGAAATAATGCATTATCTGGAAATCCCACTTTTTAGCTTGGAATTTGTTTTTGTGTTAGTTTCTTGCAGTGACTGAGTAAAGAGCAACCGCAGAAATCGTACACCAAAGCAACTGCAGTGGGTGGCAAAATTCTCCCTTACCACAAATATCCATCCATACTTGACAGTCCAGATTAAAAATATTTTGTTGTTGTTGTTTGTGTATCTCCTCTTCAAACAGTCTCAAAGAAGGGCAGAAACAATCGGTTTGGTGGGTTCTTGACCCAAAAAACTTTGCTGCTGCCTTCTCCTCCCCGAACACCATTATGAGTCACTGCAATGCACAATGCCCAGGGCTGTCCTGGTCCATGGGAATGGTTGTGGTCCCTCTCTGGAAGCCAAGGGCCAGATTTGCAAACACTCTTGGTGACCTCATGTGGAATTTCTGCAAAATTGGAGTTTCCAAGCCAAATATGGGTTTCTCAGCTGATGGATTTGCCTGGAGAAGGTGAAGTGCAAGGTCACTGCGATTTTGGTTTTGATTTTGTTTTTTTTTTTTTTTAAATTTCAAATTCTTGGCTGAAGATATCTCAGTCAGGGTGATGCTTCTACACAGTGAGGATCCATATCCCCCCAAAATGTGTGTTTGTACCTCCAAACATCCACAGCCCCATTGATTTAGTATGTGCAGATGGGATCTTGCACCATAAACCATGGCAGGAAAGACCCTTACCAGACACCCATCCAACACACAAGCCCTGATTTGTGCCAGGATTCTTGCAATACATAAAAACATCATCCTTGCCCGAGTGAAACAGAGCTAGCTGGAGATCTGGTGGGGCTGGTGTCAGCCCTCAACATCTCCTTTTTACTGCCAGACTCCCCTGTAACAGAAAGCATCACCCACTTCCATTTGCAGATGGGCTTCTGCACAATGTCAAGCCTTGTCCTTGAAAAAGTTGCTGCTGCAGAATAATAAAGCCACTGAAAGCAACAGTTTATGACATGAGCTATGATCCAGCCCTGCTTCCATGGCCTGTTGTGTGCGACTCCAGTGCACTTCACTGCAAACATTGCATAGCAGCACACCATGAACCTGAGCTGAGGCTCAAAAAGCTGCCTGATGGGGGCCAAGTGTGCATGACTGAAGGGGAAATAACTTCACAGAGCATTAGGCTATTGCTTAATTTGGGATTTTACGGGAGGTGGATACTTTTCTTTTTCTTTTTTTTATTTTTAATTTGCACATTTCTCTTGATTCTTAAAGGCTAATTTTTCCTGGCTTCTCTTTGTGGCTTCACGTTGAATTCAAAATTGAATCTGGGCCATTAAAAATGTCATGGGACACTTGGTCTCCTCGGCTCTTCCCTTCCTGGCCCTCCTGCATTCCCTGGAATTTATGGTGGAACAGTTTTCAGCTTAACAACAACTCTGGGCAGTCAAAGCATGTTGGCCCAGCTCTGCAGCTGCTGTAATTCCTCATCCTTAGCAAAACTCTGGATTTACCCAGTTCTCAGGTGGTCTCCCTTAGTTATTCCTTTTTTAGGTGATAGGCAGTCAAGTCCAGCACCATCATTTGGCTTTTTTTAGAGGAAATGATACTTTTGTGGCCCCACAATGGAGTGGGAATCATATTCTTTCCCTGAAGCACTAAAACTTTACCAGTATAACATCCCCAGCTATTTTAATAATCATATTAAAACACAATAACAATAATCATATTAAATATCTTAATATGATGGAAAAAACCACCAAATCTGATTCATAATTCTGTGAAGCAAGGAAATGACTGAAATATTTAGGACTAGGCAATGTTTTTTTTGCACCAACCAATGGAACAGCTTGATTTTGTTGTCTGAAATAGCCAGAAATTTTCCTTGGTCTGGTGTAAGTGCTTTGAATTCTTTAGGAAAGCACCTCCATCCAACAGAAAGACTCATTAAATCAGGATTCTTCCAGAAAATCCCGTGCTCTTCCCTGTTCCCCTTTCTCCTCCCATTTTGAATCAGGGCAGGACTGAGAAGTCAGCCCTGAAATGCTTGGGATATGATGCCTCCATCTCCAAAGGCTGCTCTTGGCAAACATGTCTCTGCCCTTAGCTCTCCTCTGGCTCCTCTGTCCTGGAAGAAGACAAAGAAGCTTGTGGAAGGCTCCAGCATCAACAACCCGATTTTGAGGGCTGGCAGCTCCCATTAGGCAGAAACCAACCCAAATTTCCCATGCCAGCACCACACCAGGATCCTCTGCCTGTCCCATGCCCAAGGGGGAGCAGGGACTTCACGGTCCCCACTCAATGTCATTCATCATCAGTGGATTCCAGCATCCCATTTTGACAGAAGTGTGGAAGAGCTCTGTTAATTTGTCTGCCAGTTCAGCCCCTTTTGTTGTTGTTTTCCATAAGAACATGATATGTTTATCTAGCTTTGATATTTTTTAATTTATTTTTGCTTTGTAGCTGAATTAACTGATTATTACTTTCATCTGGTTCCCTCTGAAGGGTCAGATGAAGCCCAAATAATCAAATTGGATGTGAGTGTGTGTATGTATTTGTAATTAATAGGTTGCATACTGAAAGATGTGGGGTCCCAAAAGAATATGTAAGGAGAAAATGCTCTAAAACTTGATCTTTATTTTGGTTCAACCTCAGCAATTTCCTGCAAAGTACAAGTGGTGATATAATATGGGGCAGATCAAACCAAACTCTAATTCTCTTCTGCTTCTCATGCCAAATGTCATCCCCTTAAGATGTGCTTTTCTCCATCTGGTGATTTTGGCTTCTCTGTGTTCCCTGTAAGTCTTTGGACCTTTTGCTAAAATGTTTGTGATATGACTCAGAATAACAAACAAAACATGCAGGACCTTCATTCAGTCGAGCACAATACTGGCAACAAACGGAGCTGGCTCAACCAGAGCATTTTATAGAGACACCCCTATAACCCAAAGGAGGGAAATAAATCAGCAACCGATGCTCTGCTTGATTTTTTTTTTTATTTTTTTTAGAGAAATCAGAACTGTTCTTCAGTAAAGTCAGAGCTTTTCCATGTTTTCACCAAAACAAACAGAAAGCAGGTGCGTGCTGAAAGGATTTTGGCTGGAGGAGCACAGAGAAGTGCACATGGGTTTTCCTGTGAGAGTTTGCAGTTCACGGGCTGGGTTTTGCTTTTATTTGTTTTATTTGTTGTGTCAATACAAGTTTTGCCTTTTCCTTCAAAGAGAGCAGGCACGGACACCTACGGAGTCGTGGTATTCCTGAAGGAGGTGAGTATGAGACATGCAAAGGTAGTTTTTTGGTAGCCTGTGTATTTTAGGAGTTGCCACAATCCCTCCCAAATCAGGAGGCAGAACAGTGCTCTGGTCGCTCAAATTTTACTCCTTAAAATAGAGCTTTTCCTTCATATTTCCTACGTATTTCTGGGGAACAGAAATCAAATGTGGCCCTATTTTCCAGCAGCCATCAGCCACCTTTCTTTTGGCAGTGGTTTGGTTTTTGCTCTGCTGATTCAACGCTTGGCTTTGCCTTAGTGGTGAAAGGTGGTTACATCCAAAGCCATTTTTCTGCAGATTTGAAATTTCCTTCAGGGAATTTCTTCCTTTGTCCTGTAAGAGACCATTTCCTACTGTCTTCCACAGAAATCCAGGGCATCTCTGCCACTGCCATGACCACCTAAGGACGCAAGCCTGAAACTAGAGGCACTGTTTATTTATTTTTTAGGCGAACAAGGACAGATGTGTGAGAAGATCCGTGCGCTCCTCGATGATGGATGGCACAGCCGAGGGCAGGCAGCACCTCTGCTTTGTGCCAGCCCTGCCACATCCCTCTCCGGAGCACCTTCGAGGGATGCCTGAGCCAACACGTCTTAATGCACAGAAATCCAGAGTGTTTAAAGCCTCCTGTATGCATGACCATAAAAGTCCAGCAATTCCATGAGCGTGGATGCCTCATACATGTGCCTTCCTGGAGACAGGATGCCAGTTTGGCACTTGGCAGCTGGTGCCTGACGCGGGCATTTGTCACCCAGAGGCTTATTTAATCTCTGTTTATAGAAATCTTAATGCCTTCCCCTGAGCAAATGGGTCTTTCTGCCACGGAGCTGGAGTGCTCCGAGGGGCAGAGATGGAATATCTGGCAATGCTGCCATCAAAAGGGGTGGCATTAGGGAGCTCTGCAAAAATTCCCCTCCAAAACTCAGCCTCCCAAAGCAGACGGTGGCTTCCTGCAAGCAAAAGGACCACTGCCCTCTCTTCTCTCAGTCCTGTCCTCCTGACCTGGCCATCCCTTCAGGGGCATCACATCTTTAATGTCCTTCCCACAAGGAATCTTTTCCTTTCTGCAGAAAAGTCACAAGAAGACCTGGCTTGTGGCCCTCCCAGTCTTTGGGAAAAAACAGTGGGAAGAGCGTAGCTGAAATGCTTCAAAAGCAGAAAATAGCTCTGCTCTCCACTTCTCTGGTATGGGATTTATTAAAGAAAGCCTTGGGATGTGAGGAAAGAAGAGCAGCTGGGGTTTGGTGCTTTTGAAGGCTTTATTTACCTGAAGGCTTGGAAAACACTGCACCATTCGTGATCTCAGCTGTGTAATGAGTTGCAGAAGAGCTGCCTTGCCCAGGTGAACGTGGGATTTCATACTCACTGCAGACCTCTGTGCTCGAGCACCAGGCCTGCCCTGGGACTGCCCCCATGGACTGCAGCTGGAAAACATCCCCATTCCCACATGTGCCATCCATATTTTATTCATGTGCTGCTCAGGAACTGGGTGAAGGTATCTACAACCTTCAGGGAGGGGCTTAATTAATCACTGATGAGCCATAAATTGAGGATGACTTTACTGTTGCTGACATCCACACGGGTTCTGGAGTGACCTTGCGTAACCCAAAACCTCTTCCAGATCTGCTTCCCCATTCTCACCTTTAGAATTCATATTGTTTAGTATAATTGGATTATTGATAATCCTGGAGTTTAACCACGTCTCCATAAGGGCTGATAAATCACGTGTGTAAGAATTTACAGGGACAGCTAAACCATCCTGGTTGCCCATAAACTTCTGCCTTAAATGTGAGTAATTTTTAAACACAACAGAACTTGACCAGATTTTCAAGCCATGACTTCTAAGCCCTTGGGTAGGTGCGCACAGTGGTGCTGGGGATGAAATAAGATCCCAAGTTCACCAGGTGGGGAGCAGAAATGCCAAAAAAATGGATCAGATATGGGGGGCTGATCCCCTGCTGTGCTGGGCAGTGAGATGAGGTTTGCACTTAACAGCACTGAAACCTTGCTGAGTTATGTGTTATACCCCTGAATATTTCTTTCCTCCCCTGTAGGTTTATAGATGTGATTATTTACCAGGCTTGATTGCTCTTGCTTTAGGCAGATTTATCATTCTTCGCTCCTGCTGGACTTGAGCTCTTTTCCTATGGTGAAATCGAAGGGAGGGAAGGCAAACCTGCAACCCAGCTCCATTGGAAAGGCAGACTGAAATGAGGGCTGTTCATGTGCCAAATTATGGGATGAGGAGGGATGCTGCTGGGAGCAAGAGAGGAAAAACAAGGAATCACGTTGGTGCTTTGGGTTTGGAGTTGCTTCTTGGACACTCACAGGCTCCTCCTGTCTGGTCTGCCTCCCACAGAGGCTCCCAATCCATCCTATTTTCTGCTTTGTGGAATTGCAGCCCTTCTCGTCAGAGCAGGGTGAGTTCCTGATGGAAACTCAGCTGCGCCGTCCCATCTGATAAGTAAATGACGTGAGCCCTTTCACTTGGAAGGGTTTAAAAAAGACAGAGAAAATCGTGGATGCAGCTACAGGAATCAGAGGAACATTTCTGAAGTGGGGAGTGTGAAAGAAGGAATGGGAAAGCAAAAAATAGCAGGGAAGTTGTAACTGAATCTACAGTGTTTGGCAAAGGGATTCATAATCAGCTTCCAAACTGATTGAAGGCATTTCCTCTCCCCCATACAGGACTGGGTTGAGGAAGATCAATGTGCAGCCAAATTGTGCTTTTAAATCTTGATTATAATGGATCCTGGAAGAAAAAAAGTGCCATACAGAGGGTTGAATGAAGCAGTGTTTGGAGGAATATCACTCACTAGACCAAGTGCTGTGGCTGGAGGGGAGAAACAGGTAAACTTTCAGGCTTGCAAGTTCTTTTTAGGAGAATTTTAAGCATTTTTGAGATTGATGCCTTTCTCCCTGAGCCTTGCTCTGACGTCAAAAATGTCCAAGCACAGTAGCTGATCACCCTCAGGGTGAGCTCTCCCAGGCTGATTATATCCAGTCTGATTTTTTTCCTGCATGTTTCACTTTTTCCAGTAAAAGGTATTCATGCACTTATAATTACCCCCCACTTTTATTCCTGGATGTTATTCACATGCATTTTTATATCACTTTGGATTCTCTTCTTTGGAAAGTCCCCGTGGAAGTATCGTCCAAAATGAACAACAACCGGAAACAATAAAATAGAGAAAGATAAAATCAGAAAGAATAAGTTTTGTTTATAGATCTAAACAGCTTTTCCAGTAAATCACCAAATAAAGAGATGCCTCAAACTTGGAACGTCTGAAAATGGGGCGGTTGGGAAAGCAATGGGAAAAAAATAAGAAATTAAGGATGTCTTCTCTTGAGAGTATTTACTGAATGGGAGACAGGAGTGAGTCAAAATACACATTTCACAGACATGGCATCACCCTCCCCTGAAGGGAAAAGGGATGATGCTCCACAAGGGCAAAAGTGTGTTTCTGGAAAGCTGCTCTTTGCCTCCTTTTGGGGTTTTGAATGCATGTCTATAAGAAGATGAGCCAACACTGTGGGGAGAAAGGCCCCAACAACAGAACTGGTTGCTGTAAAGATAAAACGTATTTGAATCCATATTTTAAAAAAACATAACAAAGAAAAGTATGAGTTGTGTCATTAAAGGATACTGCTATTATTTGGGGTTTTTTTTAGAGCTGTGATGATGCCTGCAGGCACTGGTGTCCAACTCCAGTGCTGGAGTGGCTTTGCTTCTTCTTGGCATTCTTAGCCAGGAGTCTGCTCTGAGCTGGTGGTGTGGGAAAAGGGAAAATGCTCCAAGAAAAACAGCATTTTACTGTAATGGACAGACCTGGGAATTGGATGGAATCTAGGAGAAGATCTGGGAGGTTCCCCCAATGATGTTCAAGGTGGAGGTTGAATTCCAGCCCTTCCTTAACCTTCCAAGGCCACCAGCTCCCAGCCTGCAGGATTTTGGAAGATGTTGCATTTTCCCATGAAGAGTTGATGGGAAGGAAGTTTTTCTGCTTATTCCCTGATAGGTTTTTTGATGCTGCCTCATCCTTAGAAGATCAGAGCCCTGTCCAGCCTGGCCTGGGACGCTTCCAGGGATGTGGTGTCAACAGCTTCCCTGGGCAACCTGTGCCAGGGTCTCTCCACCCTTACAGGGAAGAATTTCAGCCTGATATCCAACCTAAATCCACCCTCTTTCAGCTGAAAGTCATCACAGCTATTCAAGCCAAGTCCTGTTAAATAAGAAGCTCCTTTTCCTTAGAGAAAGGGGATCCATGACTGGTGTTCCCCAGGGAATACCCTCAGGGTGCTCTACAGAAGGAAACCTGCAGTGAAAGTAGAAGAGCTCTTTGCAACAGGGAATGCACCAGGTTTTTCTCCACCCAAAGTTACTAAAAGGATGGGCATGGCACACTCTCACTGAATTCATTTTATTTCAGTTCTTTAATCCAAGAACTGAGGGAGCTGTCCCTGAAGTAAGGCCTCTGAGTATCCCAAGCACAACATGTTGGACTCCATTAGCTGGTTGGGCTTCACAGTTTGTTCTCTGAGTTCCTTCACAGCATTTCGGTCACTTCTGTGTCTAATCTGGGATGCCTTGTTTTCCCAGCATCATTTAATGAAAATGAGATCTAATCAGCACCAGAACATTAATAAAAGTGAGCCTCCACGATCCTAAGCAGCCATGGAAAATGCTGGATACGGTAATTTTCCCTGTTGGTCTTTCTGCCTCAGGTCCTGAAATCCCCCAATTAAGTTTTGTAAATGAGTAATGCTCATTGCAAACTCATATTGGCTGGACACTTCCAAGGTCCTGCATCCCACTCCTGTGACACATTCAGCACGTGGGAAACTAAGCAAAATCCATGTGTGGAAGGACCACGGAGCCTCTGGATTTGGGACTCACCACTGTGACACCCACGTGCCTCCTCATCTGCAGCCACCGGTGACTTACAGCCTTGAGGTTGCTTTCCTGTTGACCCCCAAAAAAGTGGAATTAATAAAATTAACAAACCCTGACTTCCTGAACTTCTTTTAAGTCCATCTAAGCAATCAGCACAGAGAGTACAGTTTCTTTGTGGGCAGGTAATTCCATCTGCAGATGTGGCAAAGGTTTCTTGTCGCATCCTGGGATGCATCTGGGACTGGCTACTGTCAGGGACAGATACAGAATTACGCAGGACATTTATCTGGTTGAGGAATTTATATGATCCTAACCCCATCCTGTTAGCAGCATCTTAGGAGCTAAGCCCGAATAAACTCTCTGATCAACTCTTTATCAAACTAGTGGATTGAGAACAGAAGGGAGAAAATTATTTTTTTTTCTTTAAGGGAATAAAGAATCTGTGCTTTCTTTAAAAAAAAAAAAAGAAAAGAAATGAAAAAGAAAAAGAATGGATTTATATTAAGAAGTGGGGAGTGGATTGTTAGAAAATGTAAATTCACCTCTTCATTGTCTCCAGTTGAGTAAGTCACCCGTGGCAGGGGCAGAGCAGTGTTGTATTCCCTTAAAGTGAGTGGGAATCCCTCTTGCAGGACAGCAGAGTCCACACACAAGGGATGCATCATTCACCATCACAGGGCTTTTGTCCAGGTCTGTTTGTTGCCATAACACAAATGGGGGCACAAAATAATTAGGACTTGAGGGTGGTTGCTGCTGGAATCTTTAATTTCTCCTTCATGGCTTGCTCTCTCCCATTGTAGAGCAAGAACTGGTGCAGCTCCCCATCTGAGCTGCTTCCTCCCAGGCACAATCTGGATTTCAATCTGATCCTCAGCTCTGGCTATTTCTGTGCCAGTTTACCCGTGCTTTGCTTATCTTTGCCAGGAAAATGCAATTCTAAGCCGAAATCTGATGCTACAGCAGCTTTCTGGTGTCCTCGGCTGCATCGATCCTGTCTGTGTCAGGAGCATTTCAAAGGGCCCTGAGGACTCCCAGTGCTCTGCCTGACTCAGCCCAGTAGCCTGAACTCCTACAACCCATCCCTTAAGTGTTTAAGGGCTTGTTGTTGCTTTTTGTTATTATTAATATTATTACTGTGCTTGTTCTGGCACAAACCCCCTTTTCTATTCTCTTTCCCTGCTTAGAATTTTGGTCAAAGTTTAATTAAATTTAGAGGAGCTGGAAAAACCACATAATTCAAAAGTAAATGAAAGCAGTGGCTATTGCCGGGGGTGGGTCACAGCCCCAGGGACACGGGGGGACACGGGTGCTGCTGATGGGGAGACAAAACTCCTGCAGCCCTGTGCTGGAATACCCTTGGAAACGTGGATTTCCCTTTGCTGGAGGAGGGAGCGAGGGGGTCCCCGTGGAGCTGGCTTTGGAGGATGCTGTAAGGTGGGGAACCAGCAGAACGAAGCCCTTGTTTGTCCTGCCCGTGCGGTCAGGCGCTGTGGGTGGGAGCAGGGGGATCTGTTTTCCCAGGCTCCCTGCCATCAGGAATTACTGAGCTGCCATGAAATGGGAGGAAATATTTCATTATAGGCACATGCGCTTCAATTTCACATGATGGAAACTTCAGGATCAGTTTTCCTCCCGGCCGCCCTCCCTCCTTCCCTGCGTGTGTGCCTCATCCCTGCTCCTGCAGGGTAATGCTGGCCATCCCCAGCCCGGTCCTTCTCACTCCCCTTCCTCTTGGGGGGTCCAAGGCACTCTCCTTCCAGCAGGAATCCCCCCCCCCCCCACAGCCTGGGGTGCAACCCCAGTCCCCTTGTTGGGGAGCAAAGTGGGCATTAGCCAAAGTCATGAAGTCCTGAAGCAATAAAAAAAAAGGGGGATATGTAAGATCTGACAGAAATGTAGTTTGGGGAGCGGAGGGTGGAGGTGTAAACCCACTACCCACCCTCCCCAGGGATTTGGGGGCTGCCAAGCACCCTGGTGCATGGACAGGGGAGGTGAAAAGGAGCTGCAACCACTCAGCACACTCAGCAAAGAGATAATCCGCAGGGAATATTTTGTCTGTTTCTTTGTTTGTTTGTTTTTTGTTAGAAGGGCTTTATTTTGGAGTGGCATCTATTAGAGTTTGTGTGGCAAGGCACCGGGGACTCCCCACTTGCCCTGAGAAGCCACAGAATCCCTCTGTGCCACCCCCTTGTGCCACGACACGCACAATTCCTACAGGGCAAGACGCGATGACAAACACCCCAGGCTATCAAATCCAACCCGGTGTGATGTGAGTTTTTCCCCCCAACACTGTAACAATTTTCCGTCCCCAAACTATCTCTTCTCCCCTCATTTAAACACTTTTCTGTCCCCAAACCGCCTCCTCCTCACACTTAAACGAGCCTTCTCTGCCGAAAATTGTAGCCAGAGCAGAAAAGAGGAGAAAAGCAGCGAGAAGGGGAAGGACGGGGAGAAATCCTCCTTTTTGCCTTGGTGGGCTGTCAGCCCCTACGAACTGTACGTGCTGCAGGCGGGGCATCTCCCGGGGGGCGCGGGGGGCTGCGGGGCAGCCCCCGGGGGAGCCGGCGGGGCCGGCGGGGCTCGGCGGCGCCCGCCCGTGTCAGCGGGGTTAATGCGGAGGGTCGGGGGCAGCGCCTGGCGCCCGGGCGGGGGGACCCTCCCCGGGACGGCTTCCCCCAGACCCCCCTCTGCAGCCCGGCCTCCCCCAGACCCCCCTCCCCGGCCCCGCTCGGAGCTCCGGCGGCTCCGCGATGCGGTTTTCCCCCAAACCCCGGGACCACGCAGGGTCCCCCTGCGGTAGGAGTGGAGCCCTAGGGGCGATCCCCCCAGGCGTGGGAAGAGATGGTGGGGTGGGAATGGGAATAGGAATAAAAAGAAAAGTAAGAGAATTAAAATAAGAATACAAGAATAGAGAAAAAAATGGGTGAAAATGGGAAAGGGAATAGGAATAAAAAGAAGAATAAGAATTAAAATAATACAAGAATAGAGAAAAAAATGGGTGAAAATGGGAAAGGAAAGGAGAATTTAAAAGGAGAAAAGGAAAAGAAACGGAAAAGGATAAAGGGATAAAAAGAAAAGAAAATAGAAAAGGAAAGTGGAAGGGGCAAAAGAAGGGAAAAGGGGGAAGAATCATATTTTAAATAAATATTGATTGCAATACAGGTGGCTGATACCCAAGGATGCTCTTTACAAGGCGGGGATTTGTTTCTAGAGCATCCCCAGTGGAAGCTGCCCCTTCACAGCACGATTCAGGAGCTCCTCTTCAGCCATCACACCCACCAGCCCCGCATTTCATTCCTCTGGCGAAGCTGTGAGAATATTTCTTTCTGCATAAAATGATAGTTTTGTGCTTTATTAGATTCTATATCTACGAAACTTTTTTCCAGCCTTGAAACCATATCACACACGTAAAGGCAAAGGCTGGGAGGAATTTTTACAGACGAGTAATAAACCTCCGGAGAAACAAAAAAAAAAAAGATTTATGATGGAAAGCTGACACAACCTTAAGTGGATAATTCAATTTTTACTCACTTTCTTTGTTCCCTACAGAGGCACTTAGAGCTACAAAGCCCAGGCACACACGGGGCTGTTGATCCTCGGGCTCGGAAACACCCCAGCGCTGTTTTCCGCCGGCTCCTGCCCGGGGACACTCACGGGCTGTGCCAGAAGTGCTGATAAATACTGACTTGGCTTTTTGGGGGGCTTCCCTCTCTCTTCCACACCTCCACCGATGCTTGGAGCTTGTCTGGATTTTCTTCCAACCTAGTTTTATTTATGTTTGGGGAAAGTCTCTGAACACGTTATGGTCTCTGTGCCTTTTCCTGACAAATCTCTAACCATGAATTAACGGGATGCGGACTTTGGGGTGCTCTGATTTTAACTAAATTCTGATTGCTTTCCCCGTATGTCACCCTGCACCTTCTTCATCATGTTTCTGATCTTTTTACAATTGAAAAGCTTTTCACACTGGGAGCGATGCAAAGGTGATGCAAGAGTATTTTTGATAAAGGCACAAGAGAATCCAAACCAAATCAGGGCAAAATGCAGACAGAGAGGGGAAAAATATCCCTCTCTGGGCAAGAGGTCCCAGGTTTTTGTGGGTAACACTTTGCACACCCTGGGACTTGCTGGGCTGTTGCTTTCCATTAAGATACTTGTAAGAATAATGTCATTCAAAAAGGCAAAGGTGGAGAAGTGATGAAAAGGAAAGAGCTGTTTTCTAGGAATCATTTGGCTAAGCATGATTTCCTCCCAAAATGGTTGGCAGGAATGAGATTATTTCCATTACAGTTGTAACATTTACTGCTTGGATCGAAATTTCATTGCACTAAAAATTTCCATAGACTGGGCTTGCCCACTAAATTGATTTTGAGTCTAAAAATTTAAGCTAACACTAAATCTGGGGCTTGAGGTGTAAGTAAGAGGTTTCGGGGTTTAAGGAAGAAATTCCCAGCCTGGAGTATTATTTGGGTCATTATCAGCATAAATACTGTGATTGATCCAGCCCAGAAATCAATTTATTTTCATTTAGGGAGTGTGTTTATTAAAGAAGGGCACGATTTGCTTTTTTAATCCTGATTTTTTTTATTTTATTTTTTTTTAGTTAGCACATCAAACCTTGCCCTGGGTTGGAAAAAAACCATGTATGAATGTGCCATCAGAGCACACGCACACAGGGAATCGCAGCACACATATGGAATCACAGCATGGATGTGCAGTCACATCACACACACGGAATTACAGTGTGAATGTGCAATCAGAGCACCCACACGTGGAATCGCAGCATAAACACGGAATTACATGTGAACGCGTAGTCACAACACCCACACGGAATCACAGTATCCACACATGGAATTACAGCATGAATGTGCTATCACAGCACTCACGCACATGGAATCTTCAGCACAAACAAGGATGAATGGGCGATCACATCACACACACACACTCCTGGTCGCCTTCCTGCCCCCCTCAACCAGGTCCCAGTCACGCACCCCCCACCCATCTCACACACCCCATACCCACAGATGAGCACCCTGCAGGGGCACCCACCTCTCCCCCTCGCACACACAGTCACCAGACACACAGGCATATTTTTATTGCAGCTGTCAGGAACATGAAAAACCTTTCTGCCAGCACTCAGCACGGGCAATTTATGAGCCTGGTCTGTTTGAGTGAGGGGAGGGGGGGGGGGGGGGATCAGAGAAGAAATGATGGGAGAGAAAATGGCCCATAAATTGTTCGCCATGATTTACACTGTAGTCCATTTGCAGCCTATTCTTTTTTTGGAGCCTCACACACACAGATCCCTCTCCCGCTCTCCTTCACGTTGGGGTCCTGAGCCGGCCCAGCTGGAGGAAGGCAGCGATCAGAGTTCAGTTGGTGCAGACAGAGCTAAAGTAAACAGCCGTGGTCATTCAGCAGGCAGTTAGCAGCCTTTGGACAGATGAGCAGGGCTTTGCAGGACCACACACGCAAACCCCTGCAGACCACACAGGGACGGGGCTGCGTTGGCTTTGCACGCAACTCATGCATGGGGGACATCCACATCCTCATCCCCCTCCCAGCGCCTGGGCTGGGGCTGTGCGGGGTCCCCAGCCCCCGGCCGCCCCGGGAAGCGTTTCCTGCCCCGGTCCCTCCTGCTCGCAGGGTGATTAACTCCGTCACCCGGCCCGGAGAGCATGGTATACATTCCTCGGCAGAAGACATAGTGTACTCCTGGAAAAATGCCACTGCTACTTCCACAGCTCATAAAGTCATCTGCTGACCTCCTCCTTTCTCCCTTCCATTTCGACCCGTCGGTCTCCTACCTCTCACTGTCATCTCCATCTCTCCCTAACGAGGTACCAAACTGGAGGCAGCAGCCTGTTTCCCCCACTTTTTGACCAGAAAACCCTTTTAGGGAGCAGTGCCGTGTGACAAGGCTGAAAACCCTCTTGGCCGCGTCTGAAGTTTCACCCTGACAGGGAATACCCTCCCCTGTGCAGATTTGCATGTATAGTTAATTCACCTGACAATATACAGGTACCAGGGTTCTCTGGCACAGCACAGCATCCTTCCTCCTTGTGCAGATGCCAGGATGCAGGTAGAAGCATCCTTGAACCCCAGGATGAAGGTAGAGGTATCCTTAAACCCCAGGGCGCAGATGGAAGCATCCTTGAACCCCACTGAGCCATTGGCCCACATAATCTTCTAGTCTTTGTAGTGTTTGCAAGCATTCCCAAACCCCTGTGTCTCCATTCCAGCCTGTTCTCAGATGCTGACCACCAACCCAGCTCTTGTCCTGCTCTGGTGTAATTGGGTTTTGTGACTCAAAAACTGTCGCTTCTTTTGGTGCTCTGGATGGAGCCATGGAAGTCTCAGCACTGAAAAGCCCTGACAGCTCTTTATACCCACCCTGACACTCATGTCCAGGGTCCCTCCTGGACCTGCTGTGGGGTCAGGCAGCTGCTCCAGCATTGTCTGCTCCTGGCTGGCTGAGCAGAGCCCTTTCTGCAGGAAAAAGTAGGGATTTCCTGGAAATGGCTGAGGTAGAAAGGGGCTGGGGGTCAGAGGAAGAGCCTGCCATCATTCCCTGATCACTGTTTCCAGCTCCCAATGGCACCTTTCAGCTGGCACATCACCTCTCCCAGCCCTGCTGAGATTTCACCCATGAGGGGTGAGAATGCCCAGCTTGACTCCTCTGGAATCTCCTCCGAAACCCATCCAGAGCACTGAGCACATCCTCCTTTTACCCTTCCTCATTCCTCATCCCAAACACGGCTGTGCATTTTCTCCCTCCCCTCAAGAAGCACCTCAGGTTCCCCCAGCATCCAAGCAGAGCTCCAAGGGAAGCTCCCTGTGCCTCCATCCCCTCCTGCAGCAGCCTCGGAGCTGCAGCCAGGCCAGCGCGTGAGATTATAAAACAGATCAGTGTTCGCTGGAGTGAACTCTGAGAAATTACATTTGCCTGTCAGTATCATGTTAAAGCATAACACAGACTCTCATTTTCCCACTACTTTGGCTCCGAGGGCGTTTCGGTCCCTGCTGAGAAACATGAAGGTCGTGGCCTTCAGGTTTCCAGATCTGCCCTTACACACCATGGGGAGATCTGACAACAGCCTTATTATTTATGTATCCAGGCAGGGGCTGCCTAATGAAACCCAGAGATTTTTATTGACACACGTTGGGGCTCTGGGTAAGAGAGAGGCAATCTGGCGGGTGGCTCACGTAAACACAGTGGCCATTCATTTGGGGTCAGTCCTACGGGTGGACTTTCTGTGCCAGGTTTGACAGCACTTAATTCACACCAGGGTCGCACTTAAGCTTGTGAGCTGGTGATGTGCCTCAGCCGGGTGAGTTAGAGCCAGTGCCAGGAGAGCCGAGTTTTTTGCTGGGTTGTTTGGGGAGGATGAGTGACAAGGATAGAGCCAATTCCCTGCTGTAAATAAGGGGTGAAAAGTGGTTTTATAAATGCGGTCGCTGCTGGGGCAGGGAGGGAAGTGGTCATGAGAAACGTAAGATTTTTCATGGATGATTAAGGAGAGGAAAAAGAGATGCAATTAATGACCTTTCTACCAAGAAAGGTAGTAGGATTTCTCAGCCCAGAGCTGGTCCTTCTTACACTACCAATATCCACAATGCAGTATTTTGGGATGGTATTTTGAGTATTATTTTGGTACTTTGGTTGTCCGGATTGCTTTGCTGCTGCTGCAAAAGGCTCCTACTTTGGGGTGCCCTGCAAAGTCCAGTTGCAAGGTCTCATCCCTTGTGCCCTGACCCCTAACTCTGCAGAGAGCTCCCTGGGTCTATCCCGGGTTCAGGAGGAAAGCGAAGCTTTTCTTGGCAAGGAAATGACTCCTAAGTAGTCTCCTCAGAAACCAGGAACATGTAGGAAAATTGTGGCTGAGTACATTTTAGTCTGGCGTTTAAAGGACTGAAAAATGATTGCAGTTTCCTTTGGCAGTTGCAGTGGGAGCCTGAAGATGTGACCTTTAAGGAGATTCTGTTTACTGGAGCCACGGGCTCGCAGCATTGCGTGATCTGGGCAGATCTCTGTTCTCTGCCTTGGCTCTGACCCCTCCGCCGGCCGCCCGGGCTCAGCGGCAGCCGGGAAACAATAGAGAGGATACCTTGCGAATTCTGCCCGAGATAAATCACCCCGAGCCTTTCCCTTCGGATCCGAGCAGATGAGAATCACACATGGCTCCACATCCTCTGCCCAGCATCAGGAGTCCCTGCAAGGTGCAGGGCAAGAGCTGGTTTTTGGGCAGCGTGAAGGAGTCGATGCCAGGTTTTTCTTGCAGGGTAAGCTGCCAAAAGTCACGGAGTTAGGGTTTGTTTCTCAGAGGCTCAAAGTGTTGGTGGTGACAGGAATTCTCCCTGCTCCAGGTTGAAGCGGCTGCCAGCTCGTCGGGCTCTGTGATCCTGTGATTTAGCAGCCTCCTGAGTCACCCTAATTCCATTATATATCTGGGAAAGCATCTTACAGGCTCATCACGAGCACCCACCAGGTTGTCTTGCTGTAGGTGCAGCACTATGGTCCATCCTGGAGCCTGGCACCAAAAATCTCCCACCTCCCCTCTATTTCTAAGAGCTTTTGCTGGAAAACAGCTGCAGTTCAATTGCTTATCATGTAACACCCAGGTCTCCTTCCCTCCTCCCCCCCACCTCTGCTTTTTTCCATCCAAAAATGTCCCAATTCTCAAGAGTTTAAAAAGAAAAAAATTAAAAAAAAAAATAAAATCTGCCTGAAAGGCGCGTGTGAGGAATGTCATCCTTAATTATCCACGGGCTGAGGTCCAGTGCCAAATGACTCCTCCTGCAACTTCACTGAGGGCTGAGCAGTGTATTAACAGGGAGTTTGAACTGGTGGGATCTATTTGTAATTCATGAGGAAATCTTAGGACCTGCTTTTCCTGGGAGAGACTAAATAGAGCTTGTCCCGAAACAATGCTGAAAGGGTTCCCATTGCAAAAATCACTTTCTAGTAAACGGGAGATGTAAATTTAGATCTGGCCCTTCTGATGCTGCTTTGTTGTCATTGCTGGAGGCATCGGTTGTTTCTATTACAGCTTGTTAACAATTACAGACCCACGTTTCAAGCTGAAAAGAACTATTAATGGCCAAAAACGTTGTTACTTCTTTTCCCTTTCCCAACTGCCTGGTTTTATGGTATCCAATGTCTTCCTCTGGTGTGTGTGTGTCCCTGCCTGTGTGTGTCCTGTGTGTGGTTGAGCCTGAGGACAGCCAGGCTGCTTCAACTTCCTCTCCCTGGTGAATTAGAGCGGGTTACCTTGCAATGGAAATTTGGGATGGTTTCCTGAATTTTGCAGGAAAATATAAAAAAAAAAATAATTTTTTTTCTTTTTGTCCTTCTTTTTAGCTCCAGAGTCCTATTCTGGGACATGAAGCAGTCCAACCACGTGCAGCAGCACACGTACACACCTATTCCCCTGATGCTTCTTTGATGCTCACACAAAAAGAAGAGCCAAAACACTTTGTGCTCACCCCTCTTTCCCAGAGCCAAAACCTCGTGGCTTCCCAAGGCTCTGGGATGGGATGTCAGGAGCCCCCTGGGATTCAGAGGGGACCTTGCTTGCTGCCACCCCATGATCAGATGGAGACCGACCTACAGTGGCCCATCCCATGCTTTCTTTATCTGCTGCCACCTCTGTGCTCCGAGGCAGGTGTAGGATTTACGACTGCTGAGATGGTACCTGATGAACAACTTTTCCTTCTGCCAAAAAACCCTCTGGAATAAAGATATAGTTTCTCTAGGGAAGTCTGGTTTTACCCCGTTGTGGATGAGGATGGCCAACAAGCAGGAATATATTTCTATTTGCTGCCTTTCCCCAAGGACAGAGAATAATAATTGCAGAAATTTGTAGAAAGATTTGCTCTTGGGAATTTCTGAAAGCGCTGAAGAAGAGCATGAGACACCTGGACCTCAAAAAATTCCCCTCTTGCCTAAAAGGATGTTCTCAAATTATACTGAGGTTTTAGGGATGCATTTGTAAAGATTGTATAGTATTTTCTCTTACATTTTTGAGGAACCTCTCACAAAAACCCTGTGGTGCAATTGATGTCAGATGACACTGCCAGGGGAGCCAAAAACCACCTCCTCCTTCCCGTTCCTTCCCCTCCTCATCCCTCCTATGCAAACCAAAACAAGAGGAAAAGCTTTTAGCCCCAAGTCTTTGCTAATAAGTTGGTGTATCTATAACATAGAATTATGCTTAGTGTCTCCCAGCTTAGTTTGAACACTAAATGAGCAGTCGGATAGGTTTTCTTGCAATTATAGGATGAGATTTAGTTTGCAGTTGATTTGGTAATGGATAACCTCAGTTTTATTAATTTCCTTTCTGCTGAAAATCAAGAGATTGGGGCAGAACACAGTGTATGATCACTCTCCAAACCAAAGTATTTCAAATGTAGGCACATATAATGTATCTACCGGGGCCCAGAGTTATTCTCAGGAAGGTGTAAGTGGAGATTCTCTCCTTTTGGATGCAAACAGAGAATTAACTCTTTCACTGCTCTGCTACATATCGAGCAGCTTCTTGTTAAGGAGGAATCATAGCCTGGGGGTTTGCAGAGTTGATTTTGGACTAAATAACTAGGGGGGAAAAAAGCATGTGAGCAACAACCTTGAGCTCCAGAAGATCCACTGATACCAAATGTGACATTTATGGGGAGGATGATGTGCTGCTGGAAGACCTGGCCTAGTGGAAGGTGTCCCTGCCCGTGGCAGGAGGGTGGAATGAGATGAGCTTCAAGGTCCCTTCCAACCCAAAACATTCTGTGATTCTGTGATTATGATTTGAAGACACTTGTTTTTTTGGTGAGCAGGCAGAAAACCTGCAGTGAGCCTCTTTCCTTTGCTTAAATATTTGTGAAATCAAAGTTTTCTTTGCAAGATACATCAAACAACTATGCAGCAAAAAAAAATGCAATTCCTGCACTCCTAATTGTCATGAAGTTATTGTTGAAAGTGATAACAATACCATGTTCTAACAATAACTTAAACGATCTAAATGTAAGTACCTGTGCTCAGTCACCTCAGACTTGCATTTATTTTGGTGTGGCCCCTTCGTGCTGGGATTATTTCAGAGGTGCTCTGTGCTGCTGTTTGACCAAAAGAAAGTGACTCTGCCCCCGAAGTCCTCGCTCTGCTGAATGAAGCACTTCCAGCTTCAGACTGCGGGGCTCCTCCTGATCTCAGATCTAATCACTCTGGGCGGCCAAGACATTAATCCCGGGAGACTCGGAGCTGCCTACACTAATAAATGAGGCATCGTTTGGAAAGCAGTGAAATTTGGACAGGACTCTCCTTGGCTCAGCCCAGCTCCTCACATTCCAGGCGCACACAGAGCGCTCACGGAAGATTTATGCATTCAAACAGGAGAATAACCTCCTGCATATTTATTAACATACAACTTGGATATAGCTTTGTTTCCTTCCCCTCCACACCCTCGGTGTCTATAATTACTGCAGGGCTGAGCCCAGCCAACCTCCCGGCCCAAAATCCCCCAAAAGGGTCAGTTTTAATGTGATTTTCCTTTGCTCAGGTGAACTTTGTTGTTGTGTTCCTTCAAATTCGTTTTCTCCCAACATCACAATAAGAGATTTGGCCATGATATTATTTCTCCTGCCCCATCTGTCCTTGCAACACAGGAGTTTGCTCCTCTTCATCTTTAAAAATTAATAAATCTGAATGGTCCTAATAATAATGACTAGCTGAGTGTAAAAATCAAGAGAAAGAAGTAATGAGCTTCTCCAAATGACTCTTAAAAATAGCACAAAGCAAACTGCACCTTTGCAGCAGTTTGAGAGATGATGTCACACCAGCAGATCCCTCTACCCCAGGAATGTGAATATTTGTTCTTTAAATAACTGGACCTTGATCAAACTCTGTGGAAATGAAAGAGAATCATTGATTTCCATGTGTTTGGAACAGTGTCTTGATTAAGCTTTCTTTTTAATTAATTGGAAAAGCTAAATGAACTGTCAGTGTCCTGCATCTGCTTGAAAGTCCTGGTCAGGCTTTTATTAATTTACACTCTGTGCTTTTGGATTCATCAGTCTAACTCAGCCTTGATTGCAAACGTAGGAATAATTTGTCTTTTAGATCCCCTCCAACATGACATTTGCTTCCTGCCAGGATTACAAAGAATTTAGGAGCGAGTATTCACACCCAGGTTGAATTCCTACCATTTACAGAATCCAGCTTTGAGCTTTATTTATGGAGATTTTTTTACTTATGGAAAACCACGTTTTAAGTGTCAGCAGCTTCCCTGGATACCTGCTGTGTGCAGAGCTTCGTGTGTGTCTTTGTGCTCTGTTGATGCTGCAGATAATCCTTGGAAAAACCATGAACTTTTAAAATTACGGCTGTGTGTGAGTAAAGGAATCTGAAAAGAAAAAGTTATTAAAAAAAAAAAGAGAAAAGATAAATTCTTTTGATGAATAGAAAATTAAGAGATCAAAACATAGCTTGATACTCTTCCTTCCTACCTTCCTCGTTAGAATATACTTTCCAGACGTAGCAAAATGGTTTATTTGAAGGAAATCAGAAATACATTTAGGGCTGCTGGGTTATTTCATTTTTGATATGCAAGGAGACGTGATCTGAAGGAGAAATGCTGCTTTTTGAGTGGAAAAAGGGTGAGCTGTAGCACGTAACTGTGTAAACGAAGGATTGGGTAGCCAAAGGTAGTTTTTACTGTTTTACAGGCAACAACATTAAGGGCAGAGAGGAGAGAATTCCCAGATACTCAGGCAGAAACAAAGCAAGGAACGAGATCTGGACCTTCCTTGAACAACAATGCCAGTGTGCAGTCGAATTTTCATTACTAGCCTGAGTTTGTATTTATGATTTACTTCACCACAGTGCTCTAATAAATCAATAAATTGACTCGTACCTGCATTTATATGTGCATGTATGTACGGTTTGATTTTTCCATGAATTATTCTGTTGTATATTATGCACAGCAGATAGTAGTGAATCAGATATTAGATAATTTAGTACCACCCAGATGAGTTTAGAGTGTCCAAAGAAAGCTTGGGTCCCCTGTATTTTGCTTTATGTGCTTCTCCTGTCCCCATTCTGGGGAGGAATCTGCCACCTCCCTCTTCTAAATCCCATTTGGAAGGCTGAGCCCCTTCTCCACCCTCCATCTTCCCTGACAGCCCTTGCCCAGGCGATAAACTTTCCTTTCAAAATAAAGAAGGAGCACCCGTGTCTGGCCACGGGCTGCAGGCTCGGTGATGCCTGTGATCCCCCAGCTCCACAGGCATCCCTCAAAGTGAAGGATTCCCCCCCAGATGTGTCCCTGTGTCCACAGCTGTGTGCCGTGATAAGGGACAGAGCCGGGTGGATTCCTGGTCCTCTCCGGGTTGTGGGGATTTGCTCCTCGCTCCAGCGGGGTCGGAATTTCACCCTGTTATCTCCCTCTGCTGCAGGTCTGCCTTTGCTGGTGTTTTACACGCTGTGCTTGAACGTGTCCATCTGGTTGTTCCTGCAGCAATATTAATTTATAATTATAGCCACTCGTTATCCGACGATTTAATCCTGGGGTTATATAAATAGCAATGCACATATGAAGCTTTGTGATGCTTCAAGTAAAATTAACAAAGTGGTTAATTTTTTCCCCCTCTCTCCAGAGCAATTAAAGAGATGGAGATTTTTCAGAGAGTCTGGAAGTTCAGCTTGGAGCTTATTAAATCAACCTCAACCTTATCTAAACCTCCCTGGAATTGCGTGATAACAAAATCTTATCACTCGTGGTTTGCAGCCCAGCAAGAAAAGCCTCTTTTTTTTCTTCTCCGTTTCCTGCTACTTCTGCTGCCTTCAGCTGAGAGCAGCAACTCCCCAAAATTTTGATCCCCCTTTCTGAAATACAACTGCAACCACAAAAAAAAAAAAAAAGGAGTTAATTGAAGTCCTTCAGACTTAATATATATATATATAAATATAGACATATATATATATACATATAAACATATATATTTAGGATTGGATGCTGGTAAAGAGGCAGGTTGATGTTTTTATTTGATCTCAACAGGTTTTTCCCATCTGGTGAGACAAGTTCCAAATAAAAACCCCCGACATTTTGGATATGAACTGTTTGGCAAAATCCAGGCGTTGGAACATCTGTTTAAACCTGATTTAAGTCCTGCTTTTCCCCCCAGAACTGCCACCCCCGGCGCATCTGGGACTGCTTTCTCCCTTATCTCCTCCATTCCAATTACAACACCCTCTCGTCTGTGGTTTCGCTCTTCATCATGAAATCAAGTTTTATTTTTCATACCCAGTGAAACCAACCTAATTAAGCACTGCAAACAAGATACCGCAGAGGGATTCTGCCCCTCCTCTACGGAGGGGTAGGAGAGGAGAAGCTCGTTTATCACTAAATGTGATATAAAAGTTGTTTAGAATGGAATATGAGGATTTTTTTGGGGGTGCATTACCCGGTTTCAGCTACCGCAGGGCTCCGTGCTCTTATCGCTTTATCTCCAGCTTTTAACCTAGAGAAAAAAAACCCTCATTGCTCCTCTAACCGGGGAAAATAGAACATGGAATTCTCCAGAAGGGAGCAGTGGTGCTCACCCACCGCAGCCCCGCCGTCCTCCATCCCGACACCTCCGAGGGGGCTCCCGAAGCCCCCGGAGGGTGTTCCTCTCCCTCCGGGAATGCCGGGGGAAGCGAGGGTTGTGGGTGCTTAGGGGTGGCAAGCCAGCACGGGAGGACCGGGGAGACACAAATGCCCGCAAGACACTGATAAATGACCTTATTGTTGCTCCCTGCGGTTTAAAGGGGAAGGGAAAGGGCAGAGGGAGAGATAAGGAAGGGGGATGAGAAGTAGAAGAGGCCAACAACAGGTCCAAACCCGCTGTGATTTTGCAATCTGGCAACTTCTCTGCGTCCTATTTTCTTTTTCTTTTTTTTCTTTTTCTTTTTTTTTTTTTTTTTGCTTTTTTTCCCCTCCTGCATCAAAATCCATCTGAAATCCTTATTGCAGAGCACTGGAGCTGGTAAGGAGGGAAAATTCTTTCCATGGGTGACTTGCTACAGCCCTGCACCAGGCAAAGTTGCTCCTAAACACACCCCAGTAAACCCAGACCCTTTTGCTCTTGATTTACCCCAAATTTAAAATGGAGAACAGGAGCAGCCCAGGTCCAAAAATTCTCAATGTATCAGCTTTCCTCAGCCCCATGACACGAAAACACAGTTAACAAAGATCTTTTGAGGGGAGCAGATGGAGTTTGAACCTTGGAGCCAAGTCCAGCCCAAATCTTAATGAGGTCTAGAGGAGGTTTACCTAAGTTTGAAACTCATAACGGGGTCTTTTATGTGCGTTCCCGCTCCCACGTGCGTGTGCATGAGCGTGTGTGTCTGGATATACACACACACATGGAGGTCATCCTTTAAAAAAAAAAAAGCCCTGGTTGTTTTAGATAACAAAATAACCTTACCTCACTCTTCCACTGGGAACACTTCAAATGCTGAGGGAGGGACATTTATTTAACTAAGGCAAACCACGATGGGTGACCACTGAGCGTGTGGGGATGTGCGTGTGAGAACAGCAGCAGCGTTTGTTGCCTCGTAGGAGAATTTCAAGGTGAAGGGAGTTTAAAAGGACACGAGTCTATTAAAAATGAGCTCAAAAGTATCCCAAGCACAATCTGAAGGAGACTAGAGGTGTGTTGCTGGTAGCTGGATCTAATTAATACATGGCTAGGAGGAGACAACCATGAGGAAATGGGGTAAATAGTCTTCAGCTGGAACAAGCTATAAATCAGAACCAGCAATGTTAGCGACACTCACCGCCTTCCTCTGGAGATGGACTGCAGTTTTTGGGGAGCCAGTGACTTGTGCTTTAGTTTTCCTGCATATTTCTTCAAAAAGGAAAACAAGTTCTGTATTTCCAGTGTCTTACTGTTGACTGGGAGGAAGCAGAGTGGCACAGATTTGCCTTTGTACCAGGGTAAATGTGCAATGCACAGGGAAGTAAACCTTGGGATGTAAACTTTTGTCCTCAAGTGCTCTGGAGATGCCAAGTGCTGCCAGAGGAAGGTGGGTTTAACTGTGTTCCTGTGGCTTCTTCACCTTCTGTCATTAGATCATCCACTGAAGGAACACTCAGAGCAAAGTCCATCCTGACCAGGGACATCTCCAGAACATAAACCTGTTGTTATATTTTGTCTTCAGTCATGTCCAGAAGATGTTTGGGTTGCAGGTCCCCTTTTTACCTGGAGATGGGAAGAAAAAAGATCATTTCCAGGTGTGAGATCCATGTCGGACAGGAGGCATGCAAAACCCAATGCAGCCCAAGGGCAGCACATTTTGGGACTGACTGGTGCATCCATCAGTGGTGTCAGACCAATACCAAGGCAAGAGGCGAGTGCAAGACCAGGAAATTGAGCAATCAGAGAGATCTATGGAAGTAAGGAAAACAAAATAGAAAAAATACACAGATTTTCCACATTTTATCAGGCTCTTCATTTAATTTTTGAGCATTGGGATATTCCCATTCACCCATTGAATACAGAGCAACTGAAGTCCAGCATTTTGCCCAGTGGAGAATTGGAGAGAAGCTAATTTTGTTACAAAAATAATCTTTTATCTGTGCACAACAGTAATATTTATTCAGGAAGGGTACACAGACAGCAGGAGGTCAGCGCTCCCACTGCTTGGCTCAAAGGCTCCACCACACTCTTTATTTTATTTTATTTTATTTTATTTTATTTTATTTCTTCTTCTTTTTTTTTGACAATTCGTTCCCATAGATATTTATTTTTCCTGAAAAACGTGTCTTGAGTTGATTTCACCCATCCTCAATACAAACCAATAAAACACAACGGTGCCTGGCTGGGTTGGCTGTTCTGGCTGACAGTTTAGGATTTTACTCAATGGTCTCACACTGACCTATTGCCACAAACAAATAACCTCCCCGTGCCTTTCCACAACAAACACAGACTTCATTCCTTCTATCCAAGCCTCGGGAACTTGTGGCTGCAGTCGTACACACAGCCTTTCCTTTAACTAAAACGTGCTCAGAACTAGGTAAGATGTTGCAACTATCTCTCCTTTTCTTTTTTTTTCTAAGTAAATGGCAGTATTTTTTTATGCTTCTTCTTTTCCCCATTCCAGTCCTGGGAGGTGTTGATACCTCCTCCAGCGTCTCTGCAAACACAGCACCAAAACACATCAGTTAAGACCAACCCTTGTGTCAGCACGGGGATGCCAAAACCTAAATAAAATTCGTCATCTCATTAAGAAGGAAGAGCAGAACTTGGCTCTCAGAGGTGTTGCCGTGTTCCCTTGACGTAAAATCCACGATGTTCCACTCCGTGGGTGACGGAAAGGAGGGTGGGGGAGACGAGATTTAAGGAACAAGAAAAAAATTGGGTTGTAAAAGAGAGAAAATCCCTTTGTTTCAGGTGAACAGCCCTAAACTTGAAGGCTGTGCTTCAACCTTATTAAAATACTGCCTGTGCTCTAACGAAGCAGGGATCTGTCAGTGGAGGAACTGAGGAGGATGTTATTACAATGTTCGCTGTCTCTTCCTATATATTTTCATCCCACATAGTGATATAAGGCTTTTAAAACCCTTTAAGCACCTGTAATAACATTAACCTTTTCATCAAAATGTCCTTTGAGCATAAGGAATTATGTTTATTTAAATTTTGCAACGGGGCAACGATAAAGTCCCTTCTCTATTTTCCTGCTTCTGTTATTTGCACATGAAAAGCTTTAGCTGGCAAGTCGCAGTTAAGGGGCTGCATTTCTCTTAGGCTCCTCTCTCCTTCCCAAAAATAATTTTTCCTGCAGGTAATGGGGGACAGAGCCCCATGCACATGGGGTTGGGGTGCTCCAACTCACGCTGCTGCTGAAAAAATGCTGCTACATACAGCAAAATAAGTTTATTTTGGTTTTATTTTGTTCCAGTTTAACCCAGGCAGTGTGGTGTGACTCCCACCTCCAGGCAAGGATAACACTGCAAGATTATTTTAACTATTTCTGCAGTGGTTCTCATGGAGCAAATCTTTGCCTATAGAAAGAAAATAAATCCCTTGGAGTCTCCCTGGGACTCACTGAGCAGGGAAATGAAAATACAACAATTTTAGTCCCTTCTTCGGGCAGTTTCTTTGCCTTGTTGCAGGGTTGCTTTGCACTGCAAAGCACACCACGTTTTGCTGATCAAACACGCCTTGAGCGACGCACGGTTGTGTCAGCAGAGAAAGGGGGAGTGAAAAGAGGGAGAAAAAGATGTGAGTTTGACAGACTTAATCTAAGCCCTGCTGAAAGACGGGGCTGAATCAGAGCACTGAGCGTGCCCGCGTCCGTCACCATCTTCTCGCCTTTCAAACCTTGGCCACGGGTGTTCCCCTCTTGGATTGAGGGATGGGCTCTGCTGCTCTGACAGCCCCTCCTGGGCTTTACCACGCTGTCCATTTACCCCATGCGGGCACCGAGACTCTTTTGTGCTGGAGGCTGTAGAAAGTTGGGATAAAATCCCTTTCTTGCTCCCTTTTGGAGCAGGGTGGCTCTGATCCCTCAGAGCAGCTCCAAGCAAGGTGTTTTCCTCTCAGCGTGAGCCAAGGGGTAATTTTTGCCAGCAGCAGAGGCTGAGCAGCCCTTGGATCTCCCCTGGCTCAGCCTGCCAGGGTGGTGAAGCAGAGGAGACGCTGCGGATGGATGGAGACAGACGGGGACAGTGGGAGGAAGCTCTCAGTTGATATTAGCGAGATGGGAACAACAACAATCCCGGCTGCTGTCAAGTTTTGTTTTGTCTTTTAGGCACCGTGGTGGTGGAGAGCTTTACAGAGGGGGCTGAGGAGGCTGGAGATGTTTTGCAGATGTTTAAGGGGGACCCCTTGCACATGAAGGAGGAGCCTGGAAGAAAATAGGGAGGTGCCTGTTCAAATGGAAAGGCAGGGATGGAGGTGAGATCCCTCAGGACTTAAATCTGAAGGGTGGGGATGGGCTGCAAGGTGAGGACAAGAAGAGAATATCTGATGCAAGAAGGAAGAGCCAGAGCTTGAGCTACACAGAGAAGGGAGATACAGCCAAAGGGGCAAGCTAGAGAAACATCCTTTGCAGAGATACTCTGGAGGTGAAGCAGCTGGAAGTGCAGGGATCTTCCCAGACCAGGGATGAGAACCTTGGCATAACTTCTAAAAACGTCTTAGCAGGCACCCTCGTGCCTGAGTTCATATATTGACTTCAGACTGAAAGAGACACTGAGTTTAGATTGGATATTAGGGAGAAATTCTTCCCTGGGAAGGTGGGCAGTCCCTGGCAGAGGTTGCCCAGAGAAGCTGTGGCTGCCCCTGGATCCCTGGAAGTGTCCAAGGCCAGCTCAGATGGGGCTTGGAGCAACCTGGGCTGGTGGAAGGTGTCCCTGCCCGTGGTAGGGGTTTAGAATGAGATGAGCTTTAAGGTCCCTTCCAGCCCAAAGCATTCCATGATTCTATGGTTCTCTATACTGGTTTGTCAAGGAGGAGTGTGCAAGGGATGGCTCAGAGAGACTGAGAGTCTCCTTTGCTGGGGGAGAAAAGGGCTGAAGATAAGTCAGACTCATGTCTCTCAGGAAAGGATCTGAGGGAGCTGATTGAACCTGGAGGTAGAAAGGCGGCACCTTGAATGCCCCTTCCAGACTCACTTCTATACAAATCTGTGTATCTGCAAATAGAAAAATGAGTGTTTTCAGTGATTCTCTGTGTAAATAGGTCTATTTATCTCCCCACAATTAATTCTGAGATCTCTATGTGTACAGGTAGTGTGGAAACACTATAATTTTCTAGTTTTGCCTTGTCCTTCCCTGCACACATTTTGGTTTCTCTGAGTTTTCGCCAGGCTTAACTTCTTTCATCAACATTTTGCCTGTTACCCACAAAGCACACAAGTGGGATTCATCAGAGCTGCAAGTGAGGAAAACTGCAGAGGAACTGCCATTGAAACAAATACATCTGTATTTTTCTGGCTCCTTTTTTTCCCCTGAACAAAAGGTGGTCAGCACACTGGGAGTATTGCCATTTCCAATGGGAAGATCTGGGTTTAGGAAAGAAAATTACATGTGGCATTTAATGACAGTTAATTTTATTACTATTATAATAATTTTAATGATTTTTAGTATTCTGCATTATTATTATTACTACAATTGTTATTATTATTACTTTTACTGTTATTATTTTGCTTTGCTTTGCTTTTGATGGTTCCAGAAAGTTTTTCCTTTAGGATTTCCCCTACAATCCCTGGAAGTCACAGAGGACTGTGAACTAGAAGGAGCTGGTGGGGCCATACCTTGCTTTCTTGAGCAGTGAGTGTGTCACCAAACCCTTCCCAGGAAACAGCAATTGTAACTGAGCCTTCCAGCAAAATTTCACAGGGCTTTTCTTCCCCAGCAGGATAAAATTAGCCGAGCTCTCTCGAGATGACAGCTAAGAACTCCAGCTTCCCTCAGATGACCTCAATGGAGTCATTTGTTGCTTAAATGACAGACAAACGCAGTAATTAGGTCTATTTAGTAAAGGGGAGGTGAAAGGTCAAACTACTGGGCAAACTGTCTCCACTGCTTGACTTGGTGACCAAGGCGGGGGTTTGCAGGGGGTGATGTTTGTACAACAACCTGACACGGGCAGCAGCCCGCCAGCAGGTCCCTGCTCGGCAGCAGGGGCTCCCCGTCGTGCTCACAGCCTGAAATCCCCCATCCCTACCAATAAAACCCTGAACTCACTCATTTGTGACATAAGAGATTGGACCCAGAGGAAGGAAGAGCTGATGAAAAGATAGGCGATTGCGTTACGGGGTTTGGGGTGGGGTAATGAGAACGGGGATCGGTGGAGAAGGGTTAGGAGACATGGGCTGAGTTAAATGGGAAATTACCAGCCTTCCCCACTTCATTTCCCTCTTCCTCCCTGGCAGTGCTCCCTTCTGTTCTCTTTGTTTGTTTGTTTTTCTGAACTTGGTTGTGTTTGGTGTGACCAGCCCCACGGTGCACCCGGCATGGCACGGACAAGCCACGCCTGGATTTCTCCCTGCTGTGTTGGTTTGGATGCCACAGCTTGGAGTTCAAACATCATACTTACACGAAAACATTACTTGCCACACGTGCCAAGTCTCCAGAAGATCCCTGAATCAAAATATTTAGCAGAAATTGCTAGTTTTGGCAGACCAGTTCAGCTGTGCTGCTGCTGGCTGTCCATTGTCAGGTCTCCCAGCAAACCAGCACCCTTTTACCTATGGAACACTTGCAAGAATCCCCTCTGCTGTTTCATAAAGTTGGGGAGCTCTGTAGGATTTTTAAGTGGTGGAAGCTGTAAATGAAGAGCTTCATTTTGCACGGAGAGATGGTAGAAGGTGACCCAGACTTTGGTTTTGAATGAAACAATCTTGGAGTGCTCCTCACCAGAAGCACTGGGCTACACGCCTGCTGAAATGTCACATTTCTGGATGTTTCTCTGAATTTCCTTTGGGATCTCCTGCTATGATTTGCTTCCGTACCTGGGCTGTGTTAGGGTGGTGCTTGGAAGTCCCGAAGGTGAGACAGGACCCTTCCTGTGGTCCCTCACTGCAGTGGTGGCTGCTCTGAAGCACACTCGGGTGTCCTGGCATTTCCCTCCACACCTTTCCTCCCCAACATCCCTTCCACCTGAGTCTCCTCCAGACCCCGCCGTAAAATTCCCTTCCCTTGGGAGGCCGCTTCACCCCTGTCTGCGGGGCCCCGTGAGGAGGTGGTGGTGATGCTGATGAGAGAGAGGGTCACGGAGAGCCGACGTGAGAGTGAAAAGAAAATTAGAAAACAAACAGAGGGGAGGTGGAAACGCGCCCGCCCTTGAAGTGCAAAGACACCCCCGTCCCCCCCGAGAGGGGCTTATCTTCAAAAAAGAGCCCTTGCCATGATACAAGAAAGAACAGACTTCTCACACCTTGTCTTCACTTCCCGGAGATCCTATCTGCCAGAAGTGCCTGTGATCTCAGTCAGACCTCTCCTACCTTGCCACTCGCCTTTCAAGTCTGCGGCAGCTGTTTTGCTAAGTCGGAGACCTTCCCACTTCATCCTTTTCTCCCTCGGTGATGGCGAGTGAGAAGACAGGCGGCGTTTCTGACGTGCTTGGGGAGCGGTAAATGTCATTCCAAAGCCTTTCTTTTGTATATTTTCTCGTGAACGGATTAGTTTGTTTAAAGAGCATCTCCTATTTAACACCTCATTGAGCAAAAAAACACGTACAGACAGGATTTTTTTTTTTTAACTGGCTGCTTATAATGAGCTTAAAGTGAACACCGAGTACTTAAATAATTTGCTCAGTTTTCAGAAATACTCATCACACAGGAGTTAGGCTCTGGGTGAGTCATGAAACTTATATGTTTTATAATGATATGATCCATATTTTCCCACTGTTTTTGTGTCCAAAACCAGGCAAATCATGACATTCTGGATGAATATTCAGGGTGTGAGCAAAGAATCCCAAACTGGAAGTAAGATTTGCTCCCTGGTTTCTACTCCTTAGGACCTGATTAGAGTCCCATGGCTCCTGTGCTGGCATCAGCAGGAGGGATGTCCATAAGCCAAGAGCAAGGAGTAGTCCTTGTCCACATGGATTGAGTCATTCCTGAATTGTAATGGGAACACGTTGCTTTTGCATTACACTTCTCATTAGCCTCCACAGACAGCAGTGAGCCCCCACCCCAAAAATGCTGATGTCCTCTTAGGAGATCTCCCTTCATCTGTTCCCTGTCTTCATCTGACACAAACCATCCAGCAGGTCCTCTGGAATGGGATTACATGGATAAAATCCACTTTATCTTGAGGTCTTTGAGTGTTTATGACCTTTCACTGGTCCTTCATGACACTCCTGGGGGACAAGTGCCCAATTCAGCCTGATAACATTCCTCTGCTGCTCCCCTACTCTGCCTTCAGGAGTCTTTCCCTTGGCTGCACAGGGACTGCCCACGGGGTAAAGTCCAAATCCCTTCCCATAGCACAGGTCTCTCTCACAAAGCAGGCAAAGCTGTTTCTTCCTCGGGGAAAAATTAGCTCCAACAGCCTTCTCAAAGCCTTCCAGCCCAATCAACTCTTATTCTGTGCTTTGTAGGTCACAATTTCCTATGAACTCGAGGGGAGATTTTCTTGGGAAAAGCTCCTTTTTTGTTTTTTTTTTCTTCTGTAACTTTTCCAGCTGCTGATTTTCCCCGAGGAAAGTCAAATTATCCTTGAGCATTGTATCAGCAGATGTATGTAAAAGCTGATTGTCACACAAGAAAAACCTGAACTGCACAGCTTCCTGCATTTCCTGGGCTGGGAACCTTAGAAAATAAGACCCAGACTATTTTTCTTCTAGCACAAAATGTCCAGTATGAAATCAAACCGTGACTCCCAGGGCTTTGGAGGACACATGGGATTTGGTGACCTGGATGTACACAGACTAGGAGGAAGGGGAAAAGCCATTGGCCAAAACGAGTGTTTCAGGGACCAGAGTAAATTGTAACCATGTTCCAGGGAGCTTGCCAGGGAGGCTAATGGGCTGATCTCATTCACCTTGATGTAAATCCAGAGCAGCTCCACGAAAGCCAATAGCACTGCTCCTGGCTCCGTGAGGAGGTACCGCTGAGATCACAAATTACACATTTCTAACGAAGACAAAGTTCAAGGAACACGTGCCGCGCATGGAAAGTGAGGGGGCAACAATGTCCCAGGGCCCAGCCTTTGGATCCCAGGGGAAATGAAACTGGCTTAAGTGTTAAGGGTTCTCGAGGTGTTCTTTCATTGATTCGCTGTGTAAATCAGGAGTAGTGATGCTAATTAATGCTGTTGCTATGTTTAAAAGCAGGCACCCAGACAGCAGCTGCTGCAGCCCCACGTTGTCTGTGGTCCTTCAGCAAGGGTGCAGAAGTGCTGTTGCAGGAGTATCGTGGAGCAGCTGGAAAGCATCCTCACCATTTCATTTCCAGAAGAGTTCTAACCTCAGGCACCCAATTTTCCTCTATCTGGGCTTAACCAAAGGGCTCTCACAGCCCATAAGAGCATGAGATATGTCCTTTCACCACAGCGCAACTGTGGTGCCACATCTCAGGTATGAAAGGACCTCAGGTGTGTGTGAGCCCTTTGAGATCCACTGTTCCTCCTTGCTGAATCTTCCCTCTGGAGCTCCCTGAGGATGCCTCAAGAGGACTGCTCTCCCTATGCCCTCCCACAACCTGCTTAAACGGAGGTAAGGATTTATCCTAAGTATCTTGCCCAAATCCAAAGAGAAAGGCAGAAGCCAGAAAGGAGCAGTGCCATGAACTCATTTTCCAAAAATTTAGTTGAACATGGTTTAAAAAAAAAGAAAAAGGGAAAAAAAAAAGCTGTGAGAAGCCTGGACAAGCTCTTTCCTTGGATGCTTAGAAAATATTCATTGTGAGATCCCTAAGGATGCTGTCTCTCTGGTTTTAAATCTCATGCAAGAGAGAATAAATACAGAGCCCCTTCCCCCTCCTCCCCTGACATTTCATTTGTGATTAAGGCACTATTCATCGCCCCTCGTCTTCCAAACCCTTTACTATTTATGGCCCTGCTGGTTTTGCAGGGGTTGACACTAGCGTGCATTCAGCTCCCTTCTTCTCTCCCCGTCCCATCCTGTTCCCCCCTCCCCTCCCTACAGGCATTTCTCCATTTCAGTAGAGAAACCACTAGTGACTGGAGTGTCTGTGACCTCTGGGCTGTCAAACTCCCACTAACTAAATAAAAGCAGCCCAAGAGGGAGAGAGTGAGCATAAATCACCTCCCGTGACAGAGACCACCTGGTAACCGCTCACTGCACGGAGGTGCCCAGTCTATTCCAGCTGCTGAGTTTGCACTTTCCCGCATTTTTATGGACACCGGTGGAGAGATACATGGTGTTTACACAAGGAATGGAAATTTCAGTTTTACTGCATGTAACTGATTTCCTCGGCTCGTGGTGGGCAAGGTTTTGGATTAGCAAAGCGATGAGGCCCATCCCATCCCAGAGGTGTATGAAGAGCAGTTCCCAGGTGGGATGGGGCAAACCTTGCAAGGTTTGGGCTTCTTCCCTGTTCATCCACATGAAAGCTTTTCCACAACGAGGGAATATGAATAGGTTCATCTCACAGGACAGCGAGGTCATATATAGGTCTAGGCAGGCTTGATTCCAGACAAAAGCAGCATCTTTATGGTATATCAGCTTCTTGATCTATACTGAGGCCATCCAGGTCAAAATTCTCCCTGTCAGGGTGGCCAGTCCCCTCAAATTCAGTGTGTCTGAACTACCATAAAGCCTTCAGCCCACCTGAACATCATCAGGGATCCACCAAAGGTAGTCACAGCACCATAGAATAGTTTGGGTTGGAAGGGACCTTAAAGCTCATCTTGTTCCACCCCCTGCCATGAATAGGGACACCTTCCACTAGACCAGGTTGCTCCAAGCTGGCCTTGGACATTTCCAAGGATGGGGCAGCCACAGCTTCTCTGCCCAACCTGTGCCAGGGCCTGCCCACCCTCACAGGGAAGGATTTTTTTTCTCTAATATCTAATCTAAACCCACTGTCTTGTTTTCTGAAGCCATTTCCTCTCGTGATGTGAAGAACAGCAGAAGATCTGCCACTGCAAAGTGAGGAGCTCTTTCTAGGGTCACATATGGCCATTTCCAAAGGTTCAGGTTAGTTAATCCATGTGGTTGTGACAAAGTGGATTTGTGATTTGCTCCTGCCCTTTACATCTGGTGAAGTCGCTTTAAATTATTTCCAGCCAGGATTGCAAGGCTCATCTGTTGAGGCCTCAGAGTTTGTTATTAAGTAGCATCACCATTTTTAAACAAAAAGATGTATATACCAAGCAATGTTTATCAAAAAAAAGACTTTCACTAACAAGAAGGGAATTTTGTTGATGGACTTCCATGAACAAAGAAAATGGGGACAGGGAGGTGAACAACCATAAGGGTCAGTAACATTAATCCTGGGAAATGAAGCTTTAAGTGGAGAAATTAGGCTTAGATAGAGGTGATTCATAACGGAGAAGGTTAATAATTTCCCAGAGGTTTCTGAAATTTATAAAAGGAAATATATAGACTGTATTAGAAAATAGCCACTAACAGGTGTGTGTACTTTCTTCTTATCACTGTTTTTCTTGTCTGTAGAAATTTCCAAGGAACTTTATTTCTGTTGGTTTTTAACTTCATTGGGAGAGTTCTTCCCATCAGCATCTTGGATGAACAGGAGGCTAAGACAGATTTCAGGACAGGAACACATTTTTCCATCTTGGGTGTTGTTGCAGCCAAAATGCAGCTAGGGAAACACTCGAGCCAGCTGATGGAGTAAAACCCTAGGACTGGGTGCACAATTAAATTTTTCAGATTGGTTCCAAACCCAAATAACTCAGAGGAAAAGCAGTTTGGAAATAATTCAGGTGAGATCAGCCAGAAATGATGTTTTGCTTTTGCATGGGAAGGCAAAGCCAAAAATCAGAATTGCAGTGAATGAACCCATTCATGGTGAACCTGCTCACGATGAAACCTCCCCTTCCAACCCTGCTGACCCTTCACACCACGTGCTGTGCCTGGCTTGGTTTGTCTGAGAAACCCTGGGGGTGATGCCCAGGGTGGCATCATGAATGACTTATCTCAAAGAGGAAGGGAAGCCCCAGATGGTCCCTCTGCTCTTTTCCTGCCTGTTATTCTCCTGCTACTGTGGATCTTCCAAGGTCTCTGCACTTCTGAACCTCAGAGGAAGAGGAACTGGAGAAGAGAAGCTGGAGAGGATCCTGGAGAGGGATGGGAACAGCTCACTTGGAAGCTGCTGCTGTGAAGTTCCCTGATATTTAAAATGATCCCCTTTTTTGGCCCCTTTTCCTGCTTTTCTCACTTCAGATAACATAACCAAGGTATCAGTCCTGCTTGAAAATGCCATGGGACACTCCATGGGGGCTCCAAAATGCTGGAGAACTAAGAGAACCACTGACTTGAGGAAGATCTCCTTTCTTCTTTTGTTCCTAGAGAAGACCTATTGGAGATGTTTAGGGATCTGAATATCCTTCTCAGTTAATCCCTCTGGACTGACTGACATCCTGCTGGATCTGGCACTCGGGGTGAGCCATGGACACCGTGGTCCTCAGCACACGAGCGCTGAGGATGCCTTGCACAACCTTTCATGTGTTTCCCTTGCCTCCCTGCCAGGACAGCAAGCTTGCTTTTTCCTGGAGCCTCTTCAGCCCTGGGATGCCAGAGGGGATGCCAGGAGGAGAAAAGGCTTCGGTGACGTAAGTGCAGTAACAGCACTTGTTAGTGGTATGTGTGCTCCCTGCCAGGCGAGGGGACAGCAAAGGGGGTTTGTTCAGAACACCGTCTCTGGGTCCCTTTCTCACACACACACACAAAAAAAGCCTGAACCCTTTCCACAAGTCCACAAATTTAATTTAGGAGCGTCGCATGTTCTCGGATCAAGGGTCTGGTTTGCTCAGGTTTACAGAGTTACATTTAATTGGAGTGGCCCGGGTAGCAAAAATTGAAAGGTCTCCATAAAGACTTTGGCAGCCGGGACATTAATTGCATTATTTTCTTTACAGATAAATCTTATTTGGTGGAGCCAGAATCATCAGATAAAAAACAGATAAGATCAAACCTTGCCTTTAAATTCCAGATCTCCTGGCTTGAGAAAATATGGAGATCAGATTACGGTGTAACTTTTAATGGGCTTCAGAGATTTCTGCCCAAGCGGGATGGTAAAAAATGTAGATCCTCTGAGATCCTGGAAGGAGCAGACATGCCGTATTTGTGCAGTAGTCAGCAGTTTCTGATAAGGAACAGAGGATATTCAGGTCTGATTGCTGATGTTTTCCACTTAAAAGCTGTGCTCTCCTTCAGGAAAAGGACTCGAGTCTCTTCAGAGAACATGAAAGCCAGGCCTTACACCCAGCCTAATTCTCCCTGTCGGCTTTGATCCAAAACATTCTTCCAAGAAGGAGAAGGCTGGGGAAGGCAGAGGGGAAGGGACCAGGGGGAAGACTGAATAAGGGAGCCAAGAGGCTGCTCTGGAAAATCACGGCTGAAGTTACAGGAGGGGAATTAATCTTGAGAGGCCGCATGTAACAGTTTCATCCATCAAGCGTGACACTGGTACCATTATTAGAGAAGATGGAAAATTGAATTGCAAAATTATCTGTTCTGTTTCATTGACTTTTTTTTTTCCCCCCTCTCTCTCTCTCTGTCTCTTCCTTTCTTTCCTCTTTTCATTCCAGGCATCACTTGCAGCAATACCACTCGCAGTTGGCAGTGGGTTATTAAAAGCACCTGGCCATGAAAGGAAATCAGATCCCAGGGCACGTTTGGTGACGCTGAGATTGCTGAGCCATCGGTCCAAACGTGGCGTGGGGGGGCACCCTGCTGATGTGCTGGGTGGAGTGAGGACAAGGGGCCCCGTGTGGGATGCCCTGATGTGCCAAGCTCCTGGATCACTGTGGATCTGTGGCATGGCATCGCTTCCCTTGGGATCACAGCTGGCTGTCAGACTTGAAGTCCCTGCCTGTCTCTAAACACAGGACGCTCAGGGAGAGATTTTGGAGATGAGAAACACTGGTGTTAACTAGAGGGCACAAGTGCTGTTATTCTCCTCTCCTTCTCCCTGTTGCTCTCCACCTCCATCTGTTGCTTTTGGGGTTTTGCTGTCCCCTTCCTCACATTTCCACCAGAGATATTTTTTTCATCCTAAATTCCCCACTCCTTCTTCTCTCACGGTCTCTCCTTTGCAGCTTCCAAACCCAATTTGAGACCAGTGGGAACATAATAATTTAGAATCAACAACAACATAAAAATAAATCCCTGCTGGAATATATTTCAGAACAAGTGACATCCTCCCCTGCTCCAACATCCTTTTCTTTCTCAGACCAAACACAGGGACACCTCAGTGTGTGTCAAGGGCAGGTCGGATGGGGCTCTGAGCAACCTGGTCTAAGGGAAAGTGTCTGTCCATGGCAAGGGGTTGGAATGAGATGGTCTCTTTAAGGTCCCTTCCAGCAGAAGCCATTCCATGATTTTATGATTCTAAAATCATGGGAATCCAAGAGAAAAGAGACTATCAGGGACATGTTTCCCAAAGTTCAACAGCCCAAGCCGTGTCCCTCTCCCAAGTGATGTGCAAAGGGTAAATGCAAAGAATGAAGCATGAAAAATGGTTAAAAAGACTCAGTATTCTTCAGACACCAAGTCTTTTAGTAAATCAGAGTAAAAATTTATCAAGTAATGTCAGGAGCAGCTCAAGCCCTAATAAGTGGATGAGTTCTGGTTGGTTTGGAGTCCTAATTGACTATTATCTCATAAAGAAAATAGGGAAAGAGAAGCAGCAAAGAAATGACCTAAGTATCTCTGAGTTGTGCTGGTGGAAAGATCAATCCATAATACTGAGAAGAAATATAAATAAATTATCCATCTTGGTAGGAACTTTCCCCTGGGCTGCCATCAAAGATAATTTCTTTTCTTTTTTTTTGTCTGTATGTGTGCTTATATATCTATGTGTATTTTTAATCACATCATAGAATTTGTGGGCATTTAGGGGATGGAACCCTCATGAAATAACAATATGTTAAAGTCTGAATTGTACAGAGCAGACAGTGAGGTTTGTATTGAAAAACCCTCTTCTTCCTTGTTTTTTCTCTGCCTGATTTCTGGCTTTTCCTGGCTGTTGCATTGAGGAGTAATTTGTAGGGGTCAAGACACACACTGTAACTCCAGCACTGTATTTTATGCTGCTACTGTTTCACTGACAGTCAAGACTTAATTCTGTAAAATAACAACAATAAATATCAATATCCACTTCTTACAAAGCTCTTTCTCAAAATATTTTGCAAGGGGAAAAGGCATTAGGTTACTCTGATGTAGAAAAGTTCATCAGTTTCAGTCAAACATCTCACCTAATCCTCATGGAAATTGATTTAACAACCATGACCCGTGGTCGTGTGGCTTTCAGGGGTGTCAAAAGCAAAACATAATGTAATGGCCAGAAATCCTACAAGAATGCTGGTCCAAAGGGTTGCTGCTGCTCTGCAAAGGGACACAGGAATCCACATGATCTCCAGCACAGAAACTACCTGATCTCCTTGTCTTGGCTTTGGTATCAAAATGTCTCATGGAGGTGGGTGCTCAGCTTTCTCTGGGGACTGGATTTCCTGCTGTGACCAGGCACATCCCTCGAAGGATGAGACATTCCTCTCCACAACAGGATTAAGAAGAAATGGGGAGGGTGAAGATGGCATTTGTGTGGCCTGTTTTCTCCACCATCAGACTTGAAGGACACAGCTTTTTCTTTGCAGTGATTATCTCACAGTGGTGGAGAAATTTCTGCATCCAAAGGAAGGAACCTGACCTGGGAGGCTCATTGTTCCCTCTCAGGCACTGGGAGAGAAGATCCTGGTGGGATTTGGGTTTCCTGACTTAATTATTTCAAGTTTGACGAAGCCCTCCTGGGCTGACTCTGGCACAAAATGTCTTGCTGACTAAAAGATGATGGATGGATGGATGGATGGATGGATGGATGGATGGATGGATGGATGGATGGATGGATGGATGGATTGGTGGGTGGATGGGTGGGTGGGTGGATGGATGGATGGGTGGGTGGGTGGATGGATGGATGGATGGGACTCACTCACAGCTCTGCTTGCTAAACCAGAAGGAGAGAGCAAAACCTAAGCAACAAAAACACTACAAACTAATTCTTATTTTCCCATATTTCTACAAACATGCACATAACCCAGACCCAGCAGTGATGGTCTTATGCTGCAAACCAAGCTGGCCCAGGACAAAAGAAAGCACAAGGGAGGGTGGTGGTCAGTAGCTGGCTCTGGGGCTACTTATCTGTGTCTGTCTGGGCCTCTTCAAGTGCCTTCATCACCATAAAGAAGTCAGAAATGCCCCTCTGCCCTCACCCCAACCCCTGGTAATAAATCCAGGGAGATGCAACATATAGCACAGCGAGGGACTGTGCCAGAACTGTCTCTGGAGCAGCCCAGCCAGGACGGCAGTACCAGGGGAACATAAATTTCAGCCTGTTCTGCCTTATACCATGAATGCTGAGAGAGAGAAATGTAATACAAGCCTCTCCCCAGCCATTCCTGTGCCAAACAGCAGCCTCTATATCATTTGTTGGTTTATTATAAACAGGCTCCTGCTGCAGTTTTGAAGCAGATATTTTTTTATGAATAAATGTGGAGCTTTTTTTCCTTTCCTTCCCCCTGCAAAGCCATGGCTTGCCAACCTTCCTGTGTCACTGCCTAAAACCCCAGCCCTGCTGCAAACCTGGGCTGTTTGACTTCTGGAGCCCGTGCATGGGGGTTGTTTTGGGGTTACTCCTGGAAATCTTGTTATAATTTGCCTTTCCCAGACCTGCCTGCACCAGGAGGCTCCACAGAGTTCCCTTCAGGAATGATTAGCAGCAGTTTTAGTGTTCAGACCCAGACTGCCTGTTTACTACTCATGCAAAGGCTTTTATTTTGTTTGTTTTTCAATCAGTGTAAACACAGTTGATCACTTTATATCCTCTGCATATTGTTTCTTAATATGAATAATATTATATGAATAATATAATAAGTGAGGCAGCCTCGCAGCCATCACTCATGGCCCAATGTAAACTCACTGAGGGTTGGGAGTGTTTGGGTTTGCAAACTGTGAAAATGGCTTAAACTCTGTAAGGAGAACATGGTCGTGTTGTTAGCACTTAACATTTAATATTTTATTGAAAAATTAGGACCAGCATATCTTCACTGTGTACAAATTTGATCTGTTTACCTTGTTTTGAGTTTTTTTTTTGGTCTTTTTAAACAACTCTCACTGGACAAATGTTATATCTGTTACTGGGTAATCCAAAACAAACAAACCTGCTGTGAGTGCATTTGAAAGAAGCAGCTCCTTGCATTTAAACGAGGTAAAGAGAAAGAAATATTTGACCTTTTTGCCAAAAATATTATGGCTTGCATTTGCTTTTCCTTTTCCTTTTATTAAATCACTTTTATAAACCACTCCGAAGTTTCAGTTTATTCGGTGACAATTAGTTTATGGTGTTTCTGAAGTGGATTTAGATTTGAGTGATAAAATTACAGGCCAAAATTACAACCATAATGGAAAATAGTGGTTCATGTTTGGCTTTGCATACCACAACTGAAAGATTACCAGCCATTGCCAATAAGCAGGAGGAAGTAAAGATAATACTACATGTGTTTATAGATATGAACTGAATTCCAGGACATGCCACAATGGATTTGTAGAAGGTGAACTGGAATATTTAACTGCGTTTCATTAATGGAGAAAAATCTGGCAGGTTGTAAAGAGGTAACTACAGTTCAGACACTTGATTTGTATGATCTTTCCAGGAAAAATGCAGATCTTGTAAACCCTCAAGTTAACAGCTTTCTGAATGGCAGTTCAGCTGATGACATCACAGCATAATTCCCTCTTTCCTTTGTGTTCTCAAAAAACCTGAGGTGGTCAGATGTTTCCTTGAGCTGGATCTTGTCTTTCAGGGGAATGCATAGGAAAAAACCTCAGAATGCTCCTCTAGGGATGGGAAATATCACCGAAACAGAGAGTTTGCTGCTCAGCTTGATGGTCCTGCATGATCTCAGCTGGGACAGAGACTCCTGGCTCAGGCATCACTCCCTTGCTCCCAAGCTCTGCCTCTTCCAGGGTGCTCCTTGCTCACAAATCCCATAGGATATGTGAGGGCCAGTTAATGCTGATTGGATATGAAATGCCCTGGTGGCTCCTCTAGCAGGTTGGGACCCTCCTTCTTCCACTGAAACATCAAGACCTCACCTGCAACGGGCAGCAGTTGCACCTCATCTTCTTTCCAGGTGTGCCCCTCTTGGTCTCAAACCCTCCACAGGACTCAAAGATCTTATGGGTCCTGTCCTACATGAATGATTCAACAATCCCAGGAATTAACACAGTCCTTGGCAAAAGGAAAGGCAAACATGGTACTCAGGTTATCAGAAAGTGCTGTGGAAGAAAGTCACATTTAAGGGTCTCAGGTAAGTTTGCTTTGATGGATGCAGATGGTTCCGAGGCTGTGGAATATTCAATTAGCCCTGGGAAGGGGAATTTATTCTGATTGCTAGTTTGCAGATGTGGAGCATCCTGTGAAATGGTTGCTGCTGAAGCACTGCCATCAGCACTGGTTAAAACCCATTCTTGGACAACATCAAGGAGAGTTTTCTAAAAAAATAAGTCCATGCTGCTGAGAAACTGCAAACATTAGTGGTCTGAAAGAGTGTCATTATTTCTGCTGTAAAAATGTACAGGGTAGTTTGGCATCTCTGCCTGACATCTGCTCCTCATTGTCTTGTGCCAATGCAAACTCATCAAGTCAGAAAAGATGAAATATTCCCTCTGCTCCCAAACCCACCTCTCCCCTGGCTTGTTCTGCAGCTGTCAGCAGCTCGGCCACCTTGGCTTCATTATTGGAGAGTTCCCCCTGGGCAGCCACTTCTGCTGCTGACAGTTCTGCTTGGAGTCCTGCTGAGCCTGGTTAAGATGCAGTTCCCCCATGGCTCTCCACATCTCCTTCCCTTCCAACAGAGCCATGTGGGACAAACCTCAGGAGAAACCCCATGTCTTAACATAAACCCACGTCGATGAAGGTTTTAAGTTGTGAGTTTGGATTCCCTTTCACTGGGGTAAACGAAGGAACACCAAACACAAAAGTATGAAGTGAGGAGTCAGAGGTCCAGAAAGGTGGACAGCATAGAAATGTAACCATAAAAAAAAGCAGAAAGAGAGTCCAAAGTCTAAATGAGAAGGGAAAAAAAGCAAATATTGCAAATTAAAATTCATTAAAGCCTTTGAGATTTGACACAGCTCATTCTCTTAGTTCTGCTTGAGATGGTTTTTATTGCCAACTAAATTAACGACCTTGGAGTGATCAAAAGGGGAAAAGGTTGGGAGGGGGATTTAGGTCCCCAGGAGATGGTGGAGTTTTATGTAGAAATCCTAGAACAACTGGAGTTGCCAGGAGAAGAGTTTGGAGGAAGCGAGCAAGCTCAGGAAGTCAATTTGTGCTGAAGAGCAGGGCTGTGTTTTCAAATCCAAAATAAACTAGCTTTAAAACAAACCAAAGACCCAGTGGATCCTGGCTTCTGGATACAGCATTTGAAAATGTTGGCCCCAAGCGATGCCTAAATGTGTTGTAAATCCCTGGGATTGCACACACACACACACACACACACACACATCCATGCTCACACACACAGGGAGGCCCATAAAACCCCAGCTTTATGGGAGCTGAGCCTGAGCTCAGAAGCTCGAGGAAGCAGCGGGTCTCTGTGGGCCCATCTGCACATCCCAGCCGCCTGCTGCCGGTGCAGGAGCAAAATGCAGCTGCAGAACAGCTGTGCTGAGCCCCAGCCTGGCCTGGCCCCTCGGATACCCCAGCTCTGGGCTGTCTGCAGGGAGCTGCGGATGCCTGCTGGGGTGGGAGCTGCCAAAGCATCATCAGCCATGCTGAAACTCCATTAATCCAGTAGCTCTTCACACCCCAAGCCCTGCAGAGACACTCAAGGTCCTCACCCACCACCTAAGCCCAATCATTTTCCTGAGGAGCACACGGTCCCCATCACCTGGTGGGTCCTCCTACCTATCAGAAAGGTGAACCAACCTCATCATCTCTGTAGGTGGGGTCTGCATTCCTGGGGTCTGTTTCTTCTGGCTCAGCCCTGAGAGCCCTTCTTCACTTTGCTCTGGCCACAGCTGGTTCCTCTGGGAATGGACCCTTGGATGGTGTTCAGCTGCGCAGGCATTGCTGGTTTGTCCTCTTGGTTTGGCTCCTGGCTCTGCTTGCAGTCCAAGTCAGAGATGAGTAATGCCTTTGATTGCTTCGGTTCTTCACTTTTGTTATCTCTGGTGTTGGCACATGGATTTAAACATGGCTGGGGCTGCTGAGCTTGGCTCTTCATGTCTTGGTCAAGGTCCTCTTGTGGGCTCTGTTCCCAGTGTGCTTTGAAAGCTGTGCCAGGCACAGCCAGGGCATTTAAATCTGTACCCCAAAGGTGAGCCCAGACTTGAGTGTGGGTTCATGCCCAGCTTCAGCACACAGTTAAAGTATCAGTATGGATTGCAGTGCTTCATTCAGGAGCTCTTTGGGATCACTGCACCACTGTGTATTTATTTTGGAAGGAAGAAAATATTGCTTGAGGTGCTTTTACCAGGACCAATCCAACTTTTTTTGCATGCCCTGGCCATGTGTGCATACAACAGCCTGGGGTTAAGAATGTACAGCTATGGAGTGCTGAGATATATTTTAAGACCTGAGCTTTGGGGAGCCAAACTATTGAGCTCCTCTCTTGGCAGAGAGCTCTTTAATTTCAGATTTTTCATGGCTGTTAGCATTTATCCTGGTTTGGACTTTCCCATGTCCTTATTTCCATGTAGTTGGTACCATTTCTGGATTGCAGCTGAGAAGTTCTGTCTTCCCCCAAGATTTGCAAGCAAACCAGCAAACTGTCTATTACTTCAAACTGGAACTTGTCCCAAACCTTTCACCACTCATGGCAGGGTATTGACAGCTCCAAGCGTTTTCTCTAAACTGTTGATGTTGTTGGTATGGTTGTGATATTTTCTCCTTAGTCTTGAACTGTCGTGCCTCATTTCTTTGTTTATACAAAGCCTCACAGAGTTCGTTAGGGAAGCGTGGGCTGGAAAAAATGTCTCGTGCTTGAAGCAGCTCATTGGGGGAAGGAAAACCAGATCGAAGGCTCTGGTGTGGTGGACCTATATGGTATGATTTATACCACACTGGTTTTTAAGAACCGTGATGGATGGACAGGTCCAGAGTCAGGGCTGACTTAGTGAGCGCACAGCACTCCTTCCCCTGCCAGTGCAGCTGGAGAAGAACTTCAGCATCTGGAAGGTGGGCTGCAATGGCAGGGCTGATGACTGGAAATCCTGGAAAGCTTTGCAATGAGTCTAAATGTGTCCAGATCCAGGCTGCTGCCTGTGCGTGAAAGCTGATTGCATGGTCTGTGTTTGTTATGGGATCTCTGCATCATGGAGTCTATATAGGGGCACTGGATGGGTATTTTGTATCTAAGCTTGGAGATGCCTCCCTGATGCTGGGCAGACAAATCAACTGCCTGGCTCCTTGCAGGGCTGTTAAAGTGGAGATGTGATGTCCAAACTGGTGCCCATCTGAATTTATCCAGACTGGAGGTGGGAAAGGGGGAGTTGCACCCTGTAGATGTACCCAGAGCAACCCTGGGAGTCACACCCAGACCCAAAGCCCTTTTCCAGGCTTTTGTGTGTCAGAGTGTGCCAATAGCCCCCTAAGGGCTCTGGAGGCTTTCAGAGACTTTTGTCTGTCGAAGCCAGCACTGCTCTGGGTATTTCCTTTCTGCTTCATGGGCGCCACTTCTGTTGTCCTGGTTCTCTATCGAGGGGTTAAGTTCCCTGTGGGAGATGCTGATTTCATTACAAGCCTGGGCTATAAACACTGCGTGCTGCAGCCCTGACTAATTGCTGGGTGCTATTGGCAGATGGAAAAATGTACACATGGGCCAGGAGATCAATTCAGCCCCTTGCTCTCTGCCAGCAAGTGAGTTATCTCCATCTCAAGTGATTTTTATTTCGCTTCTTAATCTCATTTGTAAATGTGATCCCCTGATGACACACGTATAAAACCTTGGCTTGCAGCACCATGTTGCTGAGATGAAGCTGGAAGGAGCTTCAAAATGCATAAGCTGTTTTAACCATGGACTAGAAATTCTCCTTCTTTATTACTTACTTGGGCTAAGAGGGTAAATGAAAAAGGGAGATGTCCCCTCGTGATTTAAAGGGGCTGGGGAAAGGGGAACACACCTTGTGCCCAGATGAGGAACCACAACCCTGGGGGAAGCTGGTTTCTTCTCCCAACTCTGCTTTCTTCCCAAGTGCTACTGAGTGGGTCACTTCTCCTTTACTCCATGTCTCCTGCTTTTTCTGTGAGATTTAGTCAAGGATCTGCCCATGAGAAGTTGCAAGGGTGACAGTCATTGTGGCTAAAAATTTCTGAATCTCTTGTTCAGCTTGCTGCTGAAATACTCTGCTGTGGCTTGAGGTGATTGCATGGGGAGGAAGGATTCTGTGGAGCCTGGTTATTCCTTTGCTTCATGCAAGGATGTGTTTAATTAGAGAAGCTTATATCTAATTCTACATGGTGAAATGCATATTGGAAGTGCTACTTCCATCTTCAAAGATGTTTAAGTAATGCTTGGATTCCAGTGGGAGCTGTGTATGCAGCTACCTCTCTTGTTGTGGTTTTGATCAGGTGTGATTTCACCTCATCCTCACCTGCAGCCCTGTGGTTGTCTTTGCATGAGCAATTTTATTGAAATCAGTGGAGTGGTTCTATCTGTCACTTCAGGGGTTTTTGGTCTGGAGATGCTGCTGTTGGACAGCAAGGCTAAATGACAGTCATGGAACCATTATAGAATCCTAGAATGGTTTGGGTTGGAGGGGACCATTAAGATCCTTCAGTTCAACCCCCCTGCCATGGGTAGGGACACCTTCCGGCAGACCAGGTTGCTCCAAGCCCTGTCCAACCTGTCCTTGGACACTTCCAAGGATGTACCCAAAGTGTATCCTGGACAGAACAGTTTTTTATAGCCATATGTGGGATCTGCTCAGAGATCTGTCTGGAATGGTGTGCAGAGAGGACCCTGCCTTGCCACAAGCAAAAGGGAATGAGGGGCAGGATTGTGAGTTCCTGGGAAATCCCTCCCAGCCTTTCTCCGAATTCATGTCCAGATAGGGCTGGGAGATAATTTCATCCACCATCCAACTGCAAGGATTTCCTCAGAGCATGAGAAACAGCCTCTTTATCCCTCTGACCTTGATCTAAATTTGTTTCCTTTTAAGCTGCTATTTAAAGGGAGGGGGTGCAAGAGAAAGAAGGAAAGTTTGATTTCTTTAATGTTCCTGGAAGCAGGCGATTGATAACACTTGCAAGAGCCAGGCAGGGAGCCAGAGGGATCCTGCACGAGGCAGCTTTGCCAGCGAAGCTCAGCGTTGCTGGCTGGGGATGCAAAGCTCTGCTTGTTTACGAATCCAGGCCACCCTTTGAGATGCTCTTGCCAATGGCTTCAGACTGGAGGGAGTGTTGCACACTGAGCTCGATGATCTGAGCAAACGCTCACCAGGGACTGCGTCAGGACCACCAGCTTCATTGTCCTTTCCAAAACCTCCAGGCAATGCCTTCCCTGCTGGGAGGCAGGAGGATTAACTCCTTCCACCTTGACTGCTGCTCTCATGACGGCTTTGGCTTCGGGCAAAGTGGTGGGGTTTGGCTTTTTCTTTTCAAGAGAAGAGGAGAAATGCATGGAAAAAAAAGTCAGTGTTGCATTTTTATTTGTGAGTAGAAAATAGTTCTTATCACAGCTCTGGGAAACTATTGTTCTGATTTTTATAAATATGCCTGTATTCCCCTTGACTTTTTTCCTCTCCCTTCCCACTTGCTATCTCCTCTGCTCTATGCCCTTGGCTGCTTCCCAGATGCTTCTTGATGTAAAAGAAGATAAGCTGTTCCAAGTTATAAAACTCAGAGGTGCTGCACATCTCACACTCCCCTAAATCAAGTCCTTGCCTGGATATTCCCACACATTCAGAGCAAAACCCCACGATTTCACTGAGACACAAATGATCTCAGCCACTTCTCTCCTGGATGGAGACTTGCAGAAGAACCTGGAGTTGGGGGTTTTGTGCCTCTGCCTCTCTGGGGGCACCAGTGAACAAAGCCTGGGTAACCTTTGTGGCATCTGCTCTTGGCCAGGTGCCCTTTGCTGACACCCTTCATTGTGCTGGGCAAGGTCTGAAGGTTAGAGGGGAACAGAACCAAGAGACCCCAAGCACAGAAGGATTTTCAGCAGCGGTAAGAAATTTGGGGCAAGCAGGCAGATTTTTCAGGGGTTTGGAAAGTCCAAACCCCAAAGCTTTTATGGTGTGTTGAAGGCACTTTTTCTGGAATTCTCTGGACCGGTGAAAAACTTGAAGGTTATTTGAAAAACAAGTGAAAAATCCTTTGCCACTTTGTTTTCAAACATTGGCCCCAAGGATTCAGTTTTATTCTTCCTGTGACTCACAGAATGACATTGGCTCTGTTCTCCTTCCTTGGAAAGGAAGCAAGGAAGGCTAACAATCTATCTTAAATATATTTTAACATAACATATCGGATTCCCTTTTGCAAAGTGTAATAGTTTCTTGGGCTGGAAGGTGCTGTGTACAAGCCAGGCAGATTCAGAGGATGTAAATCACTGTGATGGGATGAGATTTTTAATAATCCTCTCCTTCTTATGGATCCCTTTGCAATGCATCAACACACTGCAAGGCTTGATGTAGTTATTCTTTATTGTCCCTATGGATTAAGGCTTTTTGGCAAGATGGGAAGCCCCTACAGGCCAGCTTTTTGGGGCTCTTGTTTGCAGACAGTGGAAACAGATGGGTTTGCAGAAATGCCTCATGCTCTGTTTGTAGCACGTGGGGAGTTCCAGGGCTGGTGGAAGGAACCAGCAGAAGGCAGTGATGCTATGGTGAGAGGGCTGGGCAGTGGGTGTCAGATCCCTTCCTTTGCTGGGAGGAGGAGGAGATGTGTTTTGGGGAGAGGAGGAGGGGACAAGCTGCTATTGCTGTCACCGTGGTGTCTGCTCTGTGTTAAGGCAGTGGAGGAACGGTTCCATTCACCCCCAGCACTCTGCCTTGCCTTAAAAGAGGCAGAAATCTAAATCCCTGGGTAACTTCAAAGTAGCTCGGGGAAGATTAGGCTCTTTCAGAGTCAGGCAGGAGAGGAACAAGAGAGAGGAGGGATTCTGAGGTTCAAATGCTGCTGAGGACCCTTAAGCTTGTCCTCTCTGGGGAGGAGCGAGGGCTTGACCCCTCTGCTTTGGAGATACTTGTAGCAGATCAGGACCCTGTGGCCCGTGTTACTCCCTGCTTTGTATTTCCCAAGCTGCTGGATCTTACTTCCTTTCTAGCTGCTCCCTGCTCCTCTTCATTAGCAGCTCTCAGCAGTGCAAAGGAGTCGAACTCAGAAGTATGAGTTCATCTCCTAAAACTTTGTACTGATGCCAGAGGGTCAGTCACTTTGCAAAAAGAAACTTCCCTTGGAGAAACACTATCCCTTTTGAGAAAAGGCCAGCAAGGCAGAAAAACAAACTGTCAAAAATACTGCCTTCAAAACCAGTCCTTAGCTTGAATCTGTTTCTGGTCTCCTCCAGTTGGATGGCTCTTTGGGTCAGCAGAGCCTCCTGTGCTCCTGCAGCTCTGCCAGTGACCTACAAACCTGCGTCCTTTGGGTGACTGAACCTGGCCACCCCCTAAGTCAAAGTCTTGCAGGGTTCTTATCCAGTCAGAGAAGCACATGTGCTGTCTAAATTATTTATCCACCTCTCAGCTCCTCTGGGCTCTGGGCTGAGGGCTGTCTGGAGAGGTTGGTGGCTACCACGGGATTGCGACAACTTGAGCTGTTCATATAGATTTCTGCCCATCACCCTTGTTTCTAGGACCAGGTTGTTTCAGGGGAAGGAGTCAGGGAATGTCAAGGTATGGGAGAGGCACCAGCTTTTCCTGATGCTGAGCACAACATACCCTTGTCTCATAGCAATTCCAGGTGGAGCTTTCAACCATTTCTCGTCAAGCATGAGATGGGGATATATAGAGGCCAGCATCTTCTTTGAAGGAGTTGTGATTTCAGCTTATTCTTCTTACAGTCACTGAACCCTCTGAGGAACAGCACAGCCTGGCTAACCTGTGGTTTGAAAAGTGTTATCCAGCACCTCCATACCTCAAACCACCCAGATGCCAAATCCCAGAGTTCCATCTAGTGTGTGTCACTTTATTTCCTCACAAAATCCTCTCTCTGCTGGAAAAGATTTTTCCCATTGAGCTGCAGTGATTGCAGCTGAAATGTGTTATTCCTGTAGTGAAATAATGTTTTCCTAATCTCAACATCTTTTTTTTAAAGCATGTCCACATGTAGTGCACTTCCAGAGCAACTCAAGTTCCAGGCACAGCTGCTGAGAGTACTGAGAAAGGTTTAACTCCGTGATCTTGGAGGTCTTTTCCAACCTTAGTGATTCTGTAACTGTTGGCACACTCCAGTCCTGCTCCTCTCTGTGCTGGACACTGTAAGAAACTAAACCGAGCACTTGTCTCTCCCTTTGCTTGAGTGGAGTTTTTATAAGTGAGTTTTTTTTTTGGTTACTGCCTCCTTGCTCTCCTGAACTTAAGCCAAGGTGGGCAGAAAGAGGGAGAGATGTGTTTTAAAGGAGTGTCAGTAGCATGGCAGCACTTTATCTTGGGTTGGTCATTCTGGCTGCATCAGAAAATCCCTGGCTCAGGCATGCAGGAGATCCAGAGCAGCTGCAGGTCACCAGGGCTTGGCCAGTGAGATGTCACTGGTATTTCCAATTGCTGGCTGAGGATTTGGGCAGAAGTGGAGATGTGCTTTCTGCTTTTAAGGCCAGTGACTTCCAGCCAAGTCTCCTTTGAGTTTCCCCCATAATCCTTCTCTTCCAAACACTCTTATCTGAGTCACACCAGCAGCATTGCTCTGAACTGAGTTTCTTACGTGGGCACAAGGAGAGGAATCATGGCTTTGGGCTTGGAGCAGAGCCTGCAGTCTTGCCAGCTGCCAAGCTGGAAATTCAGATTTCAGGGGTTCAGAGTCAGTGGTCAGCATTCCTGCTGATGCTCTTTCCTTGTTTTCCATGATGCCTCTGGCAGCTGACTCATAGCTGACCCTCTTGCTTCTGTTCTGAGAGGACTCCCAAATGGTCACCAATTTTCAGTGGAATTCTGGCCACTGCTGTGTCAGAGAGTTGTGAGATGAGGCCAGATCGTTGGGCTGTTGAAATTATTAGATGGTCATTCTATTAATGACAATCCTGCTGAGGTTCAATTAAATACCAACAGATTAGTCTAATATGTTCCCAGTAAGAGATAACTGCTTTTGATTACTCAGTTGCTTTTAAGCTTGAGAATAACCCTGATGGCCAAGCACTGCCAGCTGCACAGGGCTCTGGATCAAAAGGAGAATAAAGCCCATTAGGTCCAACCTCAAGATGCTGAAAATGAGTCTTTTACTGTGGTCACCATGTTAAAGAATCCAGTGTTTTTCTTCTAGATAACTGCTTTATATCACCCTTATCTATTCACTTGTGATTTGTAGGCCTGTAAAGCAGCAATAAAATACAACAGGGAACACGGATTTGATCCAACATGTTCATTTATTTTCCCCCATGGGCAGAGATGAAGATACAGCAACCTTGGAAGTGCACAGCACATGCTGCTGTTCTGATCCCAACTAGACTTTTAATGTCAACCCTTCTCCCCTGTTCTCCTTAGGCTCCTAGGCTGATGTTGTACATCACAATCACAGTTGGATCTACAGGGTACCACCTCATTTGTCAGTTGCCATAAAGCACTTTTCCTGTCAGCCAGGACAGGGTCCATATTCAAGCCATGATCAAACCTTGGAGAGAGCGTGAGCAACAGCTCCAGTGAATATTCCTGTCAGTACATGGATTAGAGTCGTCTCTAAAGCACCTCCTGCCAAGGGTCTGACCTCATCTGTCTTCTCAGATCAGGCAAATGGTGTGAATTCAATTTTTATGATGAACAAATCCCTTTCTATGAGAGCACTCAGGCTCGATACCAAGAATCCAACTGATTACTTTTTTCCCTTCTCCCCTTCCCCCATCTCCACCCTGATGAGGTAGGTGCTGGCATTTACCATGGCTAGGAGGAGATGCTGGTTTATATAATGACAGCCTCTCAATGGACAAAACCTCTTAGAACTGACCCCAAGGTTGAAAAATGGAATTTTGAACTCCTAAGTCTGAGTTGGTTGTGCCCAAACACAAGCAAGAGGTGCTTATTGGTGATCCCTGTGAATCTGGGAGCTGACAGGAAATCCCTCTGCAAACAGGTATTATTGATTAATTTTCTACTATTGCTGGTACAGCCTCAGTAGCCTAAATCATGGAATCATGGAATGGCTTGGGTTGGAAGTGACCCCAAGGATCACCTTGTTTCAACCCCTGCCATGGGCAGGGACACCTCCCACTAGCCCAGGTTGCTCCAAGCCCCATCCAAGCTGGCCTTGGACACTTCCAGGGATGAGGCAGCCACAGCTTTTCTGGGCAACCTGCACCAGGGCCTGCCCACCCTCACAGGAAACAATTTCTTCCTAATATCCAATCTAAATTTAATCTCTTTAAGTTTGAAGCCATTCCCCCTTGTCCTGTCACTTCAGACTCCTGTAAATAGTCTCTCTCCATCTTTCCTGTGGTCTCCCTTCAGTTACTGGAAAGCTACGATTAGGTCACCCCAAAGCCATCTCTTCTGCAGGCTGAAAAATCCCAAATCCCCCGGCCTTTGGATGTAGACTTCTGGGTTGGCAGTGACATCCCTGAGGTCACAGAGGAGGTCAGTGCATTGCCAGGCACCAAAGCAGGTGTCTCCATGTCCCCACATCTCCATACCCACCTGGAAGCTTTTCCTAGGAACTTGCACTTGACTTTTCTAAACTCCCCATCTCCATGGGTTTTATTCCTCATTGGGAAGAAAAAAGATTAATCTATGTTGCTTTTGTATTGTTTGCCATCTTTTATCCCCTTTGTAATTTGTTCCCTTGAACTGTTTGATCTAAATTAGGCAGAATTAGGCTTTCCTGAGCTTTCTTGGGAATGCAGCTCATGTTGACCCATCCAAGATGGCTTTAAACCACACAGCTCTAACACAGGGCTATACCCAGCTTCCTGAAGGGGGTTTACAGTGCATTTGGGTTTCTGCACAGCTCTCCTGATTTACATCCAGCCTATATGTGTTGGCATGAGCTGCATCCTCCCTGAGCATCATGAGGTGCCTGGCGTTGATGATGCTTCCAAGGGAAACCTGGCTCACAGCAGCACAACATCTGGCAGATCCTTTTTCAGGTGACAGGTCCAACCTCACCCAGAGCTCAAAGTGTAATCCCCAGCTCAATGTGGGGTTTGGTGACAACCCCCATTTAAGATGGATTTAAAATCTCTTTTTAAGGTCTGTTGCCAAATAATAAGAATCAATTTTCAGCATTTGGTCACATCTCCTCACAAAGAAAGTTTAACAGGACTGGGATTGTTGCTCAAATCCTAGTAAGAAACTGCTGAAACATAACCAAAAAAACCTTTTATGAAATAATCCTCCTGTCTTCGTTCTGTCACTACTACCAAGCTGAATAAAACCTGGAATTTAGGCCTTGATTCAGCAAAGCACTTAAATGTACACTCACATTTTAGTGAGCACACTTGCCACGGGCAGAGTTTGTTCCAGTACATTACTCTTCTGACCTTTCCAAAGGATTATTAGCTGGGTTTTTTAGAATACACCTTTCAAAAGAAACTCCTCCCACAGTGTTTAGTCTTCAGTCTGATAACTGTGCCTTCTACAACAGAATAAGTTTCAGAAATACATTCTAAAAAAAAGTAAGTGGATTTTGGGAGTGCTTTTACCAAAAATGGATTATTTTTTTAATAGGAGACTGAATATTTTCTAGATAGGCTTAAATTTGACAAGTGATTTGACTGTAATAACCAAGATAGTGCAGGGAATTGAAAGCATCTTTGTCAAAGTGCAGAACTTCCAGTCTGGATAACATTCACATAGAAAAGGGTTACAGTTTTAATGGGTGAAATCAGAGTTGGGGAATAATTTAGAAAAGAAATAAGATGAAGCCAACCCTGTTTCTGGCAGTCCATAAGTAAAATAACTTTTTTCATTCTTCTGTAGTCACTGGACTGACCAACCCTGGACTCTCCAAACTCTTGGTACAAGTGGTGGTTGCTCCACCAACTCTGTGCAGTGTGAGGTCTGAGGAAGCAGCTCATAAGGAATTGCAAAGTAACTCTGGATGAAGCAATGTTGTTTGTCATAATAAGTACTAATCCCCTAAGAAAACGGAACAATGTTTGGATTGGATGCATGAAAAGATTAAAATTGCAGCCCGCACTTGAGTTTAATTCCCTTGATTGCAAGGTGTTCATGTTTAGAGGTGCAGGGGATACTCTAACTTTGTTCTGTAGCAACCCCTTCCCCAGGTGAACAGCCACCCAACCCTGGGAGGGAATGCCCTCGTCGGAAACAGATAATCCTTCCCCAAACAAAAGCTTGCTTTCCTCCTTCCTCTCCTTCTCTTTTTGGCCATGGTTATGTGTATCATGTCCTATTGTATTACATTATCATATCTTATCAAGTCGTGGCATGGTATAAAGCAGCTTAATGTGTGGAAGGAATGCAGCCCTATCTGTGGTGGCATCTGCAGTAATCCCCCGTCAGCTTTCCTGCCCGGAGCCTGGTCGATGCATTTTGTGTGAGGTGCAATCAATCAAAGCTTCTCATTTTCATTTCTACATGGCATCAGGTTGCCTCGACAAGAGGAAAAACCTATGTGTGCGATATCAAAGAGCAGACTTTATTCCCAGAAGTCATGTCTGGTGTTTTTGTTGGACCATCAATACCTGTCTCTAGCCAGAGAAACAGCTTAAGCCACAATGCTTAGATTTTCTCTTTACGTTGATCTGAAATGTGTCAAACATCTGTGGTGCCTAAATCCTTCTCTCGTTCCCATTGTCCTGGACAATGGAAGTGTGATCCTTTCTAAAGATCTGGATGGCTGACAAAAACTTGAGCCACATGAGCATAGGGATTTCAAACCATGCAAAGTTTTTTGGGGAGAGAGGAGGGAAACAAGCACCTCTGAGCCTTTGTTTCAGACCAGTGTCTCCCACAAACTTGTCTCAGCTGTCTGCTTCCACTTTAATTGCACAGGAATTCCAGTGACAGCTCTACTTCCCAGTAAAGTGCATGGGTAGGGATGCCTTATGTAACTTCCTTGCCTTAGTTGCATAAAAATCAGCTCTGCCAAGAAAGTGAGTGCATTTTGCACACACTTAAAGCCTTAGATCAGTTTATATGGGTTTTATTTTACTCATTGGACCTGTTATCACATTTCATCCTTAAAAGCAGTTGAACTTCTCTTTATTTCCCCTCTTGGTGGTAGGGATGGTAACAGGAGAAGAGTACATTCTATTCTGTTTTATTTTTAGGTATAAAATCAGAACATTTTTAAGTCCTGGCCCAAGTGGATTATAAACTTCATAGTAAAGCAGGTCCCATTTCTGTGCTGTTTGTACATCATCTTCTACAACAGTGTTCTGGCAGATGACTCCGAGCATTATGTTAATGCAGGTGATGACAAAAGGAGTTTGTTCTGGGTGAGACATGATGTATGTTCTGCCCACTTCCGAAAATCTCAAGGCTTTGCCAAAATCTCTGTTTTGAAGAAAACTGAGGTATCATATTTTAAACTTCTAGAGAGAGAAAGCTGTGGTGGGAGGAGGTAAATTAAGGTCATCTTGAAGAGAAGGAAGAAAACCATGAGCTTCTGAGGGGTGTGTGTGTATGTGCATCTGATATTTCTGTCTGGATAATGACCCTGTCCTAGGAAGAGACTTCTGCTCCTTTGAGTTAATCCTACAGGATGCTATGAAGTGTTCCCAAGCAATGCATCATCCCAGAGAGCATCTATGAGTGAAGCATTGAACCTGTGCTGTCAGAAGAGCAGTAGGAGTTTTCTACATTAGGAAGACTTTCAGCTGGGTTTGGTTTCTAAATTCAACACCAGTTTTTCAACTGTGTGTAACCATTGATTCAACCTACTGCATTGACACCTCCAGCTCCTGCAGAACCACTGTAGCCCTTCCAGTGGGACACCTCCAGCTCCAGCAGCTGATAAAAAGATCTCCCTTTGGCTTTATTTTTCCCCAGGACAAATGGATCCAGTGCCTCAGATGTCTGGTTTTTGCAGTAATGCCATTGAATCAAGATGGTCATAGGGACTGGAGGAGAATTGGGTCTGGAAACAAGTCAGCTCTGATCCCACCTGCTGCACAGCTAGATGGGATTTACGTGCTGCTGGACCAAGCTAAGAGAAAGCTGCCTGCAGAAAACTAGGATCTTTACTGGTGGTCCTGGGCCACAATTCAAGAGGGAGCACAAATAGAATTTTTCTAGTAGTATCATGGACATTTCTTGGCAACTCAGTGGCATCAAAAACCCTGATTCGTACTTTTTTCCTGAATAATTCTCCCTGGATTAATGTCAGCCCAAGTCTTTCAGGAGAGTTTAGGCTTCAGTTGCCCACAGAGCAACAAACACTCAGCAGACCTGCTTTCTGCAGCAGCTTTCCTTGCACAGCACGTCTTGTGAGCCCAATCCCACGCACGTGGGAGCATCTGCGTGGGACAGAGGTGTGCAGGACGTGGGTGGGGAGGCCCAACAGCTGAAGTCATGCTTGTGGCATCACAAATATGAGAGTCAAAAACTGTTTAAAGGGTTTCCAAGTCAAACACTCGAGCACATTTCATAGCCTTTGATATACATCTGGCCGAAAACTCCTGACAGTGTGATCTATTAGGCTGTGGAATAGTTTCCCCCAGGGAAGTGTTGGAAGGGCTATCATTTGAGTCATTTAGTGCTGAGGGGAATATACTATGGGGAACAATCCCTCATTAGCTGGACTAATGGATCTTTCTGCTTCAAACTCTAGTGTTCCTACAAAAAAAAAAAAAAAAGATCCATTGACTTCTCCTTGTTCTTCCATATGCTCAAATTGGCAGGGGCTTGGGGCCATTGGCTACATTTTTTAGCTTTTGTTTATAAGGCATATAAATCTATCAAAGGAGGGGGGTTTCATGTGTCAGGCGAAGTGTGTAGCGTCAAGAGCAATCTAAAGAAAGCAGTCATGGGGATAAATGATACGCACATATGTTATGAGCTAAAATGCAGGGAGATGTGTAGGTCCTTCTTGAGAAGCTTCAGGAAATGAAGACAAGGCAGCTGAGTGGAGCTGAACGTTGAGTTCACCAGCCACTGGTGGATTGAAACTCTGTGGGCTTGGCTGGTGTATTTGCAGTGCACCTCATACTCCATTCAGACTTTTTTCCCTGGATAACACAATTACAGTATGTCCTTTGCATCATGTGTTGTGTCAGATTAGTCATTCTCATGCTCTGGATGTGGGAGTATCCCAGGTCTGGTCCTCTGGTGCTGGGTGTGGGAACACCAGGTGCTTGAATGTTGGATGACAACTGCCTCCCTCTCTTATGAACTTCCCATGTAACCATGGGGATACCACTTAGGTCTCTGAGATCACTTACTGGAGGGTGTAAATTAACAGCCCTAATGGGTGATTCACAGTCTTAGCAGCCTGGATCATCACCAGCTTTGCCTTACAGGTGGAGAACATGGAAATACCTTCCCAAACTTTGTTATTAAGACCTAAGATGATTATTATGCACTTTCACCTATGGAATGCATAAGTTAGCCAAGACCTGGTCACTTCAGAGAGCACCAACTCACTCATTGCTCCCTGCACTGCAGCTGCCATAGGTGCATTGGTGACAGTGTGACCTTTCAGAGCACAGGAGGTAGTACTGACATCACTCCACGATTTATAGTGGTTTTGGTTGAGGGCTATTTTTTGGCTTCCCAACGTTTTGACTATTTTCCAATAATGATGATTTTCCCTTCTGTGCTTCTTTTTTTAACATTAGATTTTCCAAGTGGACAATCCCAAAGGTGGCCGGTTTACCGGGGGACGGGGTGGAAATAAAAGAGCCATGGAGATATTTTAAATGCGACGTGAATTTTATGCCAAAAAGTGTCTTTTCCATATTTATAAGCCCCTGTCATCCCCTCTCCCTCCGCCTCCTCCTGCTTAAAAGGAAACTCCATTACAAAGGCAGGAAAGAACATCAAACAAACCTCGCTTGGCAGCCATGTCTATATGTGAAATTACTGTCAGAGTACAAAGGAAGACTCAAGATTTAGAAGGTAACATGTGACAAGAGAATGCCGTCCTTCTCAATGTCTTTACCTTTTGTTGGTGAGAACTGGGAAGGGGTTGTTGTTGGTGCTCTTTGTTTTTAGAAAAATCTTGCCAATTATAGAAATTCAAAGGCACAAATCACTGCGAAAGCCCCGTGGGCGATTTGGCTCCCTGGGAGCCCCAAAGCTCCACTCCCAGCAGTGACTCCAGCAAGGGTTGTGTGTAGGCACGTGCTCACCCTTAGCTCCATCCTTCAGGGTGGTGGGGAAATGTTTGGGCCACCCGAGGAGCAGCTGTTGGGTTTGATCACACAAAGCTTTGATGGAGCCACTTCTGAGCTGCTGGGGCCTCTGGATACCCTAAGTTCACCTTGGGAGAAGGTAAAATGGGTTGAGTGGAAGGACCATGTTAAACAAGTGTGTTTCATGTCACTGGGAAAGCAAATGAAGGGCTTGTAGTTGTTCCTGCTCTGTGAATGGAAATTAATTAATGGCTTAATGTAGCAGTGGTCTTGATGTAGGTGTTTGCCTCATCTTTTTATTAGCTCCATTCTTATCCATGCTCTTGCATTCCTACTTTTTATTCCAAAACAATACTTGTTTCCCATCTTTCCCAAGCAAACATGTCCCAAGGCTGCAAATCCCCCAGCCCTGACCCACCTCTGCATGGTCACCTGGGACAGGAGACAGCACAACCTGCTGCCTTGGCTGCTCGGGCTCTGCTCACAAATTTAGATATTCACATGAGATTTAGATATTCAAGTGTTGTGACAGGGTTTGTAACCAAAAAAACCACCAAACCACAGACCTGGTATTGGTGTCACACTGTGGGTGGAAGTGTCTGCCCTGCTGCTCCTCTACCCTGCAGTTTCAAGTGAAAGTTGAGCTGAGACCAACTCCCAGCCCCAGCCCTAACTTGTTTTCCACTTCAGTATTTATAAAATGTTTTCATTTTCAGTCTGTTTCTTGCCCTATGTGGTGCCATGGTCCATCCCCTCCTAGTCCCCTGTGCAGGAGGTTCTGAAGGAGGAGCTGGTTCATATTTGGTGTGCCTCTTAAGGTGTGAGTCTCCCTCCTTCATTGTTTGAAAGAGGATTTTTTCTAAAAGCAAGGCTTAATACAAGAGACACTTTTAACCCCTCTCAGTCTTCATGGCTATTGAACTTATCAGCTGCAATTAAAACATGAATTTAACTGTACAAAAAGTGGAAGATCTCTTTTTTTTTTTGGCTGTTTTTGAAGCATTTGTGCTACAAGGTCTTTCTTCCTTTATTTTAGGGATGGAGGTATTGTTTGCTGGAGTTTTTTAATACAGAGTTGATCACAAGCTACAAGTGACATTTGTTGATCTCAGGCCAGGCATTCAGAAGCACCACACTGACTGTATCTTGCATCTTTGGGAAGAATAATCCCCTTCCTCCTCCCCTTAGAACAATAAAATTGAGCCTTTTTCATTTTCCCTTGCAGGAACAGAACCCTTTAGGAAATCTGTCTGGGGAAGCACGTCTGCAATCCTGGTTTACAGCCCTTTTTCCAGTCTCATCAGAAGTTTTCTTGAATGAGGTGCAAAAAGTGGCCGAACCCAGGGGGGAAGGGAGAAAAACTCTGTTCTGTGCACACACACACACACACGATGGAGACACTGGTTAGCAACATAAACAAAGGGTGGGTGGTAACCCCTAAGCTTCTCTTTTTTTTTTGACAGCCAGTGGTGGCAGTGATGAATTTGTGAAGTTATCTAATTTTCCACTGTTTTAATTAGAGGCCTGGGCTCTGAGACCTAACAGCTGGGTTCTTTGTACTGCTTTCTGTTGCCTGACAGAGAAAAATTTCTACTGTATCTTCAGCCAAGCTTTCAGTCTGACCTGAGCAAATGAAACTTCTGGGACTCATAAACTGTGGTTTCTGGGCAGATTGCTTTTTGAACTGCTCCTCAGCGATCCCAACATGCAAAGAACACAAAGGCTTACAAAGTGAACTCCCTTTGTACTTTCAAGCTAATGGAGATGCTCATTAAAGAGGTGGGAGGAGAGCAGGAGGGGAGGGAGGAACTCTCCCTGGCATATTAGGGGACTTATCAAGTGTAAAGTTTCTTCTGATGGGACACAGCGGAGCTGGGGCCAGTTGGGAAGTTATAATGCTGGGGCCTTTGCAAGACAATGGCTTTGGTTGCAAAGCACAACCAGTTGAGCAACTTAATTTATGACTCAGTTCCTGCCAAGTGATTTTTAAAGCTTTACATTAGACTGAATGTGCATCACAGTTCATCACCCCTCCGCTTCTCAAGGCATGCACTATAACCACTTTCTTTCACTCTAATCCAGAAGGAAAAAATGTCAGAGGAATTTTTAGACCTGAATTCAGTTAAGTCTTAAGTCTTTGCTTAAATCCCATTGGAGTCAAAGGAATTAAGCAAGGCTTTGACTTAAAGCTTATACTTAATTGCTTTGCTGAATCAGAGCCCATATTCTGATTTTCTTCCTCAGGAGCCCTTCAGGGTCATAAATGTGTTTTCATCCTATAAAAGGCCATTGCTCCCTCTTTCCCCACCTGCTCAGCTATGGCAGACTTCCTTGGGGCTGTTCTGCTGTAGGAGTCAAAGGGACTTGGTGATGACAAGGCTACTCAAGCCAATGCAATTTCAATAAACCAGAAAGTCATTTGATTTGCAAGGAACTTAGTGAAAATAGTTTTTCTGTAAAGGCAGTTGAGTAATGACCCATCACTCAAGCAGTTGTGAAAGAAGAGCCCTTTTACAACTTGTAGGTGAAGAATGGTGCTTTTAATAGCCACCAGTTGGTCCTGGCTTGGTCAAAAATTTGAGGCATGTCCAGATGCTGCAACAGATGAATCGTGCGGCACAGGAAAGGATGTCAGGCCTTTCAACATCCACACCTGGGATAGGACCAGTGTCTGCTACAATCTCCTTCCAGTACTGCATTCCCACCAAGTCCAGGAGGAAGAATAGGGGAGCGAGTAGCCAAATCTTGTTTTGGTCCATGGCTGGAGAGCAGCAAGACACAACCCATATAGACCTTGGAGATGGGAGAGACTTCCCTTCCTAGGTAGAGGAGTATTTGGTCGTCACCCAGCTGTTCTTCACCCTTGAGCTCAGCTGAGAAATCTTGACCCAGCACTGCTACTGAGGTCCTCAGAATCCCATTCTTTGGAAATATCTCACAGCTTGAGAGACCCTTGCTGCAGAGTCTTGCTTGGAGAGCAGCAGATACATGCACATATGTATTAAACTTTGTTAAGCACTAGGGATTTGGGTCAAAAATTGCATCAGCTGCAATCATGTTTCTGCTTTGCAGGAGAAAAAGAAGACAAGTGGTTGATGGTGACTGAAAATGACAGTGAACTTGGTCAAAGACTGTGGTGGAGCACTGGTTTGGCCATCAATGTCACTCCAAAATTCTTAGAGAAGCCCAACTACTTCCAATAAAAACCTTTCTTCCATTCTTATAGGAAATGGGCCTTCATGGCAACATGGTTTGATTCCTTCTGTGAAAAAAAAAGTGGAAATTTCATCTCTGTCCAGTCCAGAAGGTTCTCAGACTCACATGCCCCTCTTTCACATACTCTGGCTCTACTGGGCAAAAGTGCTTGTGCTTTGCCCCTGTGACATTTTGGGTTTATCCCTCACGTGTCAGGTGTAGTCTGGGCACAGCCATGGCCATGTGGAAGCTTGGGGTAGAAAGCAGGAATTCTGCCTGTCCTGAGACTAATTAATGGGACAGTGCTGAGTGCATTTTAATGGAGGCCACTCTGTCCCCCATGTGGAAACATCTGTACTTTTCTCTAGGATGGAGTGACGGCTGACATTAAGCAGTTTGCAAGTCCCAGGTGCCGAAAGTCCAACTAAGATGGGATTCAAGCCAAATTCAGGTTGCATTCCAGTCTGTGATGAAAGGGAATTTTGAAACGTTTGACTTTCCTGCAGAGCAGAAATTCCATTTCCCAATCAGCTCTAAATAATCATTTAAAGATGGACTCTAATCAAGATTGTTTTAATGTGTCATCTTGGTTTTAATTGCTTGTAGTTCTGAGTAAATGTTATCAGACCATCAGAGGCTAAGGATGAAGCAAGAGCCGGGTAGTGATTCAGATGGGATCGCCTGCTGCCAAAGAGGAAGTCCTGGGATGGGGATGACTCCATTGCTACAGCGAAAGACAAGACAGTGAACTCTCTGTTTACAGTGGGCCACCGAAAGAATGGGATAATTGCAATTATCAGAGAGAAGCAGCATTTTAATGACTGCTTCATTTTAAAAATACATATGTAAATCTCGGAGCTGTGGAGAGGTGCCAATTTGCCCTGGCCCAGCACTGGACGTGTTATCTCCTTCAAAGGGCTGGCAGCTTCAGCCGTGGCAGGAGTGGAACGTCAGGGCAAGCTGTGCTCTGCTCAGCTAATGACTCACAGCACCAGGCGTGCACAGACCACACCAGGCTTTGCATGAGAGACCCACAGCAGCAGCAAAGACACGAATATCTTTGGCTTTCCCTTGTGGTAATCTCTGTTGATGGCTCTGGAGAGAGGAGGACGTGGAGTTCTTTGTACAATCAGCTGAATTCATCCGTAGGAGTCTGATCTGGGGAGATGCTAAACTGTGGGTGCTTCTCATTCGCTGCAATGGGTGGTGAATTCTTCTCTTCTCTCCACTTTTGTCAACCCATTTTTCACCTGCTTCCCCTTTTTAATCAGTTTTTCGTCTCCAGAGTGCATGTGGTCTGTCTTCCCTGGGATATAAGTGTTCCCATATTTATCATATCAGTCCAAGATACTCAAACTGTGCTCTAAAGAACCTCTGTATTTGGAAAGCAAAACCTCACTTAGCTGGACTTTGCTGTAATTCCTCCCTCTCAAAAGCTACTGATGCTGAATTTCTGAAGAGGCCAAAGGAATTAGGAGCCAGGTCCTGCTGGGATGGATTCTTTGGGCCCTTTAAGGACACTTGAGTGGACCATCTTTTGTCCAACTTGTAGCCAGAGGTATACAAATGATCAACAGCACGTTGAGAAATCAAGATGCTTTAAAGGATAAGACCTTTCCATACACAGAGTTGTGGCCAAATTCAGCCCTGTGCTCTGAGTAACTGAACAGGAGCTGTGCTCTCAATGCAGAATTTATTAGTCTCTTTGTTTCAAGGTCTTCAGTAATTACCATCATGTGACTGGGGTTCATGGACTTAAGAATGTTACATGTCCTGCTATCTGGTGTGGGAGTTCTCATATACACAACCTAAAAATGTGGAGAAACCACAGATTTATGAGATCAGGCTTTTTAAGTCTGCCCTTGTCCAAGAAATAGTAGTTTCTAAATCACTCGTGCTCTGCATTCGTACCGACATATTGAATTTGCTTTTATGAAGTAGGCACTGGTCCATGATATTAATTGCCATATTAGTAAAATATATGTGGAGAGGACTGGAGATTTGCCATGTCACTTTCTAACTCCTTCTCTCTTGTGGACTCGTGGAGGGGAGGAGGGGAACAACCACCTGGATACTTGCCAGGCCAAGAGGATGGCTCCATGCACGCTGGAGAGCAGGAAAGCCTCATTGGAATGAGCTAAAGACACTCAAAATCACTGGCTGAGCTCTGGTTCACTCATTTCATCTATAATTAACATCTCCCTCCCACGTTAAAGAGTTTCCCCTCTGATTTCTTAGGCCCCAAAGGTGACCTGATGTAGTCAGATGGGTCCCAAGGAGCAGATTTGCATAGAAATTGGTCACAGGTCCTCTAAATGTCACACTCCAAGGAAACTTTTCTAGGAAAAATAAAGCTCATCCACCTATTAATCCAGCTAGGAAGGCTCATTAGTTCTGTAGTGCTGGGGACCTACAGAAAGCTTTGTGTGAAGTCAAATTCAAATTTTTTTTTGCTCCCCAAACAAGAAAACCCATCCAACATTTGCAAAACATGCTTAACATGGTTCATCCCCTCCATTTTCTTTGAAAACAAGGTTTCCAAACAGGCAGTTTGACAAGGAAGATAAGGTAAAAAATTAATATCAATAGAGAGATCCAGAATTCTTTACAAGTTGTGTGTTCCAAAATTTATTGGAAATAGTGATTGACCCCTATCTGAGAGTGCAAAGGGGTCTGTTCTGCTGGCAGCTTTGGCTCTGGGGTACTCATATTTAACAGAGTATTTAATTGCCTGAGGCTATTTGTACTCATTAGAGTGATTAAGCAACTGACTGAGCAGGACACATGTTTAAATTTAAGACTTTGTTATGCTGAGTTTTGTGGGTGATACTCGTGTGGATGATGTGTAAAGCTACTCTCTGTCCTCCCCTGACTTGTCTTATTAATCTGATAGCTTTTTCCAACCCTTCCTTTGCTATTTCTTCCTTGAATTTGATCTGTATAAAAAAAGCCCACCACACTCTGGCTCATTGGTGTTTACCATCTTGGAGATGTTAACTCCTGCAAGGACAATCTTTCAAGAAAGCATTAAGCTTTGAGTTTCTATATAGCCATGGGATGGTTTGGATGAATTGCAGTAACAGACTCAAAATCACACATTATTTCAGTAATGGTGAAATACTGTGGGTACAGTCCAACAGTGTGAATTAATCTCTCTCACTGCCTCCATGGTCCTGCCTTTCCCCTCTCCTGACATGTTATTTCCATCTCTATCCTGGACTCGTCTGACCTGGCTGAGCCAGCAGAAACTGCTCTGTGGTTTTTGTAGGGCTGATTTTTCTGCCCAGTCAGTAAATTATGAAGTCCTATAAGTTGGTTCTGAGTGAACAGAGATGTATCCTCACACCACTATCTTCTTTCTGGGGTTTGGGTATTATTTGGAGTAAAAAGCTACAGTGCAGGGAATTTTATTGTTACTGGATGGTGCCTTTTTGTTTAAGGATATGCAATGGATTGAGATTTTACAGCTCTAGTGACTCCAGCCTTGTCCTACAGGGCAGGCTGATGAGTGATCCTGGGGTTTGGCAGAGGTGGAAGGGAGCAACACCACTCCTGGTAACCAGTTCTTACTGCTAGAGCAGACTCAGCCGACTTTTTCTGCTAAAGAACCTTGCAGAATACTTAACTTTGAGCTAAATTTCTGTATTTGATGTTAACTGAGTGCTTTTAAACAGAACACAGGTAAAAGCTGAGTGAATCCTGGCTGACTGCCTGTTTGTCTCCTTGTTGGATTGTTTTTAAATTCAGACCTTTGATTTTGCAAAACTCCTTTCCAAAAATGCCAGACCTTTGCAAATCTGACTTGAATTTACTATTCAGATTAATTCACAGTTCCAAAGATCCTCTTTCACCTGTCACTGCAAGTTCACTTCTGTTTTTATGGCAGCCTTTCAATTCCCAGGAATTTTATCCCTCCTGAAGTTCTGGATGCCTGAATGCATCCCACGAAGTAAAGCATGGAAAGGAACGTTGCTGCCCATGCACAGACCTTCAGCTGAGAAACTTCCATCACTCCTGAGAAGAAACCCAGAACTGATTCCCTCACACATCCCCAGCCAGGACACATTTTCTGCCTATAGGACACCTGTCAAAGAGGAACAGACTTTTTATATAAAATAAACAAAAATCATTTGGTGAGCAAACTCAGGGAAGAGAAAGAACCAGCCAAGTTCCGGATATCCTGGACAGGGGTTTTCGTGCTTCCTTCGGCTGTCTTGAAGAAAAATATCACCTTTTCCTGGCCAGTTCTAGTTTTATTTTCAGCCTAAGGCATAACTGGATAGCATAGATGAAATTTTCTTTCTTGCCTAATGTAATCAAAGGCTTAGTGGACAAGGTAAACGATGGCATGAGCTATAATTAAATGTTTTAGGGCTTGAGGTATCCAACTGATCTGAATGTCAAGAGCGGGATGAAAAATGAGCTGAAACGTGCTGAACGGATCCTTTTGGAGATGTTCCTTCTCTCCAGGATGGACCAGGATTAAAAGGTTGCATTCCAGCAGCCCTGAAATGTAGTGATGCCCAGACCTGGCTCCCGAATTTGGGCTTGCCCAGTGTCTCAGTTGTGCTTGGCTTCATGGAGAGGCAAATGCTGATCCAGAGCTGGAGAATCAGCCAGTGCCTTGTGTTGGGGCAGTGGCTCAGTGAAGTCTTTGATGTCCAAGGCAGAGTTTCTGCCTCCTTTCTTTGGGGCTGGTTGGGTACCAGTTAATGAGCTTTATGAAAAGACACTGTGGCCTTGCTGAACTTGCCCCAGATCAAAAGCACAGCTCTGTGGGGCTAGGAAATCTCTCTAATTACTTCTGATAGCAAGCATGGCCATTGGTGCTCCTTCAGAGGCTTCATTTGCAGTCTGCTCTGAGGTCCCTTGCCCTCGTGTCCCAAACCCAAACACCAGATGAGACAGAAGATGGATGCAGACAGGCAGGATTAATCTGGTATCTGCTGGGCATACTCTGTCTGCCTGTTTAGTTCCTACTTGGCTTTTTCTCTGTCCTGGCCTCAGTATGCCTCTTTCCCTGCCTGGTGCTCTCTAAATAACACCCTTCCCTAAAAACTGCATCTTAAAAAAAAATCCCAGATTCACTGTTTCTAATTCAGAAGCTCAGCTCAAATCAGGCAAAGAAATTGAAACAGAGACCAGAGCAGTTTAGACAAAACTGAATTGCTGCGTGTTTTAATTTGCTGCAATTTTCCTGCTTGTGGCTCTGGGTGTTTTATTTGGTAAAGTGTGAAATTACCTTAATGCTGGGAGGCAGAGACCAACCCTGTGTGACTGTTTACCCACAAGCAAAGAAAATGTTTTTGCAGTTGGCTGATGTTCAGTCCCGTGAATAAATAATATTTTGCAGAGGAGTTTGCTCCCTGATTAGCACAAAATGATCTGTGCATGTCTAGGAACAGCTTTCTGGTTTTTTCTGCTTGAAAGCAGGGCAGGTTTTTGAAATCCCTCCTGTTCCTTGGAATATCTTTGTTTGCCTTGGCATCCAGGCAATGCACAAAATAGGAACCCTACAGAGGAGGTTGGATGGACAGCAGAAAAATTACTTTATTCTGTGGAGATTGGGAGTTAGGATGTGATGTCTGAATCAACTATCTCATTTCTCAGAATAACTGAAAAATATTTAGTTACTCATGGTTGGGTGGAGCCACTGCTGCAGTTTGGCTCTTCTTGGATTGAAACCCATCAGCCTTTTCCCACCCCTTTCAGAAAGACTTGCTGTATTCAAGCTACCTGAGCCTAATCCTGCTTTTAATCCAGGATAAATCAGCAATCCATCATTCAATTCAAAAAGTGATTTGTCAGGATTCAAATTTGGGTGGGAATTTTACATCCTACTTTTCCCACCATTGAAGAAAGGCTTTAGAAAGCAAATTTAAGATTTTTTACTGCTCTTTGACTCTTTAGAAACAGCTCTTGTGCATCCAAGAGTCTTCAGACCACCAATGATGGTCAGTCAGGGTAAATGCAGGTTTAAGACCATCATAATATGAAGACACATAACATCATGGAATGGTTTGGGTTGGAAATGACCTTAAATCCCATCTTGTGGCACTCAGTGCTCTGGGCTGGGGGACAAGGTGGGCATTGGGCACAGGTTGGACTCAGTGATCCTGGAGGTCTCTTCCAACCTAAATGATTCTATGATCTTTTCTCACTCAAGATGACCCTACCAAGACCTCTATATTTTCATTTGGAAAACATAAACACACTTCACCCTCAAAAGGGATTTTTTTTCCCTCTCCTTATCGACGTATTTACGATGCTCCTTCTTTCTTCTGTTTTGCAAGCAGCGCACAAAGTGTGCCTTGGGAAAATATTCACAGAAACCTTGGCAAGGGTATCCTTAGCTTTGCCCTGTGCTTCCTGCAGGCCCGTGGGGAAGGCAGTCTCCTGAACAATGGGCTCCAGCTCTCAGCCCTCAGTGCTCTGACCTTTCTACGTTTTGCCTGCAAATCGCTGTGTTCACACACACAACATCAGCTGTACTTTCTCAGCCCCAATTGTTTGAAACTGCCTGAAAACTTCCTATTGACCAAAAGCATTAAAATGACCACATCGGTTTCCCTCCCCCCACCTGTTTGGTATCTACAAAACAACTCAATTAGTACAATTTGTAAAAAAAAAATGTCTACAATGGTGGCACATTGTTATTTCCTGCTCGCACACCTGATGAATTTGTACCCCATGCCGACTCTGAAAACAAAATATTTTTCAGCTCATTAAGATGGTTATTGGGGCTGAACACAGAAATGTTTTGGGTGAAATAGACACCTGAAATGGTCACTTGAGGATGACAGATAAACAGGAGGGTGGTGATGGGAATGAAAGGAAAGGGACCAGAGCAAGCAGGGAGGGAGCACTGAGAATGTGTTACCTGGGTCCATCCACTTGAAGCTTCGGGATATCTTTGGGCTGGGATCGCCCTCTGGATGTGTTCATCTTCCCTGGAGGTGAAAGGATCCTGTCAGCTTTACTCTGACAGGAAACCTGAGCTGGTGCATCTGCCTGCTGCTCTTTGCTCCATCCCTATTCCAGCATCCCTCCCCACCAGGGCTGGTCAGAGGAAAACAGCCTTTTCCATCTTACAGAGATGCAGAGATTGCCCTGCTCACTGCTGGGGAAAAGGAGAATGTGACGACTTAGCACTACAAAACCCATTCCAGCCCCTGGGAAACATCCCCTTGCCTCCCCAGGAGAGACACTTTATTAGCTGGAGCCCCTCTTGTTTAATTTGGGGCTGATCTTGCTTGGTGGAGACCCCCAGGACTGAGGGAAAATATAAAAGAGGATAGAAGTGGCTCTGCTGTGTACAAACCTTCCTTCTCTGGGGCTGGTCCTTCTCTAAGAGCATCCTCAGCATGTCCTCTGGAAGGTGGCAAGGATCAGCTGCCACCCTGATGTTCCTGACCATCCTGTGCTGAATCCAGGCAAGGATTTTCATGTTTGTTTTCCCTCCTGTTGTGGAGGAGCTGCACAGGTCCTTATTTCTGCATTTCTCCTGGCTTGTTTGTGCGCTTTGCAAAGCTTGTAATTAAGATGTCATTTGAGCACTGGGCTGACTGCTTCCTTAAGCAGACACAGGTAGAGATGCTGGTGTGTTTGCACTTTGCATAGTCCGAGGAAGGCTGTTTGCTCAAGGCTGGACCTCTTTGGCAGCCTGTTGTGGTTCAGTCTATTTTCAGTTTATAATAAATAAATAAGTAAATTTAAAAGGAAAAAAAAAAAATAAAGATAAAAAAAAATACCCTCCAGTCCTCCGCAAAATTGAAAGCAGAAGGCTGGAACTGTATAAGAAAAACTGGAAGAAAACTTTCTTGGGAAATCACAGGCAAAGTGATGCCAGAGTGAACTGGTCCAGAAGAAGCCAACCTGCAGCTCCTGGTTCCCATGCCAGTTCCCCATCTGCCGTGGCAGGGAGCCATCAGGAGCTGCTGGATCAGATATCTCTGGGTCACTCCAGGATCTCTCTGCATGGTCAGCCTGGACTAATCCTGCCAGAGAGCAGTGGAGCCCCTGGGGAGCTGCTGGAATCCCCCTCCAGACTCCCATCTTCCCAGGCTTTCCAAAAGGGGAGCTAAATCTTGGCCAAATGAAGTCGTGCCTGTGCTCTGCAGCGCTGGGCAGGTTGGGAACCTCTTTCCCTGCATTCCCTGTGGGTCTCAGCTCCCTGTTTAATGCAGGGATCCTCTGGCTGTGACACCCTGTGGATCCTGTCCTACCTTGATAAAACTCTTCTCCTGCCGTGTGCTTCAAGCAGAGATTTTTTTTGAAGAATACTGGGATTATCAAGGTTTGGATTAGCAGGCAATTTCCTGAGTTTCTCAACATCATAAATGAGGTCAAAAAGGTCTTTTTGAATGGAACCCATTAATCTCCTTGTTGTTAGCAAGGAAATGTTGAAAAGTGCAGGTGTTAACAGTCGCTGTGTTATTTTTGGGAGAATGTGAACTGAAACACTCACAGGAAGCGTAGTATTCCCCTGCCAGCATCCTGGAGTATTATTTTAGGCAGCAGAACTGAGGGTTATATGCAGGATTACGCTTTCATCACACCTTTAGGGCTAGAGCACTTCATGTGCAAGAATTTTGCCTGGAGCATTTCTTTTCTCTGTCTCTTCTGTTTTGGAAAATTAAAATAATCACTGTGGTCCCCGTCAAAGCATCAGCTTGATGGTGCAACTCCCGGGTAAAAGCAGGACAGAAGTTGGTCACCACCAACCAGAAGGGACCACAGAATGGATCATAAAAGGGATGCTGCTCTGCTTAAGGGTTTTCAACTTGCTCTGAAATACAAATGTGGGGGTATTTGTTCCCCCAGGTGCTCTTTGAAAGGCTTCTCCAGCAAAGCCTTTTCACCAATACAGTGCTGGAAATGAGCCCAGGTAGGAGCTTTATCTGCATCCAATATCCAGCCTCTTTGCTGACTTTAGGACCATACTCTGAAATAGGTGGAATAATGAACTGGAAGGAATGGAGCACTTGTGGAAGTGATAGGATGAGGGTCCCAGAGTGCTGTAGAAAATCATCAGCCTGCTGCTGCCTCCTGCTACAGACTCTTCTTCTGATTGAATTCCCAAGCCTCGTAGCTAAAGCAAAATCCACACCTGTAGAACAACAACACAGGCTTGTGTTTCAGGCACACATCCAAATATGTTCCTCTGCTGAAAGGTTTCCAAAACATGTGAACTTCTCTGTGTGCAGTGGACAGAGCTGAAACATGAAAATGAGGAGAGGGGATAAAATAAGAAAAAAAAAATTTAAATTATCACAAAGGGCAAGGAGTAGTAAATAAAACAACATGATTGAAGCCTGTTTTTTTCCAGGCATTGATGTTTTGATATGTCTGTGGAATTGCTTGTCCTTGCAAAGAATGACCTTATGTGGATGGCTCTGCATAGCCAGACAAAGTTACCAAAGCCACATCACAGGGTAAATGTCAGGCAGCACTGGTGGCTGAGTGAATGTGCTGGCTGGAGAAACTTTCCCCAGTGACATGAGATATAGTTATAAAAAGCATCATCTCCACAGAGATTCATAGGGAAACCATCCAGGATGCCTCAAGAAATTAATGACTCTCAAAGATGAAGGGCTTGATGTTCCTTTCTGACACAAAACTGCTGAGTGGAGGAGCAGAGTCACCTCAAACATTCCTATTTATTTGTTTTGATTTATTGTCCTTTCCAAGAACGGTTGCTGGAGCACATCAGCCCTCCAGCCAATAGAACTGGTAAGGAAAAGCCTCCTGTATCCTGAGTTTTTCCCATCAGCTGATTGAAATCTAGAATATAATCAAACAAGAATCTCACTGAAAGTGCAGGCAATTCCCTTCCCATCCCACCAACCTGTCCTGCACTACTGCTCTGGCAGAGCAGGCAATTTTCTTTGGAATATCTGGAATTTGAGATGGGTTAGTCATCTCCAGGCACCCTTCCAAGCAGCTCTTTATCGGCCACGAGTTCTTTTTTAGGGTTTGTGGAGCTCTGACTAGGAAAGGAGGCACAGCTTTTAAACGCTGCAGAAACATTCTTGGCTGAGCAAAGTGGGGATGCTCAAGGTCTGCTCCAGTCATGCCTTTGGAGTTTAAATGGGGTGAAGGGATCTCTGGGTGGTCACTCAGTCTGCAGATACATCTCCAAGTTAGTGTTTACCACCGTGATGCCTCAATAATCAGCAGATTTGCATCCAGCTACTCTGATTCTGTGACTAATCAGGTGTGTAACAGGACTCCCTTGGTTTTAGTGCTGATGTAGAATTCTCAGAAAAAGGCTAATTTTTGCAAACAAGGGACTTAGGAAGCTCCCCAGGATGGTGACTGTACACCACCAGCCAAACCCAAGGTTTTCCTCAGATAGAAGCTTAGTAATGACTCAAAATGTTCAAGCCTCTTTTTATTTAGAGTGTTGAATGTTGCTTCCCAAGGGGATGGAGATTTAAGCTGAGCAGGATGATAGGCAAGAATCCCAGCCCACCAGCACTGTCCTGATTCTCATAGTGGAACCAGGGATTGCTGCCCACTCCAAGGGGAAGGGAGGATAATTCCCCAGTAACCAAAGTCATAAATACTCTCTTTCACCTTAAATGGGATTAATAAAGATACTCCCTTCTCTTAAACGCACTGATTTAAAATAATGTACTCACTCCCCAGCACAATTTTTTTTTACCTGACATCTGTTCAAACATCTGCTCAGCAGGACAAGAATGAATCATATTACACTGATTATATTTGCTTAATTCTACCATGTAGTCTTTGATCCACATCAGGTCGACATGCCTAGCCAGATACCACAAAAACCAAACTCCAATCTGTGTGTTATTGCACCAAACAATTACAAGAACAGGCTCAGATCTTGATTGTTGGCTGTGGACGCAGCAAGGAGAAAAGCCATTTCTTGTTCACAGGCTGCTGCTTCCAAATTCGCTCTGTGCGTCGAGGGAAAAGGTTCTGCATCTTGTCACTCAAGTTGCTCCCCATAAAGGATGGTCTGGAGCAGGCTGTGGGTTTCCTCTGGATGAGGAAAGGTGTTGTTCCTTGCTCCCACGGTACAGGAGGTTTTGTGGATGCCCCAAAGGACACCATTTCCCAGATGCTTCTTGAGCACATTTCACATCCTCACTGGGCTCCCCCAGGGCTGCGTCTGCATCAGTTGTTCCAAAATCCTCGTTAAGGCTTTGGAAGGGGAAATCTTCTTTTCCTCATGACATCATTCCAAAAAGGATGCTGCAATAAGAGGAGGATCACAAGCAATTTGATTTTTTCCTGTGTGGACCATAACCTTTGGCATTGATTCCAAAGGAGCTCCACACACATGCGTGACAACTCTCCTCCACTGCTCTATAGGATTTCCAGCCTGTGCCCTTTCCAAAGTGCTGTTTAGAATAATCCCTTAGGTATGTGACTCCAAAGATTTCTTTTGATTTAAAAATAAAAGGAGGAGGAAAGGAGAATTAAAAATCACCTACGCCAAATGATTTTCTTCCATGGTTTTAATTAGGCAGCTGGGAACACACCAAACCTGAGTTACTGCACATTTGGAAGCATCTCAGGCAGCCACACAAATTACTTAGTTAGAACTAAAAGCTACAGAAATCCCATGGATTACATGGAGGCCCAAGTAAAGCTTCATGGGACAAGTCAGAAGAGGAAAAGCTGTTTTTATTTACATTTGTTAAAGTGCTCATTGGGGTAGAATACACAGAACAGCATGATTATAGTATTTTCATATTTTTTTATATCTGTATATATTTTTTTTTTTCACTAAGATGGCATCAAAACTCTCAGAGTCCAAGACAGAGAACTTCAGACCTGGAAAAGATAGCTGGGAGGACCAAAATCAGCTCTCTCTATCAGTACTTGTTGGTTGTTTTCTCCTGTGATGTTGTGACAGATTGGAGGTCTTCCCTCACTGATATTAAGGTTGCCTGCACCTTAATTAAGAGACAGTTAATCAAAAGACTGGGCTGTCTGCAGATATGCAGGATTTTCATAGCTGTCTACAAGGGTTGTTTCTACCCCCAAAGGTAGAGCAGTGCATACAGGCTGGAGGACAACCAAATCATGGATTAAGGCATCTTTTTGGAGCAGATGTGCCCATAGGATGGACCTCAGACCATCTCTGATGCCAACTGAGCTCTCTGGGTTTCCTCATCACCACGAGCTTTTCCTTTTAACCCATATTTGCTGCACATTTTTTGAGGGATGCTTTCACCCTTTCAAAAAAGATCAGCCCAAAACTAGTTGTAAATGAAAATAAAGGACAGAGACTGCCAAAAGAAAGACAAATTGTGCTGTAGGAATTATCTGGGCATCCCATTTTCCTCCACCAATTAGAAGGAAAAAAGCCTCAATAAAAAGCCATGCCCAGGAAAACTAAGAGACTTCTCCCAACTGCCTTTGGTTAGTCAGAGCCTTGTTGTCTTGGAAAGGGGAAAATGTGAGTTGAATATTTTCCAGCTCGTTTTATTTGGGATCTCACTCGCTCATGTTCCTTAGAGGTTTGTGTCAGGGTCACCTGGAGGGGGTGGCTGAGTAGCCTTTAAACATTTTGATGACACTTTTTGTTTCCATCTGGGACGTGGGAGAGAGCCCAATGCTCTCCGAGGAGGGATGAGGGAGCAGGGCACAGACACCCACTCCAGGCACTGCACAGTTTCTTCATCTTGACGTGTTTGGGTGTTTTCTCAAGCCAAGTTTCCTTGTTTTTGTCCTGCTCCCTTGCTCCTTTCCTGGTACCATTCACACACACACACAAAAAGCTGTTAACAGTGCCTAAGATGCCTTGTAAATAAACCAGGAGGGCTGTAAGAATTCACTGGAGCCCTGCTGGTACCTGCCAGCCTCTTGTGTTTGGACATGGGTGCCTTTTGAAGGGATTTTTACTTCCTTTCAGGCACAGAGAGTGTTTGGAAGGACCCTAGAAAAGTTTAGGTACTGGAGGTTTGATGTCTCCAGATTTCTAAAATTTAGGCTTGCAGTTCCCCCTCTGCCTGACTGTTGCCAGTTTTCTGATTCAAGATTCACTTGTAAGATGTTTTTCCCACCAGTTTGATTCCCTTTGGGGCTGGAGCATTGTCAACTGGGATTCTTCAGCCTGGAGAAGATCTGGGGTGATCTAATTGTGGCTGAAGACATACAAGAAAGGTGGACAGAGACTATTTCCAAGGACCTGGAGTGACAGGACAAGGGGGAATGGCTTCAAACTGACAGAGAGTAGGTTTAGGCTGGATATTAGAGAGAAATTCTTTCCTGTGAGGGTGGGCAGGCCCTGGCACAGGTTGGGCAGAGAAGCTGTGGCTGCCCCATCCCTGGAAGTGTCCAAGGCCAGGTTGGACAAGTCTTGGAGCAACCTGGGCTAGTGGGAGGTGTCCCTGCCCATGGCAGGGGGTAGAACACGATGGCCTTTAAGGATCCTTTCAGCCTAACCCATTTTGGGATTCTGGGAATCTATTCTATGAAATCAAAGCTTTGGGCTTTATCATCTTACTAAGATTGAGACTCCTATGTTAAAACAGCCATGATAGCCACACAATAATTTAGGTTGGAAGGGACTTTTGAAGAACTCTTGTGCTTCCAAAGCAGGACCAGCTTTGAAGTTCCACAAGGTTTCTCAGGTCCATCTAATTTCGTATAGTCAGGCATCATTCTGGAAAGCTTTCTGCCAGAGCTGGCAGTGATCAGCTCCCTTCTGGCAGAAAGGCTGAGCACTTAAAGCATCTCAGAAAGCCAGATGGTTTCCTCAGCCATCCTTGGAGCAATCCCTCCTGGCTGGCTTGGAGATAGCTCAGCTGAGGGGCATGGTGGAATGAAACTTCCATTCCTGGTTCCAAAGAGTAACACTCACAACACCTTGCCCCGCTCAAGAGGAAGGGAGAAAAAAAAAAATGAAATATTAAAGAAAAGCGAAGATCAATTGGCCAGTTAAATCATCCAAAAGCAAAGCAGATGCTAAAGGATGACAGTTCCCTGTTTGTCTGCTGGCCAACCCTGATCCTCAGGATTTCAATTACAAACCTCAATGCCTGGAGGTGGCAGGAAAGGCTTAAATTGTTCCACGCAGAATTGCAGCTCAGAGGGAAGGAAATGTATTTATTTTTCCTGACGGGGATGGGTCACGGTGATTTCTCCTCGCTGGGTTCCTTGCCATGAACACACTACAGGGGAAGTGTGGGCTCTTGTTGGGCTTCCAAAGAATTTACTTTGAAACCTTTCGCAAAGTCTCTGGAAGTAAGAAAAATGTTCCCATTCACTAATGCTCTGGTGCAAGAGGGAGGGAGAGGAGGAGGAAAACACATGGGCAAATAGAATAAATGCAGCACTGCTGGGATTAAAGGTAGAGGAAAGGCAGGGGAAACCATCATTTTTCATGGCAAAAGAAAAGAACTAAACTTTGAAAGGAAGGGGTTCACCAGAGCTCAGTGCAACCTTTTTATTTCTATTCTTCAAACTGTTGTGAATTAAAAGTGATCTTCTAAGATTTATCCCTGTCTGTGGGTTTGGCCATAGCTGATAGTTGGCCACCTCTGAAATATGGGAAAAACACACCAGACCAAGCTTCTACCCATGGTGGACCAGTCAGTGCAGTGGCTGAAGTGGTTGTAACCTTAACAAGGTGGGAGAAATCACCTCCCCATCCACCCCATCTTTTCTCTGTCTTCCGCCTCTCAATCCAGGCTTGAGGAATAAGTTCCTGCTGTAATTATATATTTTTTAAATTCATCCATATCAGTGAAGTTTCTCTCCTCCATTAGTGGATTCTCTGCTGGACATGTGTGTGATGGGCTCCACTTTTGGTCATGGTGGAAAGATGCCACTGGTTTTTTGGGTTTTTTAGTGTATGAATAGGAGTGAATAACAACAAGGAAAGGAATCACAGGCTCAGAGGTGGGATTTGGGCTGGTGCATCCAGGGATGTGCTGCAGTGTCTGCTCTGCAACCTCCTCTGGGCATCTTCATCATCATCATCCTGGGGAGGAAGTCAGGAGATGGACCAATCTCAGACCGTGTTTGGCACCAGGCTCAGCTTATCTGCCTTGAAAAGTGCCTGGCAAAACCAGCCATAAAATCAGTTTTCTCACCTTGCCAGCAAATGAAAAACCCATTATCACATTCTTCATAACCGTAATTAAGGCAACATTAAAAGGGACCATAAAAACTGTTAGTGTTGAAATTATATAGGGTCTGATTAAATGCCTTTATTAAAATCCCATTTCAACTGTGCAGGCAAGAAGAGGAAATATTCTGTGTGCAGAAATCTCATTTTCCTCTCATAAGCCAAGCCCGGTGTTCATTTTTCCATCTGCAAGGACCTAATTTTATGTATATGTATATATTTATATATGTTTCTTAAAAACATGCAGGGACACTTTCCTGTTTTTCTGGTCATTGAAACTGACAAAAAAAGTATCACCACATGATTGTTTTTTTATTATTATTGACATTTCCAGGCCTGCCATGACTTAGACTCTCATGCTGATCTTTACAAACATATTCCCACTCAATTTCACTCACATTGTTCAGTGTATAACATTAGAATGACATTGTCAATGGAAGTAGCAGTAAAACCTCATCCACTGAACAGCTTCTCGCCCTCATTTTGTTTTCAGCAAATTTATTAATCATTAAATGAATAAAACAAGCAATTATCAAGGGAAAAAATCATTTATTATAATAAACATATTATTTTGAACCCCCATAAGGAGCAAGGCTTTTTGGTTTTGTTTTTGGCTTACAAAGAAGATGAAAACGGTGAACTCTGAAGAAGTTGGAGAAGTTTGGTTCTTCATGAACAGTTGGAGAGATTAGTTTATCCAAAGAAGCTGGAAAGGTTGGACACACTGATCCAACACCTGATCCTGAAATCACCTCCACTGTACAGGCTCCCATCCACCCGAAATTTTGTCAGCAGTGGTTTTACCATTGGGTTGTGTCCTGTAGGGAAATTTTGACTGAAAATAAGAACATACCTTGTGTCTGCACAAAAAAAACAGCCCAGATCAGCCAAGCCCCTGTGCCCATGACATCACCTGAAGTGACTGACTCCTGTCGCTCAGAAAGGCAGTGGCTCTTTCGTTTGGGATTGGAGGGGGTCTTGCTACAGATAAAAGAATTTAGAACAGCTTGGAGTGAAGAGGAATGGAGCAAGATCCTCTTCAAAATCAGCCAGATTTATTTGAGTGCAGTGCCACACTGGATGGGGCATTGAAAAGGGATGAGGCTCCTCTCCAAGAGGCAGGGCTGGATTTTGTCCTCCTTGTGCAATGTGGGAAAAGCGGGATAGCCCCATCCACGTGCTTCTCATGGCCCTCACTCCAAGCCATGAAGTCAGTGAGAAACTTTCCCAAGGGGGTCCTCAAAGTGTCCATCACTGCCTTCTCCAGGCTGCTCCTGCAAGGCACGCACAGGGATGGTGCTCTCCAGGACAGCTCCGATGGGTTGCCATGTCCCTGAGGTTGTGATGATGGAGGTTGGGGTTATCCAAACCCTTTCCACGGATCTAATTCCCCTCCAGCTCATGCCAGCAGGAGGGAAGAGGCATTCCCTGCTCCAGGGAGGTGCCTCCAGGCACCCCTGGGTGCGTGTTGCAATTTGCTTTTCGCCTCGTTTTGTGAGTTGGAACGTTGCGGAAAAAAAACCACCATAAAAGCTCAGAAATCAAAGGTTTCCTGTTATAAATAATCTTGTATCCCTCAGGCATTGAAGGGGAAAATATAGCCAAGATGAGATTAAAAGATTTTGGGGGCTTTTTGTGGTTCTTTTCTAATTTAAAAAAAAAAAAAAAAAGAAAGAAAATCTAAAAATATCTTTGTTTGGTGGGAGGTCGAGGTAAAGGTTTCTTTGCAGTTGTTTCAGAAGATGTTTATTAGGACGGAGTGTCAGTTTGTCTTTCTGGCATAGACACTCGAACACATATCCGTGTGTCTCCACCTCCAGGGATCCCAAAGCTCAGGCTAATGGGGTTTCTTTTTCCAGAATGAATATTTCACACTGGGAGACACACGGTGAAAAGCTGAAGTATTTGATTTCTTGAAAAATTAGTTGCAAACCATGAGGAACTTTAAATCAGTGGAAACAGAGCTGAGAGCCAAAAGTGCTCAAGGGCTTTTAGATATAAATACACTGGTTTTATTCAACGCTGCATGGCTGTACTCAGATTTGTAACTCTTTTCCCAGTGGCAGCAGAGAGGACTGTGGATGTTTGGATGCATTTGTACTCTTGGTACCCAAAACATCCTTAGGGCAGTGTGGGTTTTTACTGCATACAATGACAAAGTGTGAAAAAACCCCTCTATTTGTTTTAGAAGCACTGCCTGATCATTTAACATGAAATTTCCAACTCCTGAGAAATAATGAGCAATTGCTCCTTACAAACTTCATCTGCCACTCATATTTAATGTTTATCAAATCTTCCTCTCTTTTTTTTTTTTTATTTTTCTTTCTCTTTTTCCAAGCTATTATACAGGATTTACTTCAAGTGTAAGAAATTAAGACGTGTGACACTGAATGTTGTCAGCTGTTTTTTCCATTTATTCATACAGTAGAATCTTCCTTTAATCCACTACAGAAGATGCTAATTCTGCAAATATATTTGCTATCAGGCAAACCATCATCTTGCTAATCTGTTTCCTCTAATAAATATCAATTAAAAATGTCTACTGGATTAAAGAGCACCTTTCCCCTGTATAAACACTGTATGGATGAAGGAATGTGCGACCTGACTTGGGAAAAGTGGAGTTGTATCCTGGGAAGGATGAGAAAATGGTTGAAACATCTCTAAAAATATGTTTTGCCTTGAAAACCTGTCAGCTGTGCAAGAAGAAAGAGGCAATGTTTGCATTTCTAAGAGGTGTTTTATGGGGCAGCAGTAAAATCCTGCACAAGTCCTGTTAGACCTGGGTTTGTTGGGGCACCTTGGCTTTACTGCTGGAGGAGGTCACGGCGTGTGCTGGCACAACACAAGTGGCTTGTGCCAAACCAGAGCCCATTATTTTGGGGAGAGAGGGAGGGAGAGAGAGAGGGAGGGAGGTAAGGAGGTCTTCTCCCACTGTTCCTCACCCCACTGTGTCTTGTAGTCATCCTACCTGATTCCTATTGCAGGTCTCAACCCAAACATTCATGATTTAGACTCAGGAGGAGGAAAAGAAAAGGGAAAACTGGGCTCAGGGCAACATTTTCTGAACTTTAAGTTTTTTTCATGGTGGTGAAGTTCTTGTATCCTTTGCATCTATATAGTTTTGCAATCTGAAGGCAGAAGGAGCTATGGCTTTTGTCTTCACAGAGAGACTGTGACTGGCAGGGGTTTTTCTTCACTTGATTCAATTGAAATTATTCCAGTGATGGAGATATTGGTAGAAACAAGTGTCTTTAGATTTTTTTCTGGACAACCTCCAAAATGTTTTGGTAAGATTATGTTTCTGGTTTATTTCCAGGTTTTATAGTATTGCAGATAAAACAAAGTTAAATAAACTAGTCTTGCTCCTTTGGGCTGCACTTATTTATATCTACAATTTCCATTTAAATCAAGGAAAAAGCACACACGCAGGGTCAGGGTCTCATTTCATATCAAATCTGCCCAAATTTAATTGAATTGCAGGGAATGCCTGAGAATTCTGCAAAAGGAATTTCTGTGGAGAGTAACCTGAACATGTTTTGAGATAAATTTTCAGGGGGTATAAAAACAGTACATGTTCATCAGGAGATTATTTGCCCTTTAATGTTTTCTATTCTTCTTTAAATTCATATCTGCAAAAGGAAGGCAGCTTGAAGAAATTTTATTGAGTTCTTCTCTGGTGAAAATGAAAAAATATTAAGGGCATGTGCCAGTTTGCTGGAATGAATTACCTTGTGGTACTAAATCCAAAGAAAAAAATTCTGCCTGGTAAAATGACCTGGTGCAAATTATTTTAGATCTTGCACATTAGCCAGCTACATTACCATGTGATTCTTTATGACACAGCTGCAATAGCAAGCTATTAATAAAAGGATTAATGGGTAGAATAATAGTATTTCTCAGCAAACCATGTAATATGGGAATACTGGAACATGCCATAGGAAAATGCAGTGGTATTACTGTAAAATCTGTGTACACATCCATATGCTCACATATGGTTTCATAATATATCCTAGATTGCAAAGAACAAATGGAATTTAGGAATGATTTGGTTTACAGTTCCCTTAAGTAACATTATCTTGTTAAAGACATTAACCTCAGGCCTTTACTGTTATATATTTGCTTTTATTGTTTTCATCCTGGGGAGCAACCTGTAGGAGAGACACTCAACAGGAAAAGAAGGTTCAAAGGGCATCAAAACATTGATTTTCAAGATGGCTGAGCAGCTGTCTCGGGAGCACTGTGCAATTATGAAAAACAGACATCTCTCTTCAGCCTTCCTTATTATTAAAAATCTCCACATACCTTCCCAGCACTAATAACTGAGGGAAGGTGTCCTTGGCATCCTTGATTTTCCTCAGTGGGCTGCAGCACTCCCACTAAAACAGGATTTAATGGGATGAAGGATGTTGTCTGGTGTGTTATATCCAACTGTGCTGGCAGAAAGAGTGAAAATGGGTCAAGCAGCCTCTTGCAGGAAGATTTCCCCCACCACAACTGTAGTGATCTACGTGGGATTTGTTCTCTCTCTTTATCCTTGGGGCTTTTATCCTGTGTTTGTTTGCTGTGGGTTTATGGGTTAAGCATGTACAAATCTTCGAATAAACTTTAGGAATAACATTTCCATTTAAGTTGCTTGACAAGTCTATTTTAAAAGCCCTCTGGAAGCCTCTGCATATGCTCTCCAGAATTGCTCCTATTCCTTCAAACAGGTGTTCTTCCTTGGTTTCCCTTTTCCCTGCTGAAAGCCAAAGAAGCTTTTTAAAAGCCTTTGGCAAACCCTCCGTTGGCTAACACGCTATCTAGGGACAAATTAGAGCTCATGATGAGTCGTGTCCTTTCCAGAGCATTTGCCACAGCTTCTCACCTGTGCTTTAAATGAGCTGAGAATGGGGAAATGTTCTGTGGTCCCAATTGCGTCATCCCCTCACAGGCTCAGCTGTGCAGATGCTCTGAGCAGAGGTCCTAAAATGCCTCTGCTTCAACTCCATGTGCCCACAAGTGCAAATCCCTGCTGGCTCCTCCGTTGCCTTCCCTGGTGCACAACACCATCCTCACGAGTGGAGGCAGTTTCCATCTCACAGGATGGAAAGGGTTTGTCTGTGTATGGAGCCCTCCTCCCCCAGGCAAAGCAAGGGAAACAGAGGTGATGCCAAAAAAAAAAGATGAGACCATGAGAATGGCAAAATGTGGGGAAAACCCAGCTGCTCCCAAGGGAAGGAAAAATCAAAAAAACAAGTAAAATATAGAAGTTCTTTGAGTTCCATTACTCAAAGAGGATTCCAAGTTCTATGACTGTTTCCCCAAATAGAATAACTTTCTCTGGAAAGTACTTGGTATGCAGCTGCCCCAGACTCAATGACTTCCAAGCTCTTGCCTCAAGGTGTCCAATCTGGGGCAGATTTTCTGTGCAGTCACAGCATCAAAAGTCATTTTTAGTATGTGATGTCTTTTTTTTTCCCCTTTGCAGTTGTCCTCTCCTAGTTAAGGCAGAGACTCCACCAAGTGATACCACAGCAGGGAGGTCACAGCACACAGTTCTCAGGAACAGGCAGGATCTTCAAATTTCCACCAGCTCCTATTCCAAGCTACTTCCAAACCCAAGCACCAACCTCTTTAATCAGTTACAGCTGAAGGGTTATTTCTTTCCCATGACCACAAGAGATAGAGACTGATTAAAAAAAAAGGCACATATGCCTGAAACTGTGGGTTCTGGAACAAAGGAGCAGCTGAGATGTCCCGTCAGATGGTGTTGCTGTTACTGCCTCCACCAGAGTGAGTGTCGGGGGCTCCCCCTGCTCTGCTGTTCCCCAAGGATGTAATTAGGATGCAGTGCCGTAGGTCTCCATTTGTGGAGTTTCCTGGAGGCCAGCAGCTGTCCAAGGGCTTTTCCTTTTGTCTTTCCAATAGGCTAAAACTCGGGAGTTTAGAGCTTTTCCTCTCTGTCACAGCAATTTGCTGCAGGGAGAAAACGAACGAATTCAGTGGCAACCGATGAGGAAAAAAAAAATCAATGTATTTTTCTGCATTGATTGTGAATAAAGGCTCATTTTCTAAGGCAGAGATGAGTAATTGTGCAGTCAGATGCCAGCTCTGTGTTTAAAAGATACATCCACAGTATTTAACAACACGCTGCCTTTTAAAAACATTGAATTGTGGTTTCGTCAATGAATGGTATTATTTCCGCCTTACAAAATACAAAACAAGCTGGAACACAAAGACCAGGAATGGAGTATTTGAATGTATGAAGTCATCAAAATCCCTTTTTCTCCCCCTCATCCAGCATGCTCTGATCATTTTTTTCCAATGTGCTTCGAATGAAACTGAAGGATTGTGTTGTTGGATGCTGACTGGTGGAAAATTGGTTGTTTAAATTCCAGGAAATGTCTGATTTTTCAACTACAACTGGTTTCTAATTAAGGAAGAATCCAGCTGTCAGCCAGCAGAGGAATTATGAAATGCTAAAATCACTGGGGGCGATGGAGAACAATTAACATTCTCAGCCGTAGCGCCGTTGTTGTGGTCTCCAAATTCTGGGCTGTGTACCTTGCACACACTCGTGGTCTGTTCCACTGAGGGGTCCTGTGGGACTTGGACATGACAAGAGAACAGTTTATTACTTAAACTCTTCTGGGGTCAGGAAAAAGTCATGGAAGCCTGGAGTTTCTTCTCCTTGAAGTCAATAATCAAAGGTTTAGAGCCAAGTGAGTCAGGTGGTGTGTTCCAGCCCAGCTCCGTTGGCTCCGGTGGCTTCAGAGGGAAGCGCAGCCACCAAGGACCTGACACCCTGGCCTTGGTGGGAGTGGGACTATGGAAAAGTGGTTCAAGATTTCACATCAGCTTAAGCAAAGCTGTGTTTTGTGGTCCAAAGGCTCAGGAGGCAGAGCCAAGCTGGGCTCTTGCTGCTGTTGTGCTGGGAGGAGGATTTGGAGGAGGAAGGTGACGGCAGAGAGACAGAGCCATGAGGTAATGGCCAGGGTTAGGGTTGGGTTGGCATGAATGAAACAGTTGTCACTGCTCAAATGGAGCTGACCCAGACTTGTGATTCTGCAAAACGTCTGGTGGGACCATCTGGTAAGGGCAGATCATGGTGTGGGGGGCCAGGAGTTGGACTGGGATGATCCCAGTGGGTCCATTCCAACTCAGGGTATCATGACTCTGTGATTCTATGATCTGCTATTAGCGTTTGAATTTAGTTTACAGTGGCTGGTTCCTCGTTTAATCCATGGAAACCAGTGAAGGACGTGGAACTCCATCCAAAGACAGCCAACCTACCCAGCAGGAATGTGTAAGGAGCAGTTTGGGGAGACGTTGTCTTATTCCCAGACTGTGACTGCACTTATTTTCTTACTCTGCACCTTCCACTTGGATTTCTAACAGCCTAGTAATCAAACTGAATGTATTGACATATTCTGCACTGCAGTTCATTTAAATCTGCCTTTGTCCAGTTCTGTGTTATGTATAAGACTTTGGCACCACCGTGGTGTGCCCACACACCTTGAGTGAGAAGCCAGTCTTGTGAGATACAAGATACACACATCTCCCATCAGCTTTAAAAGGTACTGGCTGGAAGACAAAGTAGCTTGGAAGAAGTTTTGGTATTATCTGAGAAGTAAAAATAATCAAGAATATATTATAGTTGGAAACAATCAGCAGAGATACTGCTGGACTCTGGGAGGTGGAAAAGAAGCAGCCAAAAGGTGACCTGGAGGGAGTTTTTGTGTAAACACAGAAAACAGTGTTAGAAACCATGGTCATTGCCTGGGACAGCGATGAATCCATGGACAGGCTTGGAAAGGAGAGAAAGTCATGCACGTTCTGCTCTGCTGCTCTCGTTGCCCAAGTTGGATGTTAGTTACAGGAAAGCTCAAGCCAACGAGTTGGATCCGAGCACCCTCGTCCAGATCCAAGTTTCATCTGCTTGATTTCCTTCGTGTTTATATGGGAACGTCTTGGCGAGTGTCAGCCCTTCTTAAAATGTTACAAAATGAGTGGAAATGGGAGCAGGATTCGGTCCAACCTGATCTACAGGGTCAATCCTACAACACTGGGATAGGAACCCAGAGGTGAACTCGCAGTCATGATCCCTCCTGCTGGTTCTGGGTGTTGGACTACAGGACATCCAGTCCATCCCTCCTGTCCCTTGAGAATCTCCCACAGGACTGACCCCACAAACATGTTGGACTCCCCTTGTGTCACTGCTCTGTCCAGTTCAGCCGAGGGAAATCCCAAGACAGGATGGGATTGCATTTCCATTCCTGCGCAGGGAACAGCGTGAAGACCTCTGAGCCAAGGCAAGACGCAAGTTTTGGGGACTCAGATTTGACCCTGCTACGAAACGCAGGGTGAGCTCAGAACTTGGGCTTTAAACCTGAATGTGAGCCTTGGCTCAGATGTACTGGTACCAGTCCTATCTCTCTTTTGGCGATGACATAAATATTTAAGAGTGCTCAGCTGTGTGTTTTTGTAAGGAATATGTATAGTTTTGGATAAGAAGATGAGTCACGATTATGAGATAGTGCCTGGCTCTTACTGGAACATTGTAAAGCAGCTATATTAAGCCTAAATTAAGGGACAAGTTGAATAATTATTTAAAGATGAAAAGCCACATTTCTTCATAAAGAGAAAATGTTAAGAGCTCCATGATTTACTGTCTCTTTTCCAACATGAAGAATTTTAAAGGAAAGGACTGATAAAAAACCCCAAAACCACACATAACAAGAACAACTAAACCCAAGAAACAGGGCAGAAAGTTCGTCCCACATGCAGTTCCAAGGGAAAAAAGTACTATTATTTGCTTCTTAGATAGTGCTGCTTGGTAGAGAAGAGATAGAGGTGGGAATTGAGAAAAAACTTCTGTGGCCAAGGCTTGATTCTGCAGGACAATGAGTGGCTTAAGTATGGATTGTTCAGCCTGGAGAAGAGAAGGCTTTGAGATGACCTAATTTTGGCCTCCCAGTACCTGAAGGGAGCCCAAAGGAAAGATTGAGAGACTATTTACAGGAGTCTGGAGTGACAGGAAAAGGGGGAGTGGCTTTAAACTGACAAGGGGTAGGTTTAGATTGGATATTAGGTAGAAATTGTTCCTTGTGAGGGTGGGCAGGCCCTGACATGGGTTGGGCAGAGAAGCTGTGGCTGCCCCATCCCTGGAAGTGTCCAAGGGCAGCTTGGATGGGGCTTGGAGCAACCTGGGCTAGTGGAAGTTGCTCCGGCTCATGGCAGGGGGTGGAACAAAATTATCTTTAAGGTCCCTTCCAATCAAAACCATTCTTTGATTCTATTATATATATTTTAGCCTTTAATTGCTCTCATTTTTGAACTCAAATATGTTGCAAGTATTGATTAATTTCATAGTATACAGAAAATACACATGAAGCAAAACCTTTGGCACTTTTTACGTGAAATGAGTGCAGAGACAGCTGTGGGTGAACTGGGCACAGGGTGACCACACATATTTGCTGGTCTGAAGGACAACTTGACTTTAAATCTTATTGACTAATAATCATCTGTGTCAAACTACCCATTGAGTTAGGACCAAACCCGACCCCCCTAAAAAACCCCTTTAAAATTAAAATAACCCTCCTTCCCTTTCCAAGCAAACTATCCTCAATCCAACCTCCTGCATTTCCAAGCTTGGAACGGGTTTTTAAGCAGTCAGATGACATTACACACAACCTGTCAGCACACACTTCCAGCGACCAGGCAAAAGAAGACAGCCTCTCTCATAACAGGTGGAAAAATGTTTGTTAAGCAGAGCTCTCAGAAGAATTACAACCCCGTGCACGGCGGAAGGCGACATTTTTCTTTGCACTTTATCAGCCCTGTTTCCGATGAGCAGAGTCCTGCAGGGTTGGCTTGTCCACTGGGATGGGATGTCAGATAAACAGGTAGTTTGCATTTTCCTGGAGCCTTCCTCACCCTCAGCCAGGGAAAGCCGAGTATAAAATACAGGAGAGCAGGTTCCTGGAGAGGTGTAAGCTGGCGTGTGTCCACGGCATCGGTGGAGCTGATTTATGCATGCTGAGAAATCTCTGCTGGAAGTGATAATATTCCTTTGCCTGGCTCTTGGAGGGGTGGAAAAAGGAAAAAAAAGTCATCCTGAGGATGAAATTGTCATGGTTTTGAACAATGGCTTTGGAAATTCCTATTCTTGCTGCTCATGGGGAATATCACTCCTCAGGGGAGCGGGGAATGGCTTCTGGAGGATGACGCGCCTTCCGCCGGTTCCGCTTTGGAAAAGTCTGTGTTAGTGTCTTTGATTCCAAGCAAATGACACAGTGAAACGAGTCATCGAGCACATCTAGTGCTGAGCTGTTGGAGAGTGTCCAAAGGAGGGACACGAGGATGGTGAAGGGCCTGGAGGGGAAATGTGTGAGGACACTGAGGTTGGTGTGTTCAGCCTGGAGGAGACTGGAAGGAGACCACATTGTAGGTCCAACTTCCTGGGGAGGGGCAGGCACTGATCTCTGCTCTGTGGGGACCAGGGACAGCACCCAGGGAATGGCTGGAGTTGTGTCAGGGCAGGGTTAGGTTGGGTATCACTAAAAGGTTCTTCCCCCAGAGGGTGGTGGGCACTGACCAGGCTCCCCAGGGCACAACCTCAAGTCTGCCAGAGCTCCAGGAGGGTTTGGATGATTCTCTCAGGCACAGGGTGTGGCTCTCAGGGATGGTCCTATGCTGGGCCAGGAGCTGGACTCGATGATCTTTGGGGGTGCCTTCCAACTCAGGATATTCTAGGATTCTAAAACCTGGTTCACAGGTATAGGGCTTCCCTGGCACAGTTCTGCTCAGGGAGCTGGGGCGTCTTGACAAAATTTTGTGGATAAAAGGTGCAAAAAAAGAAGATAAACATAACTGATTTAGCTCCCTTGGGTCAGTAATTACCAATGGTAAGATGCAGGCTCGTATTGTGGGAAGAAATACATGATTAATCCATGGAACTCACCACCACAAGGCACTGCTGAAGCTGAAGGGCTTACTGATTTCAAACCCAGCCTGTAGGATTATGTGAACATGGTTGTGTTTTATTTGATTAATTTGGGAAAAACTCAAAACCACAGCAGTTTAGATGAAATGAAAACTTACATGTTCTGGTGCAGGACTGAAAGCTGAGCCAAAGGATACAGGGAAGAGAGGGAAAGTTTTGATGGGTTAGTCCATAACTTCCCAAATTGGGCTTTCTTCTTGGAAGGGAGATACCAGAGAGCAGGAAAAACTGCTCCAATCCAGTGGAGAAATTATCTAGGAATGTGCAGATCTACACTACTTGATTTCAGGGGGTAGAAAGCTCTTCCCTGCTCCTTCTCTAACCTCCCAAGAAAAAAACCATGGACATTTGCTAATGCTTTTTTTGCTTATCACAACCTTCCCCCATCAGCAGATCTCTGCCGTGCACTTCAACTTGAACTTGACCACAAGTCAACAGGAGGCCTTGATGGATGGACAGATAGTTCTTGCGTGTCGTTTCAAGCCGGTTCCCTTCAACAGGTGTTTGCTGTGTCTGAGGTTACTTTGTTTATATAATCCTTGTTCCATTTGGAAGGATGAAAAATATCACTACGTTTTATTGTAAACAGACTTCGCTTCTCTCAAACACTAAAAGGAAAGGTTACAAGATTAGTCACAGGCTTCTCCCCCCGACCCCACCAGCACCACCTTGCTGTGCTCCCACTCTGGAAATGCAGCAGAGGCAGCAAACCTGCCCTGGTGCTGATGCTGGGTGTGTGGAGGGGCTGTGGGAGAGGGGTGAAGCTCCCCGAGGTCCAATCCTGATGTGATACCCTGTGCTGGGCAAGGGGTGCTTTGCCACGTGGGGGGTCTCTGCGTGCTGCCCGAGTGCTGGATATCAGCTTTCAAACACAAGCTTGGATGAGCATCCAGGTTTTAATTTCCCTTTGCTGCCAACAATTCTCATTTTGACTTTTTTCCTTTTCTTTTTTCTTTTTTTTTTCCCTTTTCCCTTTTTTACCCCCCCTTTTTTTTAACTTGATGAGCATCCATAAGTGAAAGCTCCCTCATGGAAAGACAATCTTTTATAACAACAGAAAGAGAGCCAGGGATCTGTGTCAGAGGGCTGAGATATTGCCTTGCTGAGAAAGCAGGCAAGCCTGAGCTTGGTGTGTCTGTAAGGTGGATTTAGAGAAGAGATGGGGAGGATGGAGCCCACTGAGATAGGTTTGGGATGTAGCAAAACCAGGCTGACAGCCAGAACTGGGTGGCTTTGCTGGGGTCCCAGCGACCCTAGTGTAGCCAGAGCTTCCCTTGTCTTTCTGCAAGAGGTTGGAATGTGGCATGGAAGAAGTTTTTTACACTAAGGGTGATGAAGCACCGGCACAGGTTGTCCAGAGAAGTGGTGGATGCCCCATCCCTGGAAAAACTTGAAGGTCAGGTTGGGTGGGGCTTTGAGCAACCTGATCTAGTGGAAGATGCTCCTACAGGAGGCTTGGATTAGATGACCTCTAAAGGTCCCTTCCAACCCAAAGTATTCTGTGGTTCTCTCGCCATCAGCACCAGCACAGCCGGTCCCAGGCTCAGGTTCCACCTGGGATGTGCAGAAAGCCCCAATGATGCGGATAAATGAGCTCTGTGCAAAGCCTGTGCTCCAGTCTTCGAACCCAAAAGGGGCATGAGCATCTTGACAGGGCCTGCTAACATAAGGCATGTGTGTGTGAGCCCTGGTATGAATCATCGGGGCCTGGAACGGAGCTTTATTTAGGATGCAGAGTCAGAGAAAATTCCAGCCTTGCCCTGGGAGTAGGGGAAAGCAGGTGTTTTTTTCCATAAACTGTCCTTAGCCCTAAAGTTAACGGCCATAAATTAAAATGGGGGGGCGGGGGGGGGGGGAGCAGATGTTACTCTGGGAATCCACGTGTGTGTGTCTGAAGGTGAAAGCTAAATATAGGGGGTTTTTATCTTTTAAAAATCGAAATCCAAAGAAGTGTCTGTACCTTTTTTCCTTTCTGGCTGACAGGTCACAGAGTTTCAAGAACTGCACCTTTCCACCCTCCTCCCTGGACTAACTCAGCCCTCATCCCTTGGCCCCAGAACAGATCCAGAACAGGGGGGGATGTGAATATCCCACTGCCCCTGTTTCCCTCTGTGGCTGGGCTTTGCAACCATATCACTCCCTAGAGCAAGTTGCAAGGGATTTGTTACAATCTTCTGGTTGAAAGAAATGCCCCAATATCCTTGATGAGATCTCATTCTTCCTTTTCTCCCAGCCCATGTCCCCATGAATCCCTGGTGAGTCTCGCCTGGGAGCCCAGCACTGTGAATCACCCAGGCACATCCCACTGTTGCTGTCCCCAAGTCCCCCGTGCCTGTGCAGGGATGGGCTGGTGGTGGCAGGTCCACCCACTGCCACCTGTCCCTGCACCCCACATGTCTCAGCCCCGGTGGGGCAATTCCATCCCAAACATCCCTTCTTGCCCTGGAAACAGGCTGTGGTGCTGTGACAGCCGCCCTGGCTGGACCCCGCCAGCACCTCTCATGCCTTTTCTCCCCTCCCCTGGTTTACCTAACAGCCTGTATAAACACAGGAAATGTGGTTATTTTCCAAAAAAAAAAAAAAAAAAGGGAGTGCGGCTGTTCTTTAGGAGTGTCTCCAACAGGCAGCACAGGGCTCAGGGGAATGCAGGGAAACAGGGACACAGCCAATATGTTGTCTCTTTCTGGCATCCCCATGACAGGAGAGAAGCATCTGAGGGCAGGATGAAGAGAGATTGCTGGTGGGGCAGCATCTAAGACCTCTCTGGGTGGGTGAAGGGCTTTTGGGGCAGACAGATGGGGTTAGGGTCCCCCAAAGACCAGTCCTTGCTGGATCAAAGCACGGCTCTTTGCTAAGCCTTGCAGCCAAGCCTGCAAAAACCAGATTGCCAGGGTGATGGGCTTGGTGTGTCCTCCTCTCAGGCTGCCCCCTGCTCACTTACACGTCTCACCATGAGTGAAGCTGGTTTAGGTTTCTCCAGCCAAGATGATTTTGTGTCCTCCAAAGGGAGAGGGAGATGCAGGTAACCAGACAGTCACACAGCACCATTTGGCCTGAGGTCTGTGCTTTATGGCCACCTTGCCTTGGAAAAAGTCTTCCAAAGGAGATTGCTTGGAGCTGGGCATTTAGGAACCCCCAAAACACCCTCAGTTTTGCAATTCTGTGTGAATTGCTTTAAATTGCTTCATTTTGCACATCGGGCCAGGGATACAAGACCACTGGGGTCTAGTCCTGGAGCTGGAGAGGGGGCATCTAATGAAAGGTGTCCCTAAACTATGGCAGGGGTTTGGAACGAGATGATCTTTAAAGTCCCTTCCAACAGAAACAAGTCTGTGATTCTGTGATCTCCAGCTACGTCTTTGAACCTTATTTCCAGGTGCTTTTCTGAGCCTCTTTCCTGCACACTGCAACTCCTGACTCCTCCAAAGCAGGCAGGAGGAAAGGAAGGAGGGGGGAAGGAAAAAGAAGGGGAAAAAAAAAAAAAAAGAAAAACCCCAAAGCCCTGGGGCTAAATTGAAGCCATTAGTAGCCTCGAACTGATGACAGCGCAATAAATTACTAATTAACCTTCGGGGCGAGTTCAACACCTTGGGGATAAGTGTGAAAACACGGAGTAATAAGCCCTGACACAGCCGGGCAGCGGCAGCTCCCGCCGGGCCGGGGCAGGCAGCGCTGCCTTCGCTTTTGGGGCAATTCTGCACCGATTAGGGGGGGGGAAGGGAGCAGCAAAGTGGGGGCACCGGGGCTGGGACCTCGGATCTCGCCTGGTCGCAGTCCTTAAAAAAAACCCCAATAACTGCATTTCTGCCTTTTTCGGCAAAACTGCCTATTCCTCGGGTGTCTGGGTTAGTGCAGCCACGCTTAAAAAATATCTGTGTGTGCCACCCGCCTGTGGGAAATGTCTTGAATTACGGAGAGCGCTGGCTCGGGGCGGGGGGAAGTTGTGGCTGCTGTGATTGCATCGACCCATCAGTGCCTCGGAGTGACTTTTCCAGGGCAGGCGATCGCCTTGCACCCCTCGGGCAGCCCCCGGGAGGTTTTCCCTGGATCTGGGAGCAGCCCAGGTCTGGAGGGCTCTGTCCATACTGGGGAAGGGGCATCCAGTGCCAACCCCCCTTGGCCGAGCAATGCCTGTGCTGGGATTTGCTCTTGCAGGGGTTTCAGCACCGAAATGCAGTGATTAATGCTGTGTAGGACCGACCTGATTAGGTCAATTCACTCCCTTAGGAGAGACGATCACACAGTGCAAAAGACTTTTTTATATCTAAAAATGTATATATATAAATCTCACTGTGTTTCCAGAAGCGGAAGAAGATCATAATTATCCCAACCTGAGCCCAGTCTCTGCAGGTTTTCTGTGGTGGTTTGGATTTTATTCTCCAGCAAGGGGAGGAAATGCAATCCTGACCACCCATGAAGTGCATGGAGCTCTTGGAAACGTGAACATGTTGGGGAAAGGGAGCTGTGATTGCTGGGGACTGGGAGGAGGCTGTGGCAGGGGGAGATCCCCACCCCTGTCCTGGATAAAGATGAAGAGGGAACACGCGCTTGAGGCAGTGAAGGGCAGAGCTCTTCCCACATCACAAAAACATCCCATTCAAGCTTTCAGCTCTTGCTAGCCCTAAACAGGAGCCCAAAGCCACTCCAATCTGCACAACCAAGTGCTCCCAGGCCCCTCCTTTTCTTTTTTACTTCCCCTGCTGGTGCTGGGGCCAGTATTTGCAAGGTTCACTCTGTGGCATCTTGATGCTGATCAAGCAGGCGACTGTGCCAATACTATTGCATCAAGGTCTTTTCAGTTCTAATGGTGTATGACATTTCTGAGACCAGATATGGCTCAGCTAATCATATTTTAATAGCCCTACCTTGTAGGAATGGACTGGCTCCGAGTGTACACAGTAATATTTTAATTTCTGAGCTCTGATGAGCGTAATTTTGAGCAGGTATTCAGTTTCTGTATGTTAGAAATCGTGCTCCCAGATGTTCGATGCCAACGGGCTATAAAGAACAACTGCACAAATATAATATTTAATACCAAATGTCAGTTTGGGTGTTCCACTCAATTTCCTGGAAAGATCTTTAAACTCGTCTTATTTAGCTTGAATACCCAATCAGTTCCATACTGCAGCCCCAGCTATGTAATTCCACATAACTAAGTTCTCTAATTTCTGGGATGCAAATGTAGAGCAGATGTAAAAGGGGAGTGGAGGGAAGGGGGGATGTTCCTGCACTTTCAGCAGGGCTGGTTATCAGTGTTAGTGGGATCAGAGAGGGGAAGGGCTGTCAGGCTGTGCAGCAAATGCAGCTCCAGATGCTTTGGACCCCAGCTGGGGGCTGTTGGAGAGGAGGTGGGACAACCAGATGGCCCTGAGAAATCAGCCTGCTGGGGTGGCCAGTTCACAGTGGGAATAAATATTGGACCTGTCCTGCTAGAAAAGCCCTGTTGCATTATGTGAGCCTGAGCCTGAGTCAGGTAGAAAGGAGCAATGAAATTTCAGGGTGCTGAGGATAAAGGTGAGTTTATGGCTTTTTTGGCTGTAGGATGGAACAGGGAAGGAGCTGGGATCCTCTGGGATATGTCTGAGTTATACAGAGAATTGCTTCTTGCTGCTTAACCTGTTTTCCCACAGGATGTTCCTCTGTGGGTCTGTGGCCATCAGTTCTCTCCTCACCTACGAGTAACCTTTGGTTGGCTGAAACATCCTCAACCACTGTCCATGCAACTCCCAGCACTATCCTGGTGCTGCTTGTGCCATGGGAATCAGTAACAGCAAAGGCGACACCCTTTCCATCCTCGGAGCCCCATCTCTGCCAGGACACTGCTGTCCCCACACAAACACCACAGCTCTGGTCCAGAGAATTCAATTCTGCGTCAAACCCAAGCCAGCTCCCTGCCAAACCCATCCATGGGTCAGAATTCGGGCTGGGGGAGTCCTGAGGGAGTAGGGACAGACAGGGCATCCAGTCTAAGGGTTCACTGGCCTGGCAGAGGGCAGGGGGACACAACCTCTGTAGCAGCTCCTGTGAGGCTCCCAGGGCCCGAAATGCAGCAGCTGCCACTCGCAGGGTTATCCATCACCATGGGCTCTTTGAGCTTGGGGAAGCTATTTGACCTTTTTTTTCTGCTTTAAAAAGAAATACAATAAAAATGTGATTCTGGCCGCTGCTTCTAAAGCAGAACTGACCAAGGACCATATATAGTATCAACAAGGGACAGCCACAGACTTCCTTCCATCTTATTAGGCTATTCCCCTTCCTACGGCACTATCCAAGTTGCATTAATCATGGGCTTCTTCAGAGTAAACGGGATCAATCTGCCCTCTTGCCATTTCCCTGATGTTTTGCAGCGAATCTTGGATGCATGTGGGATCCTGTGCACCTCACAGCCTCGGGGCTGATGGGATGCAGAGGAAACAGTAGCTATTTCTATCAGGTTGAGCCTCACAGCGTTTCCTGCTCCTCCAGGCAGAGCAGTCCCAGGTGGTCAGAGCCCTGTACACGCTCAGGTCAAAAATCCTCACTTTCTCCAGGCTTGCTTGCCAAAAATAAAAAACTTTTGTAGAGTGACCTGTCTTACTTCTTTGGTTTAAAGATCTCAGCAGGTTCAGAGGCAGCTTTTGCATCCAGGACTTTGGTTATTTCTGCTGAAAAAGCTCAGAAGGTGCTTCAGAAATTGGGTTGGGTGAATGTTTCCTGCTGCCTGTCAGCATCTTTAATTCCCTAAGAATTTCTTCCCTTTTTTGTTCCCAAATGCGTTTGCCAAAGGTCTCCTTGGAGATGCGCTCAGTGTAAAGCAGACAAGTGTAATGTCATGAATGTATTCATAAAACATTAAAAAACCCCAAATCCTCTGAGCTTTATCTGAGCTAATCAGTCTTTCTCTCCCATGGGGCATGTAGGTCCTTCATGTCATGTCCTTACAAACAAAACTCTTTAAAATGTCTTTTTCTCATCTTTCTTTTTATTTTAATGGGAAAACTGCTCATGCATTCTGCCACATTAAAGTAGATTTCCCTTCACTTGTGGCCATGCTGATTGCAAAGCCTGGGAGATCTTTAATTAAATCGCTTGGGCTTTGTGTATTTCTTTCAAAGAACGCCATCAAAATAGCATTTGTGTCTCATTACAATTATAACAGCAGTGCTATCATCTTTGCCTTCTTATATTACTAATTTTGATCAAAAAATTTACCAGCTCCTGAGTGTTCATCCCTCCTGCACAGGGAAGAGGATGCTCCAGGCAGTGCTGGCTTTGGCATCTGCTATGGGGAACAAAGTGAAGATATTTCACATGTATTCAGAGCCAAAGCCCAGGAGTGACTGCAATGTGTACAGGATTTACTCTGGACATACCTGTATCACTGGGATGCCCTGAAAGCACATTGCACTTGTGTCATTTTTTGCTCAATTTCACTCTCCAGAGGGTTTATCTCTTGCTCTTTCTCCTTTTTTTTAAGAACAACAGAGCCCTGGTGAGGTAACTCAGTTCCCGCATCACCTGCCCTGGCCTCCCTCCTGCAGGGACACTGTAGCTTTCCAATCCCCAGCAAAGGAAAACATCAGAATTACAAGATATCTGGGCAGATTAACCCCACCAAAACTGTCCATACCCTATGACTGTGTCAATGTGGGGAGCCTCCAGCCTCCTGCGGCAGTGACCTCTTCTTAAAGACATAAGTTACCTTGGGAAAGACCAAAAATGATAGAAAGGCTCTTAGGAGCACTACAGAAGGGATGAGAAAAGGGCTGCCTCCCATCTCTGGGGAGCTGGATCACTTTGTGGCTTATGCGCTGAAGACCTGAATTATTCTCCTTAAATTTAGTTCAGGATATTCCCCTGCTTTTGTTGCTAGTGAACATGCAGCAGAGTTCCCCTCACTTTTACATGAGGTTCAGGGAAGGTCTGGCTGCAAACTGGATGGGACCATGAAGGCTTTAGGAGAGAACCAGGGCTGGAGTCACTGTCTCCCCAGCTGCTCCCACAGGTCCCAGCTGTGAAGCTTCGTGACCTCATGCTGAATTTATTAAAGCTTCAGGATCCTCTAAAGCCACATTTCTCACTTGCCCACGGTCCTTTGAGGACTCATCTGTGGTGGCCTCATGCCTGAGTGATGGGCAGGAGTGACACATCCCTTTTCCTACTTCTGCTTCCACTTATTTGGGCTGGGGGCAAAACCATCCTGGCCCCAGTGCTGTCACACTCATGGTGATTCCCACTGGCACGTGTTTCCTCGTGTTTGGCTTTTGATGCTGGGGGACATCCCTGCTGCCTGGCAAGTGGCATGTGGGTATAATCAGTCTCAGGCAATTTATTTTTACTACCCTGAGTAAACACTGTGCTGAAATTGTCACTGTGATTTAGGAGGTGCCAGATTTTTCTGTTAGGGATTTTTCTTTTTAGGTTTTTTTTTTCCTTTTCTTTTCTTTCTTGACACCTTCCACTCCATCTCTGGAATGTCACTTCGTGAGCAGCTTTCACCAAGGATTTCCCCAGAGGTGGGATGTGCTGTTGGGGTCTGAGCTCTGGGGCTCCAGCCTTCCACAGGTGCTTTCTTGGACACTGCAAGAAGGAGAGGACAAAATTATCTTTCTCTTTTGCCCAGGAACCATTTGGCACACTGGAAATAGAAGTATCATTTTAAATGGGCCACTCAGAGAGACATAATCACCCAAATACAGATGAAATCACTTAAAAATCTTGAAACTGGCAATCTCATATATTTTAATTATAGACTACACCGATATTCTGCTGAAAGTAATTACTTTGTAGCTCATCCCACACACACAGGCGAGTCCCAGTTGTGCTCCACAAGGACTAGTGCTTAAGCATACAAGGCATCATGTGTGCAATTTTTTTAAAATATCCATTTTTTTTCAGTGCTTTGAAACAAGGCAAGAGGTTCACTGTTCTGGACATGGCTCATTCTGTATGTGTGGGGTACATTGAGGTAGGTGAATGTAGGTATGTTGATTGCTGAAGCAGAAACACATGAGAACAACTTTCCTCCCCTTTTTTTTGAATGGCCTCTTGTTTTTGCTGTGAAAGCCTCCATCCCTGCTTCGTCAGGACTTTTTAAACTTGCCACGGCCAGAAAAGATACTTCTGTTTAAAATCAGAGAAATGATCCCCTAAAAAGCTTCAAATGAACGATATCTATTTCCCTGGGTTGGACTGGCCAAGGAGCGTGGTTGAGACACTCAGATACAGTTCATGCTACTGATACCCCTTGCTCTCCCTCCAAAATTAGCCCAGATGAATGGGGCCTTTTGTAGTGAGGGAAGAAACGGGCAGGAATCACAATAATCTCTTTCTAGCCAGGCTTCTGGAGCGTGGGGTGAGGCCACGGCTCTGCCCGGTGCTGGAGAAGAAGGAAAACAGCAATTTCTCAGCGGTTTCCTTGGCATGCTGGAAACTGAAGGAGATCTTCTCGCAGTTGCACCTCTGGCCAGTCGCTCCCCTTGACTCTGTTCCAGCCATTCAAGCACCAAGTGGGGCTGTGGGCCATGAATCACATCCTTCACAGCCCAGCACCCTGGCTGGGCAGGTTGGACCCAACCCAGTGCCCTGATAGCCCTCAGGTGATGGGAGGTGACAAACATCTTCTGGCTTTGGAGAGTGGTGGCTTTCGGCTCTTTCATGCCCACTTCCCAGGCCAAAGCCTTGGCTCTCAGTGAGAAGTGACACTTCTTTCCTGTTATTCTAAAACTAAGTACTTTGCACATTTGGGAAATATTATTAAGTAATAGTCTGAGTGACGGTCTGTGGTTGGAGTTAATTTCTTCCAGTTCTCGAAGTGTCTAATTACACTTTCTTCAATGCTAACTGTACAGATCGTTTCAAATGTGCAAAGACCTCTTGTTTAAATTTTAAACAAAACAAAAAAAAAAAAGAAAGAAAGAAAGAAAACCATTGGTTCATCCCTCCAGAGTGAAAGTCGGGGACTAGAGGCATAGCCCAAATGTCTTCTGATAATTATAATTGTTCATGGTTCTGTGCCTCTTCCCCCAAGTGTCCTTGAAAGAACAAAACTCAACAGACAGATGGTACCTGGTGTAAATCCAACCACCCCTTTTATGCACTTCTAGTATTCCCCAGCTTAAGGCTGAGTCTGTCTTTAACTTAGACCCACATCAGCTGAAAACATGGCTAGGGCAAGGTAGGCAACCCCATGTTATGAAGTTGTGCTCCACTTCACTTGCAATGCCTGTGGTGGGGACTGTGTGACCAGCTGCCCATTCCTAGTCCGGGGTGATGCAAAGTGAAGTGGGCACTGGAAAGGCCTTTGGGCTGAGGTGTTTCATCCCAGGGATGGAGCAGAGTAAGAGAACACACATGGGATCTCCAGCACATCGGCTGCAAACAGTGTTTTGGTCACCCACCACGGCTGGGTTGTGTTTAGAGACTGAGCATCCATTAATTGTTGGTGGAAGATCAACATGGCTTTTACATGGAGACAGCTCTCAGAAGAAGGAGAAACTGGACTTGGAGGCACATTTCTACATTTTCCTTGCGGGCAGTTTAGACAAAACAAATCACAGAATCATAGAATCAGCTGGGTTGGAAGAGATCTCCAAGATCATCAAGTCCAACCCTTGATCCAACACCACCGTGATTACTAGATCATGGCACTAAGTGCCACATCCGATCTCAAACACATCCTCCAGATGATTTTTCTGATTGGAGTTTTGCTGAGGGGGGTGGCAAGAGAAAGATGAGAGGGGAAGGGCCACAGGGGGGGCTGTGAGAAAACCCAGGGATGGACATCACCCTGCACTGCCCAAGGACAGGCTCCAGGAAGGCACCAAGAGCTTGGTTGTGCTCACAACTTCTGCTGACTCTCATGTCAGCTGTAATTTCAGCTGATTACAAGTTTTTTGTCACTCTTTGACTCTGGCCATGCTCAGAATAAGGATTCCATGGTTATCAGATGTTTTTTGGTCACTGTGTTCAGTGACTTCTCAGGGGGATGGACACCTCCAATTTGGATGGTGGCTTTCAGGACCAGACGTTGATCTTTCGAGACCAGGCAAGCTCAGGTTGTGATTTATTTTTCTTTCCTGGGCTTTGTGACTGAATCAGAAGAGAGAGGAAGTGAAGGTTTGTTCTTTCTAAAGATTTATTTCATTACATCTGCAACAAGTCAAGAAGAGAACAGGGTAGAAAGGCTTTTGGTTTTGGGCCTGGAACAAAGCTCAGTACTTCAGATAAACAAATAGGGGGAAGGAATTATCAAAGAAAGAGCTGGCCACAGACTTTGTTATGAGCTTTCCTGTAACAAGCTGAGAAATTTGGTAACTTAAACCAAACTCAAAGTGCACCAGACTCACGGGTAAAAGGAAAAGCAGATGATTGAGGTACCTTGAGGAAGAAAATGTTCTGCCTCTCCTAGGTTGCTCTCATATGTGGACATATTCGACATGGAAAGCATCCCAAATTTGGATTAGAGGAACCAGCAGGTTTCTCAGGTGTGTGAGTTGCCATTTCATTGACTTTGATCGCCATGAACAAGCTCTGTTGACTCATTCAAGTGAAGTGGTAATACTCTCAGTTTTTACAAGCACCAGATACCTGAGTGCAGGACAATAATTAGGTATTTCTGTGGGCAGGTATTGTGAATCTGTCTGTTTTCACTGCCAGGTGTGATGTGTGTTCATACCCACAGCCAGGAGCTGCACACAAGACTTTTCACTGACTTGGCTGCAACATTTTCAAGTAATTTTATTTTTTTCCAATGGCAAGTAATTCTAAAAAAAGTATAGCAGAACAGCAATGTCACCTTGTCCAAGTTTCCACTTTGGTAAGTAGGTGTTAGTAATTCCTACCTGGTGCTCAGGATGGTGTAGGAGCTGAATAACTTCATGTGTTACTTCATGTCAATAGAGGTGGTGAAAAATAACAAAAGATCCAAGAGATACAGTGTTTGTTAAAAGAAAATAATTTATTTCTCCGTGGTGAAGGAAAAGAGGGAAGAAATGTTGAAACCTTCATTTCCACAGTGTTAAATTAACAACAGCAAAAGCCACTCAAAATAATAAAATGCATGTTAAGTAAATTTAAAAGAATGGCTATAAAATGAATTCCAGCTTGCGTTTTGGAGTTCCTGAGTCACCAAAATCCCCTCTAGCACCTCTTGAAAATCTTAGGCTCTCCACATATCCTCAGGAGCACAGTGTCTCCCTTAGGAGAGATAACCCCTCCAGAAGGCAGCTTGGCCCACTGCAGGTCTGACAGCACTTCCCAGTTACCTGTGCTGAGTGCTCTTTATCTCCCCGATATTCTATCAGCCTCTCCAGGGAAAGGCTGGGGAGATAGTCAAGTGGCACAATTATCAGTAATTAGCCTAGTGAGAAACTCATTCTGTGCTGGGATGGAGCAGGTCTGTGTTTCCCAGTCCCTCCAAAGGAGCTGGTGGGATTGGTGGCCATTGGCCTGGTAGCCAGGATGGGGCTTGTGCTACTGGTTCCCTTTTATTTTTGGGTTTAGGGGCAGAACTCCCAGCAGAACAGGGAGATGGTGGAGATGCCTCCACCTAGGGCTGGCAAGTGCATGGGTAGCCCACACCTCCACACGGTGCACAGGAAGGTCACCTCATGGCGTTGTAGAGCCATTGGTTTTCCTAAAACTGGTCAGGCTCATCTCACAAGTGATGGTCCATGACCATAAAGCAACTTTCTGGGACCTACCCCTCACCACTGGGATGAAGAAACCTCCGTCTGATGGGAAATTTGGAGAACTGGAATACGTGAGTTCCTCTATTACTGGAATTTTCTAAACAACAAAACCCTTGACAACCCAGTCGTCAGCATTTCCTGCAGGAGAAGAGGGGGAAAACCCCAGCGAAGAGGAGGTCTGTGTTAATTTGTGCACACACAGACTGATTTGCAGAGCTCCTATCTCAGTTTCCCTGATTGCTTGCTCCAAATTTGACCTTGCCTGCACTTTCTGAGCACTCACCCTTGAGGTGAGGGTTGTCCAGTGTCCAGCCCACAGCTCAGTCCCGCGGAGTGGCCAGGGATGTCCTCGCTGTCTCACGCACAGGGCTCGTGCACCGCTAAAGCCCCTGCTCACGCCATCCCCGAATTAACGGGTTGGCCGTGACAGCCCCGGGTGTTGCTGGCCAGAAACCTGTAAAGCAGAAGGGAAATGGTTTTGGTGGCAGAACTACAAATACTCAATAAAGCACAGCTTGTTTCGGTGCTGTTTTATGTGGTTCTGTGCTGCCTTTTGGTCCCCTAATTCACAGCAGAAGCGAAGCGGAGTGTAGTAGAGATTGAGCATGAATCCTTTGCGCTTGGTTAATGGGAACAATTACAGAGGTTTCTTCTTTTTCTGTTGCCAAGCTGTGATATGAAATCATTGCTGGGTTCTTGTTTCCACGGGAACAATTAGTTTCATACCATTTCTGTATTACACATCAATGAAGTGATTAACTAAATGAAGGCCAACACTTCATAAATGTATTGTCTCACGCAATAATCAACTAGCTACCAAGTGCCACAGCTAAATGCACTCAAAATGCAATTAAACCAACTCTGTAAAATGCTTGGGACTGTGCAAATATTTCTTGTTCTGGTGCAGCACATCATTTATGAGCCAAAAATACCAGACGTGGGTGTTTTGGTGTTACTGGCCTTAGAGTAAGTAAAGTAAGTTTTCTCAAAGGATCTGGTCGCTTTGAGCCATCTCCAGGAAAGGGTTTAGGGACCTGTTTTGTGATGCAGATGGACTTCAGCTGCCAGTGATGCCAAGAGTTGCCCAGCAGCCTCTGGTCCATCTTTCAGGCAAAGACAAGCCAAGGGCAAATGACTTGCAGGACCTCCTGGCCCTGTGGTTCCTGCGCTCACAGGGACGTGCCTGGTCCCCAGCCCTTCTCCAAGGACTCAACATATTTTCTCCTCAAAACAAAATATACAAAGAGTCTACACGGCACAGAGTGGAATTCAGGACTCTGCCCGCTCCCTCCTAAGCACATCTGGGAGCCTTTCCCTCGCAGAGCTGAGCAGCTGCACAGAGAGGGAGGGAGGGAGTCTCCCATGCTCTGCCACGGAGCAAAGGGAGGGCTGGAATGGGAATTGGATTCAGGGACGCTGTGGTGGGTGGCTCAGCCCCGAGGCTCTTCAGTGGGACAGGGACAGGATGACAGGGAAGAGCAGCTGGGCTGGATGAGGGGCAAGACTAGCTGCCCAGGCTTCAGGCTTAGTAATTCAGTTCTGAAAATGAGCCAGTTGCTCAAAAGGCTCAGTAGGAGTTGGAATAACTTATGTAATGAGTACTAAAGGAAGAATTCACATTACAGCTTTTTATATTGGACCCTGAATCTGTATTTCACTGGGCAATGGATTAAATCCTTTGTTGAGAAAAGGAAATTATGTTTTCCTCTGTATTCAAGAAGGTTTTATACACAAGTCACTGTGCAATAGAATAGTAACCTAATTTCAGTTTAACAACTTGACAAAATAAGAATTTTTCTTGGAACATTCCCCTTTCCCCCCTTCCTTCTCTTTATCGAAATACGTCCTGGGAAATGGTGTGATGCACATAGAAAGAGTCTCTCCTTACTCCTGATGGAGAGTCAGACCGTGTTCAGTGACCCCTTCCACAGCTATTTCTTGGATGAAGCCAAACAGTTGGACCTTTTAGCCAAATGCAACAGAAATTTCACAGGAAAACTTCACATGAAATCATTTTCTGACCTGATCCCAAAGAACAATGTTTGCACATGAGGGGAATGCTTCATTGATACGTACACAGTGGCCCCTCGCTGTCAAGTGCAGCGGTATTTTCTGTAATCCTTTCTGCTGACAAGCTGGCAGGTGGTGAATCACCTCAGCATGACACAAAAAGAAATGTCCTGTGATGGATGAAAGCAACACATGGAGCTGTTTCTCCATCCATTTCAGATGGACACTCATTTACTTCCATCTGACAGGGCTGTTTCTCACCTTCTCCCATGTGTCCCTTTGCCATAAGACTTTTCTGCTAATTTGTACTTCCCTTTGGCTGGACCACAGCATGTCAGCTCATGCCAAAAGCACCCTCGTTGTCCTAGGAAGGAACCAGGGATAAGATGATGTCTAGCAAGGCTGGCTGCCACACCCACCCAGCCTTTCCTTGGTCCTCAAGGACCAAGTTGAGCAACCCAGGAATAAAGGTGCAGAGCATGTGTGGGCCACCCTCGCCCATAAGAGTTCAAAGCTGGCATATTTGTAGCAAATTGGAAGAGGGGAACAGGCTCAAATTTGCACTTAATGGCCAGTGTAAACAACCCCCTGCAATCTCTTTGCAGAGCCAGCCTCAAGCACCTCTCTGCTATTCCCCACTTCCCTTTTACCACCCAACCTCCTGACCTCGCAAAAATATGTCTCTGAAGGGTCGGAGCTTGGGTGTGGAGCAGACACTAATTCCTGGGATCAGGGGTGGGTGGCCTGAGGGCTGGACAGTGCAACATTCCTGTACAGGGGCTCTGGCTGAGATAAGGCAGCCCCACACTGTGATTTACTCCAAGGAAGCAGAGTCGAGTCCTGCATATTCCCTGGCAGATGAGGCAGGAAAAAATCCTATAGAATAAAAACTTCCCGATCAATTTGTAGTTTTGCTTTAGAAAAACCATCTAATTATATAGAGCTAAAAGGACTATGCTGGTTTGGACCACAAGCCATCACTCACACCCTCCAAGCTGAAATGCACTGGGATGTAGCAGGATGTACTGAGCTTAGTTAGTTCTGCTTTTGTTAAACCTGGGCCAAATCCTACTGGTTTTGTAACCTTCTCCTGGTTGGACTTCAGTAGCAAAGCTGAGATATTGAGCAGCAGTGTTTTCCAGCGAGAAGAATCCATGAGAGGTGCTTATATTTCAGGGTTTATGGAGGGTCAGGGCTTCAAAAATGGATTGATGTCCCTCATGTGGCTGGAAAAGAGGGAATGAGTTCCCAATCCAGTGGTCCAGTAGTATGAAAAGATAACACAAAGTCTGAATTCTTTCTCTAGGGGGAATTTTATAAGGCAGTTTGGCAGAAGGATGGTGTGCATATCCCCACCATCCCACCATCCCTGCATGGAGGGAGACCTGCAGAAAGACTCTTCCAGCCCCATAGCACCTTCCCACTGGAGAGCAAATACAACCCCAAGGCTCAGAGCTAAGAAAACCTGGAGATATTGATGCACAAGTCCATTGACATGACCAGCATGAAACATTTAGTTCTCTCTACACCTGCAATGCTGGTCCCAGCTACCAACCAGCCACTTTACCAGATGTGACTGGCTCTTCCTTGCATCCCTGTGGCTTGGAGCCAGCTGACGGCTCCAGATCCCTGCCTGGGAAACACATTTCCAGCACTGGTGGGCAGTTGGGCTGTTCCCAACAGTTACCAACACTGGGAAGTGCTGCAAAATACTTTCAAGGCGAGAGGAGCCCAGATCAATGTGAGTTATGACTCCACATCTAAGGTCACACTGAGAATGTGACATCAAAAGCAGGACCGAATTCTTTTCATATATAAAAAAAGCTTCATGGAGCACAACAGATGACTTTGGAATTTGAGCGCTTGCTTCTTTTTTTTCCCATATATTTTATTATGCAACTTCTTCCCCCTAGAAGGACACCACGTTCTCTTCTTAGTTTGTTAAGCAAACCAAAAGAAGTAACACTGATAATCTGATCCTCAGCCTGTGACATTTTATTTTGCTGTTTCAAATGGTCTTATCCCTATCTCAGGGAGGTTATTGGAATGAGTCAGGTAACAAATAGAAAACATACAGTTTACGCAAACGCCTCAGATGAAGAAATCTTCCCTTGGAAAAACAATAGGGCCATTGTATTCCCCATGTGAGCAGTCGGTAAACTCTCCTCGTGCAGGGCTGTGATGAATTAAAGGCTTTTCTGCAGCAGATACAATTGCTGCTCGTTACTAAGAAAAGCTCGTTGTCTGGGCGTCTGCAGCACGTTAAATGCATGAGTTCATGTTCCCAGCATCATCAAAACTTGCAAAATAGTGGAGGGGAAAGGAGATTACAAGACTTGAGTGACTCAACTCCATGCTGATTTTGCCTGGTTTGTAGGATATTGTTTCCCAAGAACATGGTATCAGGAACACTCATGGACAAAGCAGCCGTTGCTTTGATGGCAGAGGTTCCCAACCTGGCTGGATGGACACGAGGGCACTGACAGCTTCTCTGCTGCCCGGGCTGTCAATATTCATGGTTGTTGAACTCTGCCCTTGGAAGTTTTCAAGGCTCAGCTAAACCAAGCCATGGCTGACCCCACCCAGAGCTGGTGATGGCCCTGCTTTGAGCAGAGGGTTGGGCTGGAGCCCTGTGAGGTCTTTTTGGATCACACAGATATCTGCTAAGGCAGCAACATTGGGACAGTAGGTTACAGGAGGGGGTATCAAGGCACCAGAGCTGGCTTTGGGCATGGTACCAGATCTTCCTTTGGCTATGTTTCCATCTCTGGTCCATCAACCTGGAGTTTATTGGATGTACACTCCTCTTTTGCCTGGACAGACAGGGTAGAAGCCACCTGGCAAGAGGTATGGAGCATTTCCAGTGGGTTCCAAAAATCTGTAGCTGTTTGAACACCAGAAATAGTTAAAGCTGCTCTGCCAGCACTTTCGATGTGCCCGCAGCAGCAATTAGGGCTTGCTGTGAGACAGGAGAGCTCAAATCCCGGTGGTGGAAATTAGGAAGTGAAATGCCAAGAACAATAACTAGAACAATGTCATGAATTTCCTGCACTGCAGCACTGAAGGAGTGTGACAGAGAATATTTTGATGGGCCTGAATAGTTCAGAGCATTGGTTTCACTTAGGAAATTCCAACTAAACATTCTGGATGCTTGTGTTTTGGTTTTAAATGTTAGCAATGGCTTGAATTGCTCTCAGGGGCACAAATCCTTGGAGTGGATCCTGGGCTCCTGTCTTGCTGCTCCGTGGGCTCCAAACCAGTGAGCAGCTGGAAAAAAGGAGCTGAGACCTGTGAAACTGGCTTTCTCCTGCATCCCCTTTCCCAGAGAACACACATACCATGTGTCATGTTGAAACTGGATGCACCTGCTAGAGGAGCTGTGTGGGGGCAGACATTATCCACCAGTTATAAATCCTTAGGCTATCAACAGCCTTTAGTAAACATTTGGACAATCCTTCCTACCTCTCTGTCATCCAAATATTTGCATCACACGGGGCTGCTGGCCGTTTCCTGGCATGCTGCATGTCTAAGAATATCCTTGGATCGTAGGTCAGTTCCAGCACACGGTGATGGATCGACTTATTGGATAGAATAAATAGCTTGGGGAGAAAGAAAGGGGAAAAAAAGAAAAAAATCTATCTGTCTCCTGATAATAAATCCAGGTCAGGATGTAGTGAAACAGCTTTCAATTGGGAATGGTGTTTTTTAAGAGCTTTTAGGATCTGATCTGAAGCACCCGAGAGTTAACAATGAACAGCCCTGAGCTCTTATAGTGGATATACTTCCCTTGGTGACCTGGACCACTTTGGACCAGGTTCTTGGAGAAAAGAAGATGCTCTTGAAAGTTCTTCCTTCCTGCTGGGTTGGAAATAGCTGCAGCCAACTCTGGATATAAAATAGGAACCTGCTTCATGAAGCCTGGTTTAGCAGCTCTTCCTCCAGAGCAGAGCATCCCCCAGGTGAATCACAGGAGGAATCACCACTGCAAAGCACAGGGCTTTTTAACCTGTGTGCAAAACATTTCATGCAGCAGTATGGCCAAACAGGAATAAATCAGTGGTTTTTTCTTAATGCACAGAGAGGAAAACAGCCTTGACTCTGCTTTAGCAATTAAAAGAGTTTAGCAGTTAGCAGTTTTAAACACAAAATCTGTGTTTTCTGATCTAACACCGCTGTGTTAAATAACAGCCTTAGGAAGATTAAGCCTTGCAACACAATAATTTTAGGCTTTTACTAAAGAATTGTCATGGCTGGGACTTGGTGGCTGAACACACAGTATAATAAGCCAGTGGGTTTTCTGATAACGTAGTAAAGAAAATACTCAACCCTCAGTTAAACTTCAGGACAAACAGCAACCTGGTCTAGTGGAAGGTGTCCCTGCCCATGGCAGGGAGTTGGAACGAGCTGAGCTTTCAGGTCCCTTCCAACCCAAACTATTCTATGATTATATTATACAACTGGTTAAGTTGTAACATGGCTTTTCCATTGCAGCTTCAGCCCGGACCTTTTGTTTTAATCTTCTCTCACCTCTCCATAAAACCACCAAACCCACAACAAATAAGAGCAACACAGCTCTCTGTTATGAGATAGTTTTATCATAACTATATGCTACACGTAAACACATTTTCTCATTCTGATGTGGGACCAAACCATGCAGAAGTTTGTTTACCCCCAGGCAATTCCCCTCTGCCACCCCTCCAGTTTCTCCAGCATCTCCTCTCTCCCCTACCCGGGTCATCTCTTCCTTTTGGGAAGCCCAAAACTGTGACCCCTTTTTGGACAGACTAAACAACATCTGCGAAGTCGCCTCTGTTCCCTGCAGCCCTCCCGGGGGAAAAAAGCCTGTCCCAGATGGACAGGGGAGAGTCGGTGTCACCGGGGAGGGCGAGCGGGGCTCCCGGGGGGTGCCGGGGAGCAGGGATGTGGCGGAAGCATAAAGCACCTGTTGGAAGGCTATTTAGGGATTAGCCAAGTGCTGACAGACAAATTGGCAAGATTAATAAGAGCAATCAAGGCTGTGTGGGCTCGAGTTGTGAGCTGACATTAATGTGACATCACTTTCATCTGCTCTTGCCTCACACCGCAGGGCTGGTCCGCGGCATCATTAGCGCTGCCAGAGAGCAGCGCCGTCGGATGTGGGGGCTGCGGGAGGGGGGCGTCCGTGGGGGGGGTCTCTGAGTGTGTGTGTGCACACGAGGGTGTGTCAGGGCAGGGGACAGCCCTCTGTCCCCATCCTTTGGCTGGTCCCTACACCGGGCACCAGCACAGGACTGTCCCTGCGACAGGGCAGGCACCAGGGAGGGTCTGCATGTCTGGGGGACCCCCGGCCCCCCTGCCCTGCTGCCCTCCACCCCCGGCACCTCTGCAGGGCCTACCTGCCTCCAACAGCACGGGCTTATTTTGAGAACGTTTTCTCCAAAGCTTTCTGCTCTACTGGGTTTTGGGTTTTTTTTTTGGCTCTGACAATCCCTGCTACAAAATCGTTTAATGTCACGAGAAAAAACAATGCTCCTCACCCAGTCACACGCACCCCCACTCCAGCCAAAAAAATAAAGGGAAAGGAACAAAACCCATCACGAAATAAAGGCTAATTTCAGGTGCGAGGAGAGAACAAAGACACTCCTCTACGGTGCCACTAAGCCCCATGCTGGGAATCTTCACTTTCTCGGGGTTTTGACACCCTAAAAATATTTTAAGGGAGAAAAACCTGGATTTGGAGGGCTCTTCTGCCCCCAAACCCCAGGGGTAATTCTGCCCTGCATCTCTAGTGAAGCACAGCCATTGCATGGGGGAAATTTTGGTGGGGTTTTCTCGTTTTCCCTTTTTTTCTCTTGTTTTCTTGAATCCCCTCCCTGCTAAAGTCTCACTCGCCCCAAATTCTGTTTTCATCCCTTTTCAATGGAGACTTGTTTACGCTCTGATTTTCTTTTGTGCTTTGGTCAACGAGGAATCATAACAGTAGTAAAACATCTGAATGTACAAATCCTCCAGGTCTGCCCGGCTCTGCCGGAGAGGCTCCTCCGCCGAGAGCTTTTGCCCACAAAAGGAAAGTGTTGAAAAGGAGTGAGATGCCAAACGCTGAGCACACGTTTGCTCCCAGAGCTCCTGGGGGGGTGGCGGTGGTGGAAAAACCTTTCCCTGGGACCCAAAGGGGATCTGTCCGTGCTGAGAAATTATTGAGTGGGGAGAAAAAGTCTGTAAAAATCTGATTTTTTACCTATCGATTGTTCAAACTTCCAAATGCAGATTGGGATAGAAGCAGCTGAGGGGTCAAGAATAATTTTGGAGAGAGGAGTTTTGCTAAGAAAACCAGCAGGAGGCTGACCCCAAAGCCAGACTCCAAAATCAAAGTATCAGAAAGATGATTGCTGCTTTCCACTGGGAACAAATAAATAAATAAATAAATCCTTCCTATAATTTATTTCTGTGCTAATTGATTAATTGATTATTTCTCAGTTGCATTTTAAAGGGCTGAAGTTTATATATAGAACCATCCTAAATGTGTAAATTAGCGGGGTTTTTGAACTGAATTTCAAGTTCCACCAATCTCCACCCGTCGAGGACAAACCCCTGAGCAAAATGTCCCCGGCGCCGAGAGGGACATGCTTCCATTTGCCACTTGGAACCCCTCTGCGGGTCGAGGTGGACTCAGGGAGGGCAGTTGAATCCCCCCTTCCCCTGCCCTCCCCACGGCTCCTTTTCGTTGGATTTATAGCAAATTTTGGGACATTTTTCACTGCAACCCATCTCCATTCTTGCCTGCTACACCGGGGAGCCAGTAGGAAGGGACGGCCGGGGCTCCCCAAAGACCCCAAATGCCTTTCTGCTAAAAATAATGATTTTATGTACTTTTTTAAATCACATTTGCTCCCCAAAACTGATTAGGTTTAAAGTACACAGCTTAGACCAATCCGGCAGCAACACCCCGGGCATTCAGTGGTCTGTTTGTAATCTCAGCCTTTTTCATTAACATAAACACTACTTCAACCAAAATATACACGGCCACCTACGGAGCCGGCGGAGGGAGCGCGGAGCGGGCGCGCCGCCGTCCCCGCGGGGATTAAACCCGGTTTACCGGGCACGGAATGTGTGGAAAACCCACGAGGAAACCGGTCTTAAACCCGTGTTCTCGCTGCCCCGGGATAATAGCAGGGAAAGAAGGAATTGCCGAACACAATCCCACAAGACACAGCCCCAATCCCGGGATGTTTTCCCTCCGTCCCTCCGCTCTGCGGGGCCCCTGGCACGGATCGCGGCACCGGGGCGGCAGCGGGGCCGGGCCCGAGCCCCGACGGGCAGGGCCGGGCTGTTCTACCCGCAGGAGCCTTTCCCTTCAGCTCACCCCTGTTTTCCAGGGGGAAAAATATGTTGTCTATCCCTTATTATTGGTTTCGCAGGAAAATAATTTCCCTCTCTGTATTTGCTGTCTTGCTTGAATTGGGGTTTTGGCTTTTGTTCTTTCTCATTCTCCCCTTTTCTGTCTTTCTCTCACTTCTTTCTTTTTGTTATTTCTCTTGCTCTCTTAATCTTTCTTTTTTCTTTTTTCCTCCCTTCATTTCTCTCTCTTTAATTCTTTCCTTTCTTTCATTTTCTTTCTCTTTTCCTCTCTTTCCCTTTTCATTTCCTTCTCTTTTTTTATTTTTCATTTTCCCTTAATTTCTTTGTCTTCCTTTCTTTCTTTCTTTCTTTCTTTCTTTCTTTCTTTCTTTCTTTCTTTCTTTCTTTCTTTCTTTCTTTCTTT
>JAWWEW010000020.1:17756948-17769963 GCA_035583185.1 Anabacerthia variegaticeps | reverse complement strand
CTTTCTTTCTTTCTTTCTTTCTTTCTTTCTTTCTTTCTTTCTTTCTTTCTTTCTTTCTTTCTTTCTTTCTTTTTTCTCTTTCTCTCTTTCTCTTTCTCTCTTTCTCTTTCTTTCTCATTTTCTCCCTTTCTTCCTTCTTTTTCTTTGTCTTTTTTTTTCCTTAATGTATGTCCTTCTTTCCATTTTGTTTGCTCTCCCTTCTTCCTTACTCTTATTTTCTCTCCTCTCTCCCATCCAGAACAATTTCTCTTCGTACCCATTTATTTATTGCAGTATTTGGAGGCATTTCTGTTTTCCTTTCCTGGGACTACGGGGCAAACCCGAACCAGGGCTCTGCTCCAGCTCTGCTCCAAAACCTCTTCCCGATGTAAAAGAACAAGCCCTTTATCCCGCTGTGCCAGCGCAAATTTCCCAGCCCGGCTGTATTTGCTTCAATCTCAGTCCCTTAACCTCAGTCGGGAGGGTTCCGAGGCCCCCGTGGGTCGGACTCGCTCCCACGCGGGACTGCGCAGGCAGATTTCGATACTGTTTAAGGGCTCAGCACCGTGCCCCGATGGCCCCACGCGTGTCCCGAGTATCCCGGGGCTGGCTCTGCCCCGGGCACCGGCAGCTGCTCCGGTCCCGTCCCTGCAGAAGTTCCGCGGCTGCGGGTGGGGGAAAAAATCCTTCGCCCCGCGGTGCGTGGAGCGAAGTGTTCAAATTCGATCGTTTCCGAGGAGAAACGAATAATCCTGCAGGAACAAAAAATCTTATGCTGCAACCTAAGCCCTCGGGCAGCATCTTTCCACGCAGGTACCTGCAAAATCAGCAGGAGAAAGGGATTCGCTCCCAGCGCTTCGCCATTCACCGATTTTAAGGAAGTACAACACAAAATTATTTGGTATATTTTAGAAACTTGAATTTGAGGGAGATTAGAAGCGCGGGGCTGAGGGTACTGCACAAAACACGCTGGGGCGTTTTATCATTTTGCTAGCGATCCTGAGAACAGGAAAAAACAAAACCATTTCTGGGTTCTTTATTCGAATTTTTCGTGAGTTCTGAACCAGTTTTGATGTTTTGTTGTGGTGTTTTGTTTTTAACTTGTTTGGGCGTTTGTTTGGGATTTTTTTGTTCGTTTGTTTGTTTGGGGGATATTTACAGAATTCTTCCCTATTCCTCCCTGGCTTTCCCACATGCAGGTCCCCTTCTCCAAGAACCCCAGATGGATATACCCGTTCGATTCCTGTTATCATGCTGATTCTCACAATAAAAATAACAACTTCTTTGCAGGAGAAGCTGTTCGATTTCGGGGCGTAACAACCCTTGCTGTGGAAAGTCGTCCCACCTTGGGTCGGGAATTTCAATTATCCACTGTGCATCCTTCCCGGGAATGCCAACCGAAAATTTTGTTCCCTGCAGAACATCCTTTAAAGCCCCCTAAATCGCTTTTAATATTTAACCGGGGACCAGTTGTGCTAGAGAGATAATTTTACGCGGAGTTCTGTTATAAGGAGGTGGGAAAGATGTTTAACCAATTTTGGGTGTATTTTAACTCTCTTCTGCTGCAATTGCAGAGTAAAGGGGGTCACGAATCTGCAGCACTTTGTGGTACGGCTCCAGAACCCGCTGGTGCACTACATCATTAGCTGGGAGTTTTAGCGATGGAAAACAGTTTTTGTCGGGAAAGCTTCCAAGGAAAACCATGCCCAGGTCTGTGCTAAGAGGGGAGCAGGGAGAGAGCAATTGCAGTTGTTTGCAGCGGGGCTTTCTCACCTTGTTTGTGAACGTGTGTCCCGAACCCCACTTTGGGTGGGGGAATGGGGAGCATGGAGTTTATATGCGGGATTTACTATTGAAATAAGGTTTAAAAAATGGAGGCTACAAGGCCGTTCTGCAGCCCAGCCCGTCTCTGTGGGGAAACGGCCCGCGGGCGGTGGGTTTTTAATTCCTCCAGAGGGATGCTCTGAGGTTCCTTTCAGCCAAAGTTGCTTTTGCAAGCGAAGGAACCTGCTCGGTCCCGGGGCACATCCGCGGGCAGAGATAAGAGGGTCAAAGCCCTTCTGCTGCTCCAGGGACCTTCTTACCGAGACCCGCTGGGTATTTTGCTTCCCTGGCCCGGTCCCCGGGCAGGGCGGTACCTCCTGGGCAGGTCGCTGTCCCGGAGAACCCCTGCCTTCAGCATCCTTCTCTGGCAGCCGCTGTTCTTGCCACAGCCCTCCCCACGGGGCACCGCCGTGTCCTGAGTGGAAGGCTCTGCCTCTGCAGCCCCCTCTCCCTGCTCGGCAGGTGACAAGGCAGAAGAGTGGTGGCTACTGGAGGTGTCGGGATTCCCAGGGACACTTTCCCTGGGGAGCTCCCGGGTGCTGATATCCCCTCTTCCCCCAGGGTCGGGTGATGCTCCTGCCTCGGTGGTCCCGAGTGGGACGGTGCTGCACAAGGTCCTTTCTTCCTCCAAAGAGCCACCCCGGACCTGCACCCCGGGGCTCTGCACTATCACGGAGACCTCGTGGGTTCCCCCAGTCTCCTCTGGAGATTTTCCTCTCAGGGTGCCCGTTGCCCACACCCTCAACCCCGAGGTACCCCAGGTATCCAGGGTTCTGTTCCCTAGACGAGGGAGGCCGGATCTTTTCCAAAACCAGCCCTGTTTGTTTTTTGCATCTCTCCAAGATATTTAGGAGCAGCCGATGCCGCCACCTTGCCTATTATTTATCCCGATAATATACAGTCCCCGCGGTTTTTAGTACCCGTGGAAGAAAATAACCTGTTCCTTCTTTATGTGGGATATTCCGTTTTAACTTCTCCCACCTGTCCGTGCAGGCGGATTTTGTGTGATACCCCGAAACCGGGGGCTGCTGGCCCTCCTCTGCCCGACGCTAAAAATTCCCCCTGTCACTATCACCGGCACATTAATGTCATTTCGACGGGGGCTTGGTTTGAAATTGGGGAAAAAACAAAGAAAATGAAAATCCATAAGGCTGAGCCCCGGGGAAGTCCCTCTCTCTCCCCGTTTGGTGAGGACTCCCTGGCCCGGCCCGGCTTTTCCCGTCGGGACACTTGGAGGGCTGAAAGTGGTTGCCGACCCCAAAGAGCTCAGGGGATCGAAAAGGTTCTTTGACACCGCTGTCACAACTTTACCTCTAACCCTACTGAATTTGGGGCTAGAAAAGCTGGAAGTGGGGACTCATTTTGTTTGGACGTTACTGCTGTGCCAAGTTGCTGGGAGAGGGATTATCCCTTCCCAATGGTCCTGTTTGCTTTGGGAGCATCTGCAGTACCGGGCCCCCAGGGAAGAAAACTTATCCAGGAAAGCGTGGATGTCTCAGCAACGCCAGATCGGATTTACACCTGGATTTACACCTGGATTTACAATTCGGGCTGCCTTTAAGGGCGAACTTGTTCGCTGAAGGATGGCCGGGAGCATCATTTGCCGGGTCTCAACTCTCCGGCTCAGCCCCGCTGTTTCCGTCGGTACCCGGGCCCGCGGGTCTGAATCCCAGCCAGTCCAAAAGCATCCCCCCTCACCCCGGGAAAGTATTTTAGCTATCCGTTCCTGAGCAGGGATATAAATACCCGGAGATATTTGGAAGATCTCTGTGGGAAGAGATTGTGTCTAAGTGGTAGCGTTCGGAGCTTATTATCGCTGGAACGGACTTGTATCGCAGGGACTGGGTCCTGCCAGAAAACTCCAAAGAGAAAAAATCCTGCGCTGAAGAAGGCTGTAAATTCCTGTGCTGCAATATTTCATCGAAGGACGTCCTGGAAAATCTGGGCTTCAAGGAGGGGGGGGGAGTCTCGGGACGGGCAGAGGGGGGAAAAGGGAGACAAAAGGGGGGGATTAAGGTGGTTTTTTTTTCCCTTTCTGACCAAAGCCTGAACTCCTGCCGGAGGCACGGCGGTGACAGCCAGCCCGCACCTCCCCGCAGCGCCTGAGGCGCTTCGGCAGCTCAGCTGCGCACCCGCTCCCGATTTCGGCTTCTGCTCTCGCAAAATCTCCTCCAGGTCCCGTTCCATCCTGGAGGCTCTGCTTCCAGGGATGCGAAGACCGGAGGCTGTGGGTGCCACTGGGAGAGGCCCGGTCCACGACAGGGCACACGCACCCGCGTGGACCAAAGCATTGCCGTGCGTGATGGATCCTCAAAATATGGTTGGGGGGCGCGTGTGTCTTCCTAAAACCCACCTCTCCCTCGGCGCTTTCACCTTTCCCCCCTCTCCCCTCTCCCCAGCCTCATGCCCCTCTCTCGAACGCACCCCCTCGCCTTTAAATAAACATTTAGGGATCGATTCGCCGCGGATTTGGGGCCGGCGGCCACGGGGATGGCCGCCACTGAAAAAAAACCCGAGGGAAACAGGCTGGTGCTGGGGAAGAAGAGAGAGGGGGTCTTGCGGGTGGTGTTAATGCAAAGCAGGACAGCGGGGAGGGGGACATGAGGCGGTCACTCCCCTCGCCCTGGGTGGTCCGGGCTCGCAGGAACACCCCGGCCCCTCTCGGAGCAGCACCCAGCCCGCCTCTAACAATACCACCTATATACATTTCCATACTCGGATTACACCCGGCTTGGTTGCAAAGTTGACTTCACTTAAGCAATTAGCTAGTAAAAATACCTTCGGCGCAGGAAAAGGAAGAAAGCTCGGATTTGTCTATTTTTACACAAAACACGGCCCGAGTTTCGGGGAGGGGGAAGGAAGGGGAGCGGGTTTGGGAAGGAGCCGGTTGGGAAGCGCAGCGGGGCTGGGGGTGTTCGCGGGGCCGGCAAAACGGGCTCCGAACGGGATTAGCGAGGCTAATAGCGCCAGATGATAGCTTAGTTTTTGTAATTTCTTCTTCTTTTTCTCCTTTCCTTTCATCTCTCCCAGTCGGGGGCTGGGGGAGGACACGATTCACCCACCCAAACCACCAGCAAACTACACCAAAAGCGAATCCCGTTCTTCCACACACCATCCTCCTCCCCGCACACCAGCCATGACCCAGCTTTTCCTCCCCAAAACTCTCCTTTTCCCAACTCTTGGGCTCGGGTTAAAACCCTCCAAAGTTTCTTCTATTCCCACGATGAGGCCTAGAGAATCCAGAGCTATATATTCCCATTTTTGACGTTGGCTGGCTCTCATAAATACATCAGAAACCAAACCTTCGCATTCCTGAAAGATACTGCGACAGGGGGAATGGGCACTCGAGAAGGAACTGATTTTCTTTGAATGGAAATAGTTTGTTTTACACGGAGAGTTTGGGGTTATTTTCACTCGGAGATATTTTATTTCCCAGTGGAAACACTGCCGGTGGGGACCGTTCTGAACGTGGGTTTTCCACGAGCTCTTTGTGTTGTGTTTCGAGCTCCATCCGAGGTTGTTTTGGGGGCAGATCAGGGAAATTCAGTAGCAGAATGACATAAAACAAAGAAAACCACTCCTTTCGCGATCCGGGGGGGACATTCGATGGGGAGCAAAGCTCAGGGTCAGCGATGCTCTCCCACAGCAAAAATGGAAAGAAATGCAGCGAGAAGCGGAGGGGCTAATCTGCACCAGCCGCCTCGGGGCTGTAAGCATCGGGGAAGGTGATCGCTTCCCAAAAAAAGTGATTTTTTCGGTGGTTTCCCCCCTTCCCGAGCAGCCTCCGTGCTCTGCGCTCTGCTCCGTGTCAGCGGCCCCGGGCGGGAGGGAGCGGCGGCCGCCGCCGTCCCGGACAGCCGGAGCTGCTCGTTTTCCTCCTCCTCAAGGGAAAAGCTCCAGAAATAACTGTTCCAACCTTCTCCCACCCCTTTCCTGGCTACCTGCCCTCGGCCTGGGGTTTGCCCAGGGCTCTCCCATGACTGTCCCCATCTCCTTGCACCGGGAACGGGAGGGCCGGTGCTTTCTGCAGGAAAACTTTTTTGGGTTTGGTTTTTTTTGGTTTTTTGGGGTTTTTTTTTCGGGCAAAGGAGGGGAAGAGGGAGGATAGACGGGGAGAAAAAAAAAAACCAAACCAAAAAAACAGCCCTGATGTGAAATCCCTCTTGGTTGTACCACAGATGTGCCAGGCGCCCCGGTGGCTGCTCACAACTGCTCGCCAATAACGCGAAGGGAGTTTGGAAACCCGATCGGTATCTATCTTTCCTTTAAAAGGTATTTAATTATCATTAAAAACTTGAAAAGCGAATCTGGAAGACGGGAGGGTGGTTGTGGAGGGTGTCCCCTCTGTCTCTGCAGAGGGTGCAGCAGGGTGTACCCACAGCACTGCGGCGAGGCCTGCAAGGGGGTTGGGGTGGGGTGTATTTTTTTTTTCCACCTCTTCCTTTCTCTCTTCCTTTCCCCAATCTCGGAAGGGAGCTCGCAGCAGCAGCCAGCACATCAGCAGCCCTGAAAGCCCAGGCTTCTTCCCCCGTGCCCACCCACAATCCCACCCCCCCCCCGCAGCGCAGGTTTCCACGCGCGCTCGGCAAGAAGGTGACAAAGGTTTCAAGCGACTTACCTCGAGTGACAGCTCTCCTGGTGGCACGATGCTCGAAAAAGCGGCATTTTGGGGGAGAGGGGAGGGAGAAAAGGGGGTCTTTACCCCTCTGCCTTTCTGTTCTCCTTCCCCCCACCCCTGTGTGTGCCCGTGGCATGGCCGGAGCTCAGCATCAGCCTCCGGGCATTCAACTACGAAACTCCAGCACAGTTTTATATACACCCCCCTAAAAAACTCCCGAAACAAAACAACCCACCCTCATCCCTAAAGCAGCCGCGGAGCAGCCGAGGGGTCCGGAGCCCGTTCCCGGCCCCGGAGCGGCGGCGGAGGCAGAAAAGGGCATTTCGCGAGGCAGCGGCAGTTTTCGCCGATTTCTTTTTATTAAAGCACCCCCGAGCCCGTGTTTACATTGCGCAGTATAAACATCCTGCCCGGGCCCGCCGAGCTTAAAAGAGCGCACGAAGAGGGGGTTTGAAGTGGGTGAAGCTCCGCGCAGCGCGGAGCCGGCGGCCGGGCAGCGCCTCCGCGGCCCCACGCCACGCGCGGAACCTCCGCGGGGCCCGGCCCCTTCCACGGCCCACGTGGGGCCCTTCCCGTGGTTTTCGGCGGGTGGGAAAGGGGGTAGGGAGAAAGTGGAGAAGCCCCACTCAGTGTCGCGGTCACGCATGACATCAACCACACGCACACATATACACGCCGTGTCCCCAGCGGCGGGCAGGGGGGCGTCGCGCAGCCCCCCCCTCCCCGGGTGGGGTAGGGCGGCGTGGAAAGGGCTCTTTAAAAGCTGCCCACCAGCGGGGAGCGGGAGCGGAGGGGGCCGGGACGAGGCGGAGGGGCCGCCCGGGAGGGCGGGGGGGCGCGGGCCGGGGCGGGGATCTCCGCTCCGCGCTTACGTCTGTCAAGGAGCGGCAGACGCCGCTGCAAGAGATAAAGTAGAAGGCGAGCGGCGGGGCCGGAGGCAGACTCGACAGCCACGGCGATGGGAAGCAGCTCCCCGCAGCACCGGCAGCGCCAGCCCTCCTAGAGCCGGCGGGGACACGGCGGCGGCCCCGGAGCCCGGCCCGCCGAGGGGAGCGGCGCAGGCGGAGGCGGCGGCCGCCCGCTCCTCGCTCGCAGCAGCAGAGCTCGGATCGCTTCCACCCGCCCCCCCATCCCGCCTCCCTGCGGGCCCCCCCTCCCCGACCCTCCGCCTCTCGCTCGCCTTCTGCAGCCGCGCTCGGATTTTAGGGATAAAGTGGGAGGAGGAGGGAAAGGGGGGGTGGGGGGTGTCGTCGCTTCCATTTGTTTATCCGCGAAAGGGGTGAAGTCTCCCGGTGGAAAGAAACGCCGCCGGGGGGCCGGGAGGAGGCCGGAGGGAGGGTGGTGGGTGAGTGGCGGCGAGCCCCCAGCAGCGTGGCCTTTTGGGGGGGCGCTGGGGGGGCGGCGGAGGAGGGCCGGGGCTGGGGCTGGCCGCGGCGGACCTGGCCGTAGATGACTGCAGAAGCGCAGCAGGCTCTGTCCTCTCAGCCCCCTCCTCCTCCGGTGCAGAGCAGCTACGGCCCCATGTCCTCGGTGGCTGAGAAGCAGCCGCAGAGCTCGGCCATGGACACCGCCTCGGCGGGGACCGGCGGGGCCGCCGGCAGCGCCCCGGGCAGCGGAGGAGCACCGGGCAGCGCCGGCCCCAAGGCGAAGAAGACCAACGCGGGGATCCGGCGGCCGGAGAAACCGCCTTACTCCTACATCGCCCTCATCGTCATGGCTATCCAGAGCTCGCCGTCCAAGCGGCTGACCCTCAGCGAGATCTACCAGTTCTTGCAGAGCCGCTTCCCTTTCTTCCGAGGCTCCTACCAGGGCTGGAAAAACTCGGTGCGCCACAACCTCTCGCTCAACGAGTGCTTCATCAAGCTGCCCAAGGGGCTGGGACGCCCCGGCAAGGGCCACTACTGGACCATCGACCCGGCCAGCGAGTTCATGTTCGAGGAGGGCTCGTTCCGCCGCCGGCCCCGCGGGTTCCGGAGGAAATGCCAGGCGCTGAAGCCCATGTACAGCATGATGAACGGGCTCAGCTTCAACCACCTCCCCGACAGCTACGGCTTCCAGAGCCCGACCAGCGGGCTCTCCTGCCCCCCCAACAGCCTCTCCCTCGAAGGGGGCTTGGGGATGATGAACGGGCATTTGTCCAGCAACGTGGAGGGGATGGGCCTGGCGGGACACTCCGTGCCTCACCTGCCCGCCAACGGTGGGCACACCTACATGGGCGGCTGCACCGGCTCCTCGGCCGGGGAATACCCGCACCACGACAGCTCCGTGCCCGCCTCCCCGCTGCTCCCCGCCGGCGGCGTGATGGAGCCCCACTCGGTTTACTCCAGCTCGGCCTCGGCGTGGGCACCCACCGCCTCGGCGGCCCTCAACACCGGCGCGTCCTACATCAAGCAGCAGCCCCTCTCGCCCTGCAACCCCACGGCCAACCCGCTCTCCTCCAGCCTCTCCACGCACTCCCTCGACCAGCCCTACCTGCACCAGAACAGCCACAACACCGCCGACCTCCAAGGTAAGGAGCCGACACGCGCGGGACATACCCGGGGGTCGGGCGGGCGCTGCCGGCCACGCGTGGATCCCGGCCGGGCTGCTCCGAGCGGGGGTCCCGCTTCGTGGGGCAGTTTTAATGCGCTTCTCGAGGGAGAGCCGCCGTGCCCTCGGTCCTCGCCTCCCTTCCCGGGGGCAGCCGGGCAGCTGTCGGGGCTCTCCGTCGCTGCGGGGCCGGGAACAGCCGGGCCGGGGCTCCGCTCCCCCGGTCGGGGCTCCTCTCCCCCGGACGGCCGCTTTGCCTTCGGGGCCGCCCCGGACCTAAGGCCGGCGGGCTCAAGCGGGCAGAAGCTCCAGGAAAGCGAGGCCAGGAATGCACCCGAGGGCTCTTTCACATCCACCGGGACTTAGAGTACTGCGGAGGGAGAAAACGGGGGATTTCTCCGTCGGGGGGTCCGCCCCCCGCGCCCTCTCGCCCCATCCCATCCCTTCCCGTTCCCCGCCATCAGCTGCGTGTGCCACATATCCCAAGGCCGTGTTTTCCAGGCCTGTCGCCTCCCTCTACCTTCCGCCCATATCCAAAGTCGGCAGCTCGGACCCTCGAGTACCCCGCGCCCTGCAGCTTTATTCCCCCATCCTTATCCCGATGGAGCCGTGGGGGGTAAATTTGCCCTGGATCTCGGAAAGGAGATGGTGTTTTGGCCTGGAAGAGGCCTCGGGAGGGACGAGGCCAGCTCTTGGCTTCGTCCTGCAGCCCAAATTCACCTCCGGATGGGTTGGGCAGGGGACTCTCGGGGCACGGGGGAGCCTCGGGAGCCTTGGCCGGGTGATGAGGCAGATTTGGGGGTCTCTGCGCATCACCCCGGGCCTTTGGGGGAGCGGGATGTGCCTGAGAGAAACAGGTGTGAAGCGGAGCATTAGCGGGTCACAAACACGAAGGGAAATAGGGAAAAAGCATCAGTCAGGCCGGGCTGGAGCGGCAGAACCCGGGCAGAGCCCCGAACCGGGTCGGGCCGGGGGCAGCGCCCGCTACGGGCACCCTCCGGTCCCGGGTCATTCCCTGTCACTCAGTGCGCCCAAGGCCGCTGGAAAACGGAGCTGGAATCCGCCCCGAGGAGCCACGGGGCCCGTCCGCGGCCTTAACCGAAAGGCTGCGATTAACACCCAAATGAGCGGCGGGGAGCGGCCGCGGGCAGGGCACCCCATCCCCAGCGCACCCCCTTCCCAGGGCACCCCGAATTCCAGGGGCGCTTTGCCCTGCCGAGGTGGCGGAAGGAGTGACAGGAACGGCCCCGCTCAAGGTGGTCTCTCGCCTCCTGCCTCCCTCCCGGTGTCCCCCGCTCCTCACCCGCATCCCGGAGGCGATGGGAAAAGCAGCCGGGGCGAAAAAAAAATATATATATATCAATGTAGAGAAAAGCCTAAACCCGACCCAAATCCATTCTTCTCGCAGCGCCCCTCGGCCGGGCAGGGAAAAGCGAGGGGATCCCCCAGCCGCACCTGCACGCACCCGTGTACGTGAAAATACCCCAAAATCCACGCTCAGACCGCGGAGTGCGGACGGGTTGGGTTGTTGGGGTTTTATTTGAACCCCAGATAGAGGTTTTCTCCCTCCCCGCGCTCAACCTCCACTCCTAAATCTCTTCGCGCTGCTGACCATCTTTCCCCCCGTCCCGCAGGCATCCCGCGGTATCACTCCCAGTCTCCGAGCATGTGCGACAGAAAGGAATTCGTCTTCTCTTTCAACGCCATGGCCTCCTCTTCCATGCATTCAGCGGGCAGCGGCTCCTATTACCACCAACAAGTGACATACCAGGACATCAAGCCGTGCGTTATGTGATACGGGGCGGATAAAACACCTCCTGGGGCCGGCATGGCCTGACTCGGGCGCTGAGCACCCCCCTCCCAGGACCCTCTCGGTGGAAGGGGAGTCTCTGCAGACTGGCTTTGGGCAGGAGGAATAGACTGGAGCCCCGGGAAGCGGCGGGGAGTGCGGCCCTGGGGTTGAGGCTGACCCGCAGCTGAGCATCGGCCGGACCCGGCCCAGCCGGGTGTGCCATCACAGACCGTCTCTGCCTTCTTCTGCTTGGGGATGGGTTGAGAAGAAAGCAAAAGCAGCCCCCTCCCCATCGCCCCCGAAAGCCCCGACTGCGAGTTTGGGTTAAGGGTTTGACGAATGAGGTTTCGATGCTTCTTTAAAAAGAAAAAAAAAATGAAATTACAAATTCGGTTTTGGAATCGGTGTTGAGCGATGCCACAGGCCCGGTTGGGAGGAGCAGACTCGGATCGGGCTTGGGGGGAGCTGGAAAGGACCCCAAACCCTCTCGGTCCCGTCTCACTTCGAGCCCGGAAAATTTTTTTAATTTTTTTTTTTCCGGGTAAAAATCTCTCAGAGGGATTTATTTTTTAGCTATTACTTTTGGTTTTTTGCCTGCATAAAGACTGCAGGATCAGACCCTATGCAGAGAGAATAAGGCACTTTGGAAAGAGACAGCCATGCTCATCCTGTTATTTATTCGACTTTTTTGTTGTTGTTGTTGTTGCTAATAATCGAGACACGAATAGTGTCAGTTGATCAGTATTAAATCGGGGAATCTCTGTTGGCAATATTTGCCATATAGATTTTTGTTTTTTAGTTAACCTTTGTAAATTTTAAACCGCTCGTGGTCTCTGTGTAAAGACAATCCTCCATATGTTTTTATAGAAATATATATATAATGAAGGATTATTCCCCTCCCTCTCCCTCTCTATTTTTTTTTTTTGCCCTGACGTTGTACAGTTCGGTGACACCTATTTTAATTCTTTCTGCACTGTATAAAATTGTAATTATGTGGGTTTGGTTTTTTGGTGTTTTTTTTTTTTTTGTTTGGTTTTTTTTTCGCCCTGTCCTTTTGTGTACGTTTCGTCTCTAAAGAAAAAAAAATCCGAAATAAAACATGTATGTTATTTGTACATGGGCTTCACGATTGTATGAGCAGCAAATAAACGAGCATGCGGTGTAACAGGAGCAATTATATCTGAGGTTTCCGTGGCCTCCGCGGAGCGCGGAGGGGCCGCGCAGCGCCCGGCCCGGCCCCACAAACCTTCGGGCAATAATTCCCCGTCTCTGTTCAAACTCAAAAAGGACCTTTTTTGTGGCTTTTTGTGGCTTCCGCGGGGTCCTGGTTACTCATTTCCCTGCGCGGAAATATTTCAGATGAGGATATTGAAAGGAAGAAGGAGGAAAAGCGGAGGTGATTTTTGTTTTTATCTTTTTATTCTTATTCTTATTTCTTTTTCCCCCCCCCAAGAAGAAAGCGAAAGGCGGTGTTTGACAGCTCTTTGCGTCTCATTCGAAGACAAGGCATGTGGCTGCAGGGATGGAGCCCGCGGTTCCTTTTCTCTCCTCCTCCATCCCGGCAGGGACACGGGCATTTCCCAAGCAGCGCATCCCTGTGGAATCTCCTCGGCCGCGTTTGGGAGAGCACTAAAAGTTCCCGTGGGCTTTTCCCCTCGTAAAAAAGGAATAAAATTTAATAAAGTTTAAGGGAAAAAATTAAAATTATTTAAAATTAATAAACAGGAATAAAAAAAATAATAAAAATCAAGCAGATTAACTCCCGCACCATCTCCGTCCTGTGCTGGGCAGCGATAAATCCACAACTGAGAAAATAGGTATTTTCCTGCGAACTTTGGGGATATTTGGTCCAATTGTGGGTATTCATGAGTTTTTGTGCTTTAATTTGAGGGCCAATATGTCTCTATCAGCGCTCATACTGTGGATATCAATGCATATAAAAAATAGATGCGGGCAAACTAATCTGATTACTTGGTTGTGTATTTCTGTCTTTATATAGGGAAATTTAGTTACTGCACACTAATTAGCCCAACTCTGTGTAATCGGCTTAATTAAAAGCAAAGTTAGCCGGAAACAACAACCACCAAATTTGAAATATTATTTTAATTAAGGCAGGCGGCAAAGGCTTTATTAGAGTTGGTGGAGGCCTTTCTGACAGTATTCTTTGTTGGTGGTTTGTGGGTTTTTTTGAGGGGGGTTGTGGCTTTTCTTATTTTTGTGTGGGGGTGTGTGTGTGTGTTTGGGGTTTTTTTGTTGCTGTTTTTTGAGGGGGG
>JAWWEW010000020.1:17728429-17756229 GCA_035583185.1 Anabacerthia variegaticeps | reverse complement strand
GGTTAAATCTCTTTTTAGATCTCTTTAAGCTAGTGGCGATCTACCTGCGGTATTTCTTGGTTTTCTCTGTTTTTCTGCCTTTCTGGGTTGATCCTTCCCTCCATCACTGCCCACTCCTGTTGGAGGTGAGCATGTTCTTACCATCCTTTTTATGTACAAGCCAAAATCTGAGGGTTTTTTGCTCCTGAAGCAAATATCTGCACTAGGTGTGGCCGAGATAAAGGTCCAGGGTTAGGAGTTCAGTCTCTGCCAAGTGGTTCTTCTTTCCTTGAAATCGCACTGTCACCCCTAAGGTTTGTTTTCATCCTTTGGACTAATTTTGGATTCGTTGGCCCATAGAGCTGATGCCAGGCTGGAGAGGGCACCTTGCAAGCCTCAGGCCCAGCTCAGAGAGGTTTGATATCTGGTCCCCAACAAAGGTTGACATGATTCATTTTCCTCCCTCCCGTCGTTTTCCAAACCTGGAAAAACAGAACCACCACATACCGTGGACGCCACATATTCCTCAAGCCAGTGAGCGCAGTCTAAACAGACAGCTCTCCATCTCAGACACCTCCATCAGGGAGCAGAGGCTGAAACCCCACAGGCTCCTGCCCCCAGCCCCTCATCTGCACAAGACCAGCTTGATTTTTCCCAGCATCTATTGTCCCATGGGATGGCAAACCCCGAGCTGCTGTCACAAGCGGTGCCTTTGTACAAGCTCCAGGAGCAGTTGGGCTCTGGGAGGAGGTGAGGAGGAATGAACTTGCTCAGAAAGGCTGTGGGAGCCCTGTAAGAGGAGATGAGCCACGGGCTTGCTCAGAAATGTGGTATTTGCTCATGGAAGGGCCCACATCTGGCCGTGCTCAGCTGCTGTGGCTCAGCTCAGCTTCAGCGAGCTGCTCTCTGCTCCCCTGTCACCCACGTCCCAACCTGGGGGTGACACAACAGAGTTTTCTTTGGGGTTTTGGCATTTCTACTGTAGGGATGCCTTCACAGATGCCCTGGGAAGGCCTGTGAGTTTTCTACAGTGATGAGATCTTGGAGCATGATGAGAAGCAGGGCCTGCTGTCTCCAGCTGGATTTGATGCCAGATGTCCCACCCTGGAGCAGGGGACACGGGTGTCCCCAGCCGTGCTGTGCCCCGGGCCATGGCAGGGGTTCTGATGGTGAGGGGCTTCTCCCTGCTCCTTCCAGGATACTTCTCCCCATCCTTGCAAGGCCACCATGGAGCTGAAACTCCGTGTCTACCTCTGTCACCTGCCCATGGGAATGTGTCCCCAAGGGTGTTTTTGAGGGGCACATGGTCCCTTGTGGGGACAGAGCTTGAGGAAGTGTGGGATGCTGCAGGGATACCACGGCAGGGAGATGCCCTGCAGAGCCTTTGGAAGAGGAAATGTGGGGCTGGGTGACTGTTGTGGGGCAAACAGTTTTGGGAGGGCACATGGGGGTGATTTGAGGGCTTTTTTGGGAAGCAGCATTGGGGCAGGGATGCCATTGAGGGGTTTTGCAGGGAAATGGGGTATTGGAGGGATCCCAGGGGCGATTGGAGGGATCCTGAGAGGGGGATTTGGAGGCATCTCAAGTGGGTGTACTGGAGGAATCCCAGGGGGGATTGGAGGGATCCAGGGGGGATTAGAGGGATCCCAAGTGGGGTTTGGAGGAATGGAAGGGATCCCAAGAGAGGGGTTGAAGAGACTCCGGGGGATTTGAAGGGATCCCGAGGGGATTGCAGGAATGCCGGGGAGTTTTTGGGATGCCGGACGTTGTTGGGATATCGGGATTTTTTGGGAGGGATGCCGGAGGGGGGGGGGTGTTGAGATATGGGGGATTTTTGGGGGATGCCGGGGGATTTGGGGCGATGCCGGGGGGTTTTGGGGGATGCCGGGGGATTTGGGGGGTGCCGGGGTTTGTGAGGGATGCCAGGGGGTTTTTAGAGGGATGCCGGGGAGTTTGAGAGGGATGCTGGTGGGGTTTGTTGAGATATGGGGGGTTTTTGGGTGATGCTGGAGATTTTTGGGGGATACCGGGGGGTTTGGGGGATGCCGGGGGTACCGGAGGGGGCGGTGCCGTTCCCGTGGCGGCAGCGCCACCTGGTGGCGACAAACCGGCACCGCCCGCACCTCGTCCCGCTCCCGCCCGGCCGCGGGTTTCCCCAAAATTTGGGCTTGAAACACGGCCGGTTCGGGCTGTTTGGACCTTTTCTCCAAGGGGTGGGTGTTAAAAGTTTGATTTTTTTTTTTTAATTATTTTTTTTTTAATATTTTTGTTATTTTTGTCTTTTTTTCGAATTTATTTGCTTCGTTTTTATTTTTCCCTTCTGGCACCTGGAGCTCGGAAGGGGAACATCTCTTTATCCCATCTTCAGATGTTCTGGTGATTGAACACACCAAGTGAAACTCATTTATGGGACACTTCTGTTCCATGGCCAGGTGAGACAGATTAGGATATTTGGAATGGGATCTCATGGAGTATCCCATGGATACACACACCTGGCACACGATGCTCTTGGCTGGGGTTGGTTATCCAGATCTGCAGAAAACTGGGTACCTTGGAGGCTTAACTTGTGGGAACAAGCAGCTGGAATCCTAAATGGGTATTTGGAAGACCAGGTGATGAGTTTGGTACAAAGTTCTTAGGAGGATAAAGGCTAAGATCCATAATAAATAGCTGAGCGATTTCTCCCTCAAATCCAAGGAGTTTGGGACTCCCTTGACTCAGGGGATCTGAGCAACAGTTCTTGTCACTTTTGCAAAGGGGAATTTGATTTCTGTGTCACTGAAATGCTTTTGGGAGACCACACCTGAACATTTATTCCCTTTCCAAGCATATTCACAAGTGTAACTGCTGCCTGACACTCTGCAGGAAAACACAATGCTGGGATGCTCCTGTGGGATTTGCATTCCACATCCCTGCCAAAAAATCTTTGCCCTGGGGTGTCATGGGGAGAAAACACCTGATGCAGGTGGGTGTTCAGGTGGCTAAAGGAGCCTCCCTGAGGAGCAGGAGATTTCCCCAGTGCAAAGCAGCAGCTCTGTGGTTGTGAGCTGGTGTTATGCATAGAAACAATTATCAGATTGGCTCAACAAGTGAGGAAAGGCATGTGGCTCTGTTGTTTTCTTAAGTAACTTTCCCTGTCAGAATTCATCTTGCCCAGTAAGAAATTAAAATCAGAATATTAATATTAGTGGTTGGACTTGATGATCTTAGAGGTTTTTTCCCAGTCTAAATGATTCTATGATTTTTGTTGATAAAGAAAGGCAACAGAAGGAATAAATCTTATTGTTATTGATCTTCTTGGTTGGAGATCTGTTTGCATAGGCTTATAAAAAGCTCTTTGAGACCAGTTCCCATTTCACAGGTTGCCCAGAGAAGCTGTTGCTCCCCAGGAATCCCTGGAAGTGTCCAAGGCCAGGTTAGACAGGGCTTGGAGCAACCTGGGCTAGTGGAAGGTGTCCCTGCCCATGGCAGGGGTGGGATGAGATGAGCTTTAAGGCCCCTTCCAACCCAAACCATTCCAGGATTCTATAGTCACAGGTTGCTCTGATCCTTCAAACTTCTGATAAATGCTTCAATTCCAAACTTAAAATGAGTTAATTTTTTTGCAAGGGAGGTGCAAATCCCTCGAGAAATTTCACTGAGGCGAATCATTGTGTCAAAAACATGGATCTCCTTTTCTCAGACACTTCTCCCAGGTCCTCTGAGAGATCCCAAGAAGCCTGCAGGCCACTGGCACGAGCATGAGAGAGCAAATGACAATTCTAGAAGGCAGTTCACCTTGGTTTTGTCATGGGAAGAGGTGTGGGGACACTGGCAGTGCCACTTGACTGCAGCAGTCCTTACACTGGTGTGAACCTGAGCCTGAGCACAGACGTTCCTTTATTTCAAGCAGCAGGAGTGAAAACCCCCGGAATGGTACAGAAAGTGCAGTTCTGTGGCTCGGCTCAGCTTCAGGCTAATTACTGAAAAAATAAGCAAACACACCTGGGAAAGCAAGATGACACAGCCTGGAAAGTTTTACAGGGATTTAAGAGTACCAGGAGTTCACTTGGAGCAAAACTCTCTGCACCAATTGTGCTCCTCTGTGGTGGTGAAGAAAAGCCACCTAACCCTAACCACCTCCTCCAGAGATGGAAACACCACACTCTGGAGCCTGAGCAGTGCAGGTGTCTGGAAACACTCTGAAAACACGATATCCCTCTGGAAAAATGTAAGTAGTACTCTTGTCTGAACAATTATGCACTCAAAAATAGCAAGGAGGGGCAGCAATGGATACGCTAATGCTTAGAAATGTAGCAGCTTTCTCCACAGTTCATGAATGTTTCCCTTCTTTCCCTGCCCTTTTTTTGATCCCATCTAACAGTCCTGTGGGCTTCCTTTATTCCTTGAAGAAAGAAAATCACCCTGGTTTAGCTCCACATGTTCCTGAGTGGGATGAGTGGACCTTAACACACTTGCAGGACTCGTGGGACCTCTGGAGGTGGCACGTTTTGGGAAAAGTATCTCCGTTTCTGTTTCGTGTCTTGTCTCCCAGAGTTAGAGCTGTGGCTTGTCCCTGCCTGGAGAGAGGCCCTGTTGGGTGCCTTGACTGGAAAGTTCTGGAGCAGGAGGACCTGCAGGATTAAAGGCTCCCTGGAGGCTCTGGGAGGTGTGTGGAGGCAGAGTGACCACAGTGCTGAAGGTCTCCACTGGGACATCAGGTGCTGTCACATGAAGTCCAACAACTACCACATTATGGGGTCTGGTTGCATTTTTTGGGGTTTTTTTTTGAGAGCTTTTGATGAGCTTCTGGCCTGTTGTCTTGTTGTTTTCCAAAGTGCTGGGAACTACCAGTTGCATCCAGTCTATCAGGAGCCATCTCCACCTTCCTCGCTTTCCCATCTGTAAAATGTGGATGTCACTGGGGCCACTGCAAAGATTGACTAGATAGGTCCATATCCTGAACTCATTTCTCCCAGGGACTTCAGTGGGATGCCCAGCCCAGAACAATGGCAGGATACACGACCCTAAACATTTCTGCAGGGCTTTGAAAGATGAAAAGCAGTGACTTTTCTACCTATGTCAGTGGAGGGGCAGGGAAACGTTTCATGATGTTTATAGCAGACCTCACGGACATTACACATGGAAACATGGGAAATGGGGCACTTTTCTTGCAGGGAGATAATCTTTAAGAGATGGCAACAAGGAAATAAAAGCATTTGGTACACAACAGCCTGCCCCTGGCCGAGGGGTGTTTGCCCAAGGAACTGTGGCCACAGCCACAGATGTTTCCTCCAGAGCCAGAAGTGCTGCAAGGGGCTGTTCCTCCTGAGGAACCGGAACGAGAGAAATCCCTGCACATGCTTTTCCTCCCTCTCCTCGCCCCTGTGAATTAAAACACAGCCCCAGAGCTAGATTTTTCAATGGAGACATTCCCTGAAAACCCATTTGTTTCGCCCTTTGGAGCAGGAGAAGATGATGAAATAAAAAAAAAAAAAACCAAACAAACCCACATTAAAAAAAGACATGACTTGAAGACAGTGTTTAACCATCCCTTTTCTGACATATTTCTGACATATTTTATTGGTCCTCCCTGTCCTTCAGATTTCTGGGAGAGGACCAAGGACTGGTGTTGGAGGGCTGAATGAAGACCTGGATGTGAGACTCAGTAAAGACTCTGTTCCCTTCCCACCCTGATGGTGAGATTCTTTTTCCCTTTTTTTCCTCCATGGAAACAAACAGTCCCTGACTCTTGTCACTCAGGGAAGACTACACAGCAACACAGCTTGTTTACTCGCTGTTGTCTTCGTGGCTTGAAGCTGTGTGGCCTTGTCCCTGCTCCAGGAAACGCATGGACAGAGCTGTCTGAAGGAAAACCCTCCTGCCTGTAGAGTTTCCAGTGCTGAGTGGCAAGGAGCCACCTCGCTTTTATTGTTAGCAGATCACAATGCTGCCTCGCTGCTCCACGCCACACACCACGCTGGGACTGATCCCAGCCCACAGAAGAAAATCCCCTCCAAAAGTGACCGTGTCCTCCAGCCTGGTGGAGCTGGTGGAGGCTCCATTCATCCCATCCTGGTTTCCTTCCTTGTCTCCTCCGAGGAGAAAGGCAGGATGGCCCTGGGAAGGTCACGTCCGTGATGTGACACCTCGGGTGGTCGCTGCTGGATCCCAGCACACCCTCCCTGCTCCAGGAGAGCCGAGCTGGGTTCACTCACACCAGGACCAGGCTCTGGAGCTGCTCAGCACCTTCCCTCACTGAACCCTCAAAACCAGGGGCGTGCAGCAGCAGCAGCAGCAGCAGCAACATCCCGACTTGTTTGTGCCATGAAAGGAGCTGGAAAGAATGTGCTGAACCACATGACAAGCGAGGACATCAGAGAATAGAGAGACCTCATTTTTAATTGCTTCTGAACAAAGTTGGCTCAGGAAACTATTTCCCATTGTACTGCTGAACTTTTTCTTCTCATCACACAGCAGAGACACAGGCTCTGCTGCTGCTGCTGCAGCAAGGCTGCGTTAGGGATCACTTCACTCCCTATTAGAAGCAGACTAGACATCTATCACCAGCATTTCAGGCTTTTCTGCAGCATCCAGGCACTTCTTTGCCACTGTTGATGACTCTATCACGAGTCCTAAGCAGTAAAACCAGGCCAGTGTCCACCTGAATGAGGCACATTTTATATCTATGTAGATACAGCCAAGTTCAACCCACAGCAGGGCCACAGCTACAGCAGGCACACCACGAAGAATTATGGCTTAATTTTCTCCTCTTTAAATCCTGTAAATTCAGAGAGTAAATTCCTCAGGGCACGGACTTTATGGTTTGATTGTCCGTATCTTGCATAGGCTTGGTCTGGGCCAAAGTAAAACATAAGCAGGCTTCAGTTCCTTGAGTTTTATTATGAGATCAGAGACCACGATTCAGTAAAATCCAGTGCATTTCAGAGTTTTGTGGAATGAAACATGAGTCCCTTCTGACTTTTCCCTAACTGATGCCTTCCTGAGCATGCAGAGAGCCTGAAACAATAGATCTAAGAGCTGCAGACTGCCCCATTCACTTTTTCTCCAGGATCTGCTGTTTCCTCAAGGAGAAACTTGGGTCAGCCCACAAGAAGAAATCCACATCATACAGCTGAAGGCACCAGAAGGCCATGCAGGGCACTCTTCTGTTATTTAATTAAATAGCAATTTGGCATCTTGCACTGAAATGTCTTTTAGCTGCAGATGAGCAGCTTCCCAAGCAGCAGGAAGAGCTCCATCCTTGCCCCTGCTTCCCTGGCTGTCCAAGACAGAAAGTACACTGACTTCAGGGTGTGACTTAATGACTTTGGGATGGCAAAGCCTGAAAGATCTTGACATTTACTAATAACCTGGATCAAAAATTCAAGGATCACAGCATCAACAGCATTATTCCAGTCCATTCAAATGCTAAGGATGGTGCATTAACTTTAGCTTATAGTAATTACTTTTCTTCTCTGAGCCTAAACAGAGTTTATGGAATCATAAAGGTTGCAAAAGACCTCCAAGGTCATTGAGTCCAACCTGTGACTGATCCCAACCTTGTCCCCCAGCCCAGAGCACTCAGTGCCACATCCAGTCATTCCTTGGACACCTCCAGGGGTGGGGACTCCAAACCTTCCTGGGCAGCCCCTTCCAATGCTGACCACCCTTTCCACAAGGAAATTCCTCCTGATGTCCAACCTGTTGCACACCTATCTAGTTACTGTCTCCTCCATAGTGTGTCTGTTGGGAAAGTAACAGGGTTTTAGGTAAGTCCTGTGAGATGTGGTCTCAAAACACAGGACAGAAAAATTGACAGGCTGGAAGAGAACGAGATCCATTCCCCTGCTTACAGACCCAGCACTGCTCACCTGTGGGGCTCACCCAGAACCACAGAACTGCAAACAGAAAAACATCCAGATGTGTTTGTCTAAACAAACTGCCCCCTGACTGCACCCAGTGTTGACAGAAAATCAAGCAAACCTAACACATTTACAAAGCACATAAACATATCTGTGCTGCAACTACAGATGTTAAGAAAAGAAGTAAGGTAGAAGATGTAATTCTCACAAATTTGACCAGAACAGGCTGGTTCCATCTGTAATACAACAGGGGAAGTTTGGGATGCTGAAAGTTTTCACTGGCAGAGTTAACTGGATTTTAACTGCTAAGGTCACCTGGACATCTTCACCAAAGCAAGAAGTATCACAGAATCAAAAGAAACATCAAATGATCACATTACTTAATTTGCCATCATTTGGAAGGGGCAGACAGTGATGTATAATTAGGTTTTTGCTTTTCTTTCCTCTGCTCTCGAAGCTCATGATGTAGTGAGTGTGTTTTTGTAGTAATATAACCTTGACTCTCACCCTTGATGTTCACAGGCACAGAAACAAGAAACAGAGGACTCTGCAGTGCTGGTGTTTCAATCCAGACTAAGTGATACTGGAAATCATTTTGAGTTGGAGAAAGAGCATTTTAGAGTACAGAACTATTTATTTTTTCCAGAAACCTTTCCTTTGTTGACCTTACAAGAAGTTCATAGAATCACAGAATGGTTTGGGTTGGAAAGGACCTTAAAGATTATCCAGTTCCACTCCCTGCCATGGGCAGGGACAACTTCCACCAGCCCAGGTTGCCCTCAGAGCTCCATCCAAGCTGGCCTTGGACACTTCCAGGGATGGGGCAGCCACAGCTTCTCTGGGCACCCTGTGCCAGGGCCTGCCCACCCTCACAGGGAAAAATTTTCCATAATATCTAATCTAAATCTACTGTCAGTTTGAAGCTACCCCCCCTTGTTTTGTCACTCCAAACCTTGTGAATGGTCTCTGTCCATCTGGAGCAGGAATCATCTCCCATTTGGAAGGCCACAATTAGGTCCCCCAGAAGCTGAACAATCCTCCAGGCTGAACAATCTCAATTCTCCCAGCCTTTCCTCCCACCAGGGCTGCTCCATCCCTCTTGGTGCCCCCTCTGGACTTGCTCCAACAGCTCCATGTCCTTCCTGTGCTGAGGATTCCAGAGCTGGAGACAGCTCTGCAGCTCCAATGCTTTCCTTGAGCCCCTCCATACAGAGACACATTATAATGATGAGAACTTTTTATTTAATACTGTATGAAATGTCTGACCCTTGAGGCATAATAATGTGCTTAAAATACACTTACCAGTGCTCTCTGGCTAAAAAAAAAAAGTTTCCAACTCATACTTTAAAAAAACACATCCATTTGGATGCTTACTTTGACTATGTGCCCAGCATCACTGGCAAAAGTGCTTCTGTTTAGAAAGGATGGTTCGGCCAAAATTCAACTTGTTTTTCAGGAATAGGAAACCAATGGAAAAAAAAAAATGTAATAAAAGCCATACCAAATAAATCATCATTCTCTCTTACACTCTGAGGCAATGTCCATGTGCTTGCAAATCTTACTGCCCAGGACAGTACCTGGGAGCACTTTGACCAGGAGGAGTTGCCTGTGCTGCTGTGTAACCCTTGTCACTGATGGTGGGGGACAAGAAGACCACACTGGTGGTGACCAAGGCACAGAGGAACAGGCTTTGCTATTATCTCCAGCAATTATCCAAACAATTCCACACCAGACTAGGCACTGACAACTTTTGACCATGGTTTGCCTGCTTTTCTTCCCACTACAATATTTAATATTACTGTAAATTCACAGAGGCAAAGGAATCACATCACATTATAAGAGATAGAATCAGGAAAAGCAGCTCTTTTAAAATTATCTGATCCACCAAGAAGGCACCTGAAGTATTTTGAGGAAAAGCAGAGAAATCTTGTCTTTGCTTTCCTCTGCCACACTGAAATAAGAAATATAAGGTTTACCAAGGGCTGATTTAACAAAAAGCTGAGAAAAGGGCTATAAGATGTTAACAGATCTTACTAGAACTCCATGGCTGGGCCAATGTTTCCACAGCCATTCTTCAAAAGCACAATAAGGACAATCTCTCTCCCTCTGGCCATTTTTATAAAAAAATAAACTTAAAACTCCCACCAGGCAAACCCCATTTTTGAATAAACAGAACTGTAACCCTTAGGACAGATTTACTGCCACTGGCTTTTAAACTCACAAGTCTAAATTTGCAGGCCCAACCTTTAGATGACTGAATGTAACCACCCTGCTGCAGGTATGTACAGAGCCAGAAGGTTTTACATCCAGGCCTAACAAATGCACACACCAACGAGCAGATCATGAAAAACAGAAACACAGAAGGTGTGGGTACTTTGCAGAAATGGCTCCTGTGTCACCTGGCTGGACACCTTTGCACATCCAAGTGCAGGAATGAGACCTCATTTGTTGACAAAGTTGGCTTTGCACTTTGTTGTTTGGCCTGCAGAGACCACAGGATCTACTAATAACCTAGAAAACTTAGGTTGGCTCCTCACAAAACAATGAAAACACACCTTTTTACATTTTTTTTCCTCCTTTATTCATTCTCATTTCTGACTCTTGGTTTCTCCTTGTCCTTTGTTCCTCTGATTCCTGGCCAGCTCCACCCGCAGAGTGTTCCCCCCGAGGCTCAAGCCTTTCAAGGAGGATACAGCTCTCTCTGCAGTTACTTTATCCTCGTAATCAAGAAAAGCCCTGTGCTGTGCTCCCTGCCAATTCAATCTGAAAGGAGTCACATGGAATTCCCTCAAAGCACATTTCAGCTCGCTCACTCTCAGGCTGGGAGGTATATTCCCCACATACACAGTAGTAATCGTGCCAGATCCCTCTAATCTGGGACTTAAAGGCTCACTTTCAACATGGGGTTGGCCCATTTGAGCTGAGCCTGTGGCAGGCTGTGGTTGTGTATTTTCTGCCATCTCCTTCTTGTTTAACTCTGCTGCTCTGGTGCTGTTTGCCAAACGTGGAAGTTCATCTTGGAGAGTGACATCCTTGCCCATCTGCTTCTCCCTGTCTCGAAGAGTCTTCAGGATAGGGATTTTCCCCAGCATCTCATAGCTGACCTAAAAAGGAGGAAGATATATAATTATAGGACTTCTCGCCTTCCAGAAAAAGATGACCATCAGAACTCATCTGTGCCACAAAAAGAGAGGAACTTTATTATACAGTTACCACGCAGAGTGCCAGAGCATTCAAAATATTCCTAATTGCTGGGCTGATTGTGGAGTTGCTCCCTAAACACACACTGCAGGACAAAAATAAACATTAGTTTCTCTTTAAGCAGGCAGCACAATGCACATCCAGCAGGCAAATCAGACCCAAACTGAGAATGACTCCAACTTGACATTTATTTATCAGAGCCCTTTTGGATTTGCATTCTCCTTGTTATCCCTCCATACTTGCTTTGACTGAGGGCTTGTGCTCCTGCTCTGCAGAGTCCTCCAGGCTCACAATCCATCACACACTTCCATTCCACAGACCTCCTTGTGCTCTCTTCCCCCCAAACAGGATATCCCGTGGGCTGGGTCACACAATGGTGGAAGCCTGCAGCAGGAGCGTGCCTTGGAGAGGGGCTCCCGTGGATGTGGGCCCAGCTGGAGGCACGTTCTCTGGTGGTGGCACAGCCCCCCAGCCTCCCCCTTGTCATCTGAGCTCACACACCACCCACAGCTCCTCAGCACATCCCACACCAGCCTGCAGGGTTGGAGCATGGAATGGAAGCGCCCGGACACTGCACTTCCAACTGTGAAGCCTCCATCCCCTCCACCCAGCCAGCCCCAGCCCACAGGCAGCTCTGCTGGAAGGGCTCTTCCACTCAACAGCTGAAGCCCATCCATCTGAGGCATGAGATGCCCCAGGCTGCTCTCAGAGACTGGCAGGAAACACAGTGGTTCCCCAGTTAATGTGGTCGAGCTCTTGGCTTGCAGAGTGCAGCTGGAAGGAGGAATAATTCCTACTTGGCTGCTGGACAAGTAGAACATCCATCAGCACAAGATCCAAATCTGAAATTCAGGGAGCAAAAGAGAGCCTGGGGAGGTGATGCCTGAGCTAGCAGAGACCCATGCTGGTAGCCCACAGCATGTGAGCAAGCAGGATATTGCACTCAAGCTTATGAGCCACCTCTCAGCAGGCTAGACTGGACCAGCAGGAGCATATCCTGGCTATGAGCATATCCTTCCAACTCAGATCTCACTCATCTCAGAGCCCCTGATTTCCAGGTTCTACAGTTACAGTCACAGAGAGTTTGGATCTGCACAATGTCAAGTCTAAAACACACAGCTCTCTCTCGAGAACAGCTCAGCTCTGAAGTGACTCGAGGAAAACCCAAGACAGGGTGGGGGCAACATTAGGATTAGGTAACAGGAAGGTCAGTCAGCAGAAGTATCCTTAACGTTCCCAGGGCTCCTCTTCTGAGGAACAAACAAGGAGGTTTCATTTCAGGCTGAAACTAAATAGAAACATAATTTACATAAAGCCTGTCCTAGTTCTGTTCATGTAATACCAAACAGCAGCTTAGGACTAACCAGTGTGGGCAGAGCCAGCTCTTTCTGTGACACTGCAGACCTGGAGTCAAGGTGTTTGGGATCACTGAGCAAGTTTGGTGACTGAGAACAACAAATCTGGCTTGATCTGGCAGGGAGTGGAGGCAAGGGCTTCCTCTGGGGCTCGGGGAGCCTCCACACTCTGAAAGGTACCTGCCATTTTCAGATTTTGCAGAGTTGTTGCTCTGTAGATTCTTGGACTGATTTGTTTTTCTCAGCCAAGGATTCTGACTGCTGTGTTTGACAGCAAACTCCCCTTCCCTGGGCAGTAAAACACCAAATCAGGGGCTGAAGGGATCTCACTTTGTTTTTACTGGCCACCAATTAGGAGCATTTATTGTCCTCTGTCAAATCTCTATGTGAAATGCAAGCTCTATGCTAATTAAACCAAACAGGAAAAACATTTTTCTATTCTCATGCAACTAATCACTCCTGGGCCCAAAGCACAACCTCAGCCTCTTACTGGGTGTACAGACAGATCGTTTCCACCTGAAATTCAACTCAGTTGCCAAGGCAGGGACTGGGTGTTTGGTCAGAAAGATCAATGGACAAACCCTCGGCTCTTTGTAGATTAAGGGAATCAGAGATGTGCACTCAGAGAATGATCTCTGGAATTCCCAGCCTTTCAAGGAGTGGATTTAGATAATCCAGGAGCCAGCACACTCTTGAAGAGACTTCAACGTGGCATCTCCTCTCACTAAAGACACCAGGAGTTTTTGGCAATGGATTGGAGCCCTTGGAGCTACTGTTTGGGCTCCTGGCAAGCTCAGAAAGATGCTGTAACAACAGCAAATACACTTTAGGAGTAATTTCTTCACAGAAAGGATGATTAGACATTGGAATGGACTGCCCAGGGAGGTGCTGGAGTCCCCATCCCTGGAGGTGTTCAAGGAACAACTGGACATGGCTCTCAGTGCTCTGGGCTGGGTGACAATGTGGTGTCTGGTCACACATTGGACTCAATGATCTCAGAAGTATTTTCCAACCTCAGTGATTCTGTGATTTTTGTAAGGGCCATGAACTGTTTTCTCGAAAAGCCAAAGTTCTGATCAAACACCACCATTCCCTTAAATTCAGCCCTGTGCAAACATAACACTAAGTAGCCTTTACAGAACCAAAGCAACAAAGGCAGCTGAGTTGGCCCTTGGATTTTCTTGTATTAGAAAACAATCAGTAAAAAACCCTACATTAGACAAGTTCTGACACACTCAATTGACATGCTCCCGCTACAAGAGACACAGAGGATTTACCTTAAGGGCTGTTTTCCCTGGGGTCTAGCAGAACATTTCAGCTGGGCCAAAACTAAATCCTTCCCTACTCTTATGTCAGTTTTTCCCTACTCTTATGTCAGTTTGGGAATTCAGTTTCAATTCAACAAACCAATTCACTGCTTTTTCTGGGGTGTTGGGGGTGAGAACTGAAAGGGCAAAAGGGGGCAGTGGGTGACAGAGGAGAGGAAAAAGCTTGCTCTGCTCTGTTGCAAAAGAGCAAACAAAAGAACTCTGTGGTAGTACAATGTGTTGCTAATTATGATCATGCAAAAAGTTCCTTTTGTCCTGTGAGCTGTGGAGGATTGCAGTGATTTATTTCCATGTGGAGAGAGGCCAAAGATATTCCTCCTCTCTTTCAAACAAGCTGCATGCTTCTTGGTCCCGTGCAGGCTGGTGAGTTCTCTCTATCCTCGCCTATCCCTATCCTTGCTTACTGCTTTAGGCTAAGCCAGGATGCAAGGGACAAGGGTTCCACCCCAAGTCTGGTTCATCCAGCTACATGGACCTGGGCAAACCCAGCAGCTGGATTCTTCCCTTGCTCCCCCCATCCCTATAAAGTCAAGGCCAAGCCATTTATTGATGTTTGTAAACTTTGTACTGAGTGTTGGGATTTAGCTCAATGATTGGCTTTGGCAGCCAAACCAGCTGAAGAAGTTTCCTATTATCCCCTGACCACCAATTCCCAGGCCAGTTCCACACTTCACCCCTCTGGGGTTGGCCAACAGAAGTACTTGTGGGTCTGTGCTATGAACTCCCTAACTGAAGTGATTCAGGTTAAAAATAACCCCACCAAAAGGCAATTCATCATTGAACAACCCTGCCTATTCTCTGCCATAGCTGGGAGAGCCCTGGGGAAAGAGGACAGCAGGGTGGATGAATTCTTCTGGCACACAATTACTGGGCTATGGAAAAGATGCTGAGGAGGGAAAAGTGGCCCCTTTCTGACAGAAACCTGAGGAAAAGAGTCTTGGATGCTGAGTGCCAACACAAATCTCCCAGCACTTAACCCAAAGCCTCCACTCTTACGACACCTGGACTGATCCCAAAACAACGTAGTGGCAGCTGGACTTCTGCAACATCCCTGCTGGAACATCAGGGCTCTCTTCACCCTCTGTTCCCCCAGAACAGTGAATGGAGCCACTTTCAATATTTTGCTGGGGAAAATGAAGGATGTGTTTGTCCTCTGTCAGAGTGAGTAATGCTGACCCCTGATACAGCACAGGCCAAGCCAAACAGCACTCTGATTTCCCTGGCAGGAGCAGAGGTGCAGTGCTGGTGCGGGGCAGATGAGGGGAGGACAGCTCTGGACTGGAGAGTGTGCTGGGCCTGCTATTTAATCCTGCTTCCCACAGCTCCCCATGTGCACACACCACTGATACAGGAGCAGGTGGGAGCCAGTGAGACCCCACATGCTATCCCCTGTACAGTTCTGGGGTCTCCAACATAAGAAGGATATGGAGCTGTTGGAGCAAGTCCAGAGGAGGCCATGAAGTTGATAAGGGGACTGGAGCACCTCCCCTGTGGAGACAGGGTGAGAAGGTTGGGGCTGTGCAGCCTGGAGAAGAGAAGGTTGTGTGGAAGCCTCGCAGTTCCTTCCAGGATCTGAGGGGGCCTACAAGGAAGCTGAAGAGGGACTCTTCATCAGGAACTGTAGTGACAGGACAAGGAGCAATGGAAAAAATTCTCTAGAGCAGATCCACCAGCCCTTCCAAGCCCCGAGGCTGAGACACAGGTGTTAGAAAGATTCATCTTTGCCCACCCTCAGGGGTCTCTAACACAAGAATGGTCACACACACCTCGAGGACAAACCCCACTTCTCACATTGTGCCCTTTAACTAGCTGCTTGTTTCAAGGAACACTGAGCTCAGGGGGATTTAAAGCCCAGACAATGCCAGGAGAGCAAGGACAGGCCAGCACAGTTGAACATTTTATCATTCATTTGCACAAAATGTCCAAATATGTGCACACAATCCGAGGGCATATTTCTGGGAGCTGGCAGCCCATGAAGTCTGCTAATGTCCCTCAGGAGAAACTTATGCAACCCACATTTGGAATCCATCAGAGAAAAGTGGATTCCATGGACTCTGCAGCAAGGGTCAGATCTGCAAAGGTGTTGAGATGTTTAACCACATGTGGAAGTGTGCCCTGCTCAGACTATCTCTCAAAAAAACCCCACAGCACAACAAAACCTTGGCTAAACTAACAGCAGTTTTTCTCTGATGGCAACACTGTGTCCCTGCTAAAGGTTTGCCAGCTTGGATATGAGAATTTTTTGAGCTTTACTTTCCAAATGTTCTATCACAGACCCAACTCAAAAGCTGTCTGTTGTCAGATAGTTTCCATCTCTGCCACAGCATTAGACTCAGGGATTCCCCCCAGTTCAGTTCATTTCAGGAAAAAATCTTTTCCTACTGCAATAAAATTCTCAGCAAAAGAATGATTTAAAAACCAGAAGGAAATGCTTGCTAGAATATAGTGATTTTTCCACCAACTACTCTCATTTCCCTCTTCACGACCCCAAATATTTTAATTGGTCTGTATAGCTGCAATTTAAAATAAGCACAGCACAAATAACTTGGTAATTGTGACAAAATATAATAGACAGTGTCCCAGATAAAGATCACAGCTACCCATAGAAAATATTAAATGAGAAAATAAGTCATTTCATGAATTTAGAGTTCCCAGAAACAATGGGTTAGATTTTCAAGACAGATGAAGCCAAATAATTCTCCACTGGATCCAAATAAAGTTTTCCAGAGCACTCAGCTCTCAGCAGCTCTTGCTGTCCTCCAATAACTCATATTGATTTCTCAAAACTCTGAACTCAGAGGCAGAAAACTCATCCATATAAACCTCACAGTACTTGGATTTACAAGTTTCTGGAGTGTTTAGCACTGATATAGATAACAATTATTCACTATTAATGATATTGTGGGTCTTATACTCGATTGGAAGTCTTTAAATAGCACATAAAAACCAAAACCACGCCAGCACCTCCTTCAGCACAGAAATCCAGCCTGAAAACATGGATTTGTTTGCTGGGTAAGTCCCTCCTTGCTCCTTGGAGCTGAAAACACAGTGGGTGTATTACTGGCTGTTCATCCTGCCAGTTTCAGGACAGCACACCCTTTACAACAATACTTAGCCCTAATCCCATGTTTGCAAACACCTGTAATTTAAGCTCTTAATCATTGTCTTGGCCTGATCCAGCCGTGTTCCCAAAGGATAAACATTTTCACAGTGTATTTTACACATCACACATCTTAACAATAACATTAAGCCACTTTCTGTTGACAAAACACCCCATTTAGAAGTGGGTTATTTATTTACTCCCTGCCTCTTGGTTCATTTAGTTTTGCTCTGAGGAATAAGAATGCACCAGCAAAGCCAGGATTTGAAGGAGAAAAGGATGTGGAGAAAAGGATGTAGAAGTAGCCAGGAGAAGCCAAAGGACAAACACTTAAACAGCCCACATCAAATCCTGCCTCTTTAACACCCTGTTGATTAACCAGACCTCCCACCTCCATAACCCTCCCTGCAAGAGCTGAACATTCAGTTACCACCACCAGCACAAACAAAATAAAGGTCATTCATCTCCCTGTGAAAGAATAATGGCAATTTCTTTCATCTTCATATAGACACTACACCTTTTCTTCTCCCAAAACTGCCTGGTATTCTCCAATATTCCTGTTTAATCAGGACAACACTCCAAAGAACAGCCAAAAACAGCTTTAGGTGTCAAATCAACATTCAAGTATTCAAATAAAGCTCCATTCTCGGCGAAACTGGAGAAAATTGTTACAGCTAAAGGGAATCAGACAGAAAAAAATGTGTGAGCAAAGCCACTTACTGAGAAGTCTGACACTAAGACAAACTGATCAGAAGTATGTTGGCAAGATGGATGGAGCACAAAGGCTAGGCCTTCAACACAATTACATTCAGTAATATCCCCCAAAAAAATTACAATTCAAAAATAATTCAATGGAAAAAATGCACTAGTACAGACAGAGCTCTTATTTATTTATTTATAACCTCAAATCCTCAACCACAGGCAGGGTAAAATGCTCTCCCACCATGGGAATAAAAATAGTACTGGCTAGAATTGTTTGTCGTAGATACATTACCTAAAGAAATTTAACTCTCTTGCTGGTTGGCAACTGTTTAACAAACAACTCTTGAGTTCCCTACAAGTATTCCCTAGTAATTCCTTAACAGTTTCTGCAAGACATGGGTACAATATTCCTCATTTCAGCATTCTTACTGTTACTCAATCATGCAGGATTGTGTCAGCTCCCTAATTGGATGTTTTTAGAAATGAAAATCCAATGACAAAGGAAAAGTTTTCCCAGCATGAACTTCCAGTAAAACAATTCACTAAATGCTTTTCTGAATCTACTTGCGAAGCTGAGGAAGTTTCTGGCAATCTGGATGGGGGGAGAAAGGCTAAACCCATAACACAGTAATTATCAGTTATACTAATTATTAGTATGTTCTAGTTACAGGGGTTGGGACCAGTTTATCACTGTGTGACCAAAACTGTGTATTCTACACCGTGTGGGTCATTTCTGATAGACTGTTAATAATGGATCATTGGCAGCAGCTGCCTGGGGTACATCTGACCCCTCAGGACACAGGGTGGGTGTTAAAGAGCCCTGTGAGACAGGGGAGTGTTTCTGTCCTCACACCAGTGACTCAGCTGGGATAACTCCCATCCAGGGAGACATCAGCATCTTCACACCCACCTGAGGGGTTATCTCTGCTCATGGGACATCAAAGATTCCAAAAATATGCCATGACTAACAGAGTTAAATCACCCACTGTGGAACTCCCCACCCTGGGGGAGATACCGGGCATATTGGGGACTTTGGGTACTGCTTGTTGGATCCAGAGGAGGACAGTATAAACTCACTGCTCCTCCATCTGAGAACGAGCTCCAGCCACAAATTTATCCTTTGAAAGTTAATCCACTAGAGAAACAAGAATGTACCATCACCAGGTCATATTTTGCTTCCATAACCAGAGTAGGACACGCCCTGCCCATATAATTCCAACCCCCTGCCATGGGCAGGGACATCTTCCACTAGACCAGGTGGTTCAGACCCCCATCCAACCTGGCCTTGAGCACTTCCAGGGCTGGGTCATCCACCACTTTTTTGTGGCAATCCATTTGGTGCAGCAAACTCAGCTATAGTGATGTATTTCTCCACCTCATCATTACCATTTAAAAACCACTGAATACAAACGCTGCTGTTTTGTTTCACCTGACAAACACATCTGCTCCTTTACCAAGTATTTCTAATACAACAAATGTGTTTATGTTTAAAAATGGGGGGGTTTATCAACAGAATGTTGGTACCAATAAGTCACTATTAGCAGAGTGAACTTGCCTTATGCCATATTATTCCCTGAGGTTTGGGTCGTTTGCAGTTAGTCTTGATAATTCTTGTTGGAGTGAGGATATAATCCACAGTTAAATCATGATCACCAAGAAGCTCTTCAGCTATGTCAACCACCTACAAGGAACAAGAGGTTTGGTAAGCAATTGAAAACAAATTCACTAAAATTGTGCACCATTTCCTGATGTCTTGCAACATATGAAATATGTCAGACAGTGGAAATAAAGATGCCAAACCAACATCATTTTGTGTCTCTTCTTCAAACAGACCAGTCACTGTCACACAGTTCACTCACCACTTGAGAGTGGATATTTGAACTTACCTGACAGTCATGCACAATGGTAACTACAGGTGTATCCTCCTGCACTGCACCCATTGACACCATCATTGCATATTCCATGTCTGCATAACCTTCCCCTTTTCCAATTCTCCAGCCTAAAACACATAAAAGTAAACAGTGTGAAAAAAAAAACCCAGAGTGGAAAATTGTAACTGTTAAAATCATGTAATTAAACAAAGCAGTTTTGAAGAGACAAACCAAGCACAGAGTGATAACTCAGGCAAAATTTGGATCAGTATTTTCCCAGAATGCAACTTTTCTTGAAATCAGCACTGAAATGAACTTAAACCATCAGCTTCAATGAACTCCTGAAGGACCCCAGGAGCTTCCCATTCAGAATAAACCAGACTTAGTCTACTTAACACAGGTTATTTACCCACTGTACTCAGAACCTTCTATTCAAGTCCAAGATGGGTTAAGGTGGGTAAAGAGGAGTCTGTGCCACATACAAAAAAACCCATGTTATTTTAGGCAATGGATAAAGTCAGTGGAAAAATTTACACCACCATCAGGTCTTCAAAACAGTAGAAAATGCAAAATCTGATCCCCAAAGAAGTACTGACTCAGCAGGTCTAACACGCATCCCTCCACACACCCTGTGTGAGCAAAGCAGATCCCCTGAACAGGGATTTGATTCCTTCAAAACAAAAATAATTGCTTGCCTTAATAGTTCTACTGAAGGCCAAAACACAGGCCCACACGCTCGAAACCACACTGCTGCCTGCCCACTAAGTGCTGGAGGCACTGCTTCTTCCTGGTTGGACTGGGATCAGGGATTTGTCACACACAAGGCACAGAACTCCAGACCACAGCTCAGGTCCAAGGATCTATTGGTCTCTGCCAAAATGAACACGTGGTGTATCCTACTGACACTGTGAATTGTGCCTGAGGTCCCTCCTCCTGAAAAGCTGACGAGGCTTTTCCTTACCTTTTTCGGAGACAGCCACTGATCCCACAACAACCAGGTCCACTCGTGCCTTCCCATCCAGGCCCACGGGCACACTGTAGTCTCTCACACCCTGCAAGAAAAACAACATTTCAGGTTCACTGAGTGCAGAGTCTTCCAACCACTGAGGCAGAAATCCAGGGTATTTTGATAAATCCAACCAACTCCCCATCTGAAAGTGTCTCTTCCATGTATAGCCAAGCTGTACATGTCTGGAACGTTACCCTCTAGGGAATCCTAGAATAGATTCCCTACTACAGTAACAAGAATTTTGGCACACTACAAGGAGAGCTAAGGGAGGTGGGCACTTTTTTAAGCAAGGTTACTTATTTAGGATCAAAACCTCATATTTTGAGACCCTTTATTGGAAATCTATTCCTAAAAATGAGGGCAAATGACACTTCCTACCCTACCACTACTTAGAATATATAAACTCATGCCCGTGAGGAATACCAGAGCACTATAAATTCTTGAATTAATTCTCACATACAAATCACAAAGCTAATTTAGACACAGACAGCTACAGCATGAAGAAGTCTTAAGGCACACAAACTGATACAATGATTTTTTTAACCTCCCTTCTCTCCCTACTCATCCCAACCCACCCCTCTTCAATCTCCTCTCTAAAGAAAACATCCTAACAAAATTGTGTCCAAAGCTGCAGAATTTAAAAATTATCTTTACTTAGGCTTTAAAAAATCATAGATTTAGAACTTTTAAAAATATATCTTGTGATTCATTTACTCTTAATGTACCTGTACAGCATAACATAAATCCTCCTCACATCAGTGCAAGTTTGTTTAGTTATCCTCACCAAAAAATCACAAACATTTTGTGTGTAGAGCACAAAACCAAAAGAATTCAGTAATTTGTGGCTGACTATCAGTATTAGTGCTCATTATCCACTTCACAGCAGTGTGGTAAGGATTGTTTAAACAGTGCTTTGTAAATATAAACTGCCAACAGCATTTATTCATTAGTGGGCCTGGTTGGGGGGAAAACCAGACACATGGTGGTAAGATCACAGAAACAGGCCAAGAGAAAGGTCTCTTTCAAAAGTGCTCTTTCACCCTGAAAAGCCTAATTAGTTAATGATGCAATAGAACTCGCAACAAAGAAAGTCACTACTAATTACCACCCATTTACAACCCCAGTTGTATATGGGATTACTGCAGAATTTTAGTGCCTTGAGCAGGAGACAAAAAAGGAAATAAATCTATGCACTGGTCTATTCTTTAAGTACAAGTTAGGATCTGATATCAAATAAAGAGGGATATGAACTAACAGAGGTTTCTCTGCCAAAAGCCCTCAGCTGTACAGTACCAGATTGCAACACGAGAGGGCAGCAAGAGACCACAATGCAGAACAGAAACCTGAGCCTGGGTTTGTGCCTCCATTGATGCAAACGCCAGAATTAATGTTTCTTTAGACTTAGCATTCTAAAACAACTCATCCTTCCTGCTTACTAACACCTAATATTCTATCAAGATTACGCAAAACCTGTAAACATTAAAATAGCTTTCAGTAGCTCAGAACTCCAGAATACAGGAGCATGGTTTATTAGAAATACAAAGATCTAAGTCACCTATAAAAGATTCTCATAATGTTCCAAAAAGCACTGAGAAAATATCAATACCCCTCTGAAAATAAAATATAGCAAGAAGACTAAACTTCCTCATGATCTAAAAATTATTAATGGCAGTTGTGTACAATCCCAGAAGTAACATCCTGGCAGAATGATATTTGAAGTAGCATCTGGTTTTCCAAATTCTAACTGGTCTATCCCAACACCACCCTCATCCACAAGCTAATCCAGCCCTCCCTCATCCTTCATTCCTACCCGAGAAGTGGCACATATTCTCAGGACCTCCTTAGATGCACCTGGAGGTGGAACAATCCTATTGAACAGCCCAGTTCTCAGGCGTGGTGTGGGAACCAACAAAGTCTTCCTTGCCTGGGGAGCAGAATTTGTTACCACGTTAAAAACCTTGTTTTACAGTAGAGAAATAATTTTACTGTCACACAGTAAAAATTATGTGGCAAATCATCTAATTTGCTAGAGAGTAGTCAGTGCTGTTGATTGTGTAGTGCCTGCAGATCAATCTTCTCCAGTACAGGAAAATACCAGATAAGGGTTTATTTAAGAAATAAAAGGTAAGAAATACCTTTAACCTTTAAAGATATTTAAGGACATACCTTTAAAGATATTCCTCCTTTAAAGGTATATCTTCAAGTATTTGTATAAGTTGTATCTTATAATATCTTTATGAGGAGGAATGGCTTCACACTGCCAGAGGGCAGGTTAGGTGGGATATTGGGAAGGAATTCTTCCCTGTGAGGGAGGGCAGGTCCTGGCACAGGGAGCCCAGAGAAGCTGTGGCTGCCCCATCCCTGGGAGTGTCCAAGGCCAGCTTGGACAGGGCTTGGAGCAACCTGGGCTAGTGGAAGGTGTCCCTGCCCAGGGCAGGGGGTGGAAGAGATGAGCTTTAAGGTCTCTTCCAACCCAAACCATTCTGGGATTTTGTCAATACTTACTGGCCTAAAATAAATATTCACTGGCCTAACGTCCACAAATAAGCTACACAGACCAGCTCCTGACCATGCACAGGTCTAAGTTTGCCACACATTTATCTTGTGATAATTTGAGGCGAGTCTTCCTCAGTTTGTGTTTTGGTGAGTAAGAACACAGGAATGGTGAGAAGACAGCTATTGCTCTGCAGAAACAGACTCAAACCCTGCCTGCACCTTTGCCATCTGCCAAACAGGCACGGATAGTCTTCGTTACATGAACAATCTGCCAGAGACAGGGCAGGAATTGATGGCAGGACATTGCCAAGAGACACGACAGGAACTGATGGCAGGACATTGCCAAGAGACAGGGCAGGAATTGATGGCAGGACATCGCCAAGCTCTGCACTCCTCTCCTCAAGGTGCAGAGGTGTCCTTACCTGCAGAGCCGCCAGCCGAGCCCCTTCCAGAGGTTTGTCGGGATCCACTTTAACCTCCCGAGCTCTGCTGAACACACCCAGCTCTCGGATGGAGCCGCAGGCCTGCAGAGAGCCCTGGGAGGGGGGAAAGGAAGGGAGAGCAGGACACCTTCACTTACTTCCAGGGTGAGGAAGCGGGCGTCCCTCTGGGGGGCATCGGGGTTTATCTTTACAGCGCTGGCAGCTCGGAACTCCTGCAAGCCCAGCAGCGCCCTGGCAGCGTGGGAGGCGCCCTGTCCGCACAACACACCCTGCCATCAGCACGGACGGCGCTCTGCAGCCTCGCGTCCTCTACACGGGCTCATTCATCCAGGTTTTAATGTATTTTTTTTTAATAATTTCTGTGATGGTGCTGCGGGAGGATCTCCCACAAACATGCTGCGCGCTTGAGTGTCTCATACAGGTGCAGGCAGGACATCAATGCCCCCTTTTCACCGAATAAACACAAACAGGTCCCTCCAAACACAACCCTCGGGCCCTCCTTTTAAACGAGGCGCTCCCACCGAGGCCCCCCCCCCTTTGCAGCGATTACACCGAAACCTCGGGACATCCCCTGCCTGCCCGGCCCCCCAACCCCAGCAGACGGACACCCCCGCCGCCCTGCACCCGCCCCAGCGCCGCTTTGACCTGAAATCAGCGAATTTTACCCCAAAACCCGGAGGGGGGGGGGGTACCTTGAAGTTGGGGATGCGGCCGTGCACGGGACGGGGGAACTCGGCCAGGCCGGAGCTCTCCAGGTGGGCCCACACCTTGTCGCGGATGTCCCATTTGGAGGGGCCGCCTGTGGGGGGGGCCAAAGAGGGGGTGTCCGTCCTCCCCGTGACGTCACACCCCTGCCCTCACCGCCGCCCGTGACGTCATACACCCCCCGCTCACGGGCGGTGACGTCACATACCCCCCTCACGGGCGGTGACGTCACCCCCGCGCTCACCCGCGCGCCCCTCCATGGAGCCGCCGCTGTGGCCACGCCCCCTCCCGGCTACGGTGGCGCCGCGCGGCCAAAAGGCCTCCAAAGGCGAACGGGTTGGGAGGGAGGGAATGCTAAAGGAGTCCCCATTTCTTTATGGAATTAAACATTAAAAAGGCTGTGCTGGAGCGTTCACGTGAGGCTACAATTTATACAATTAGCCAGCAGGTAAAAGCTCACCCCGCTTTTTATAAAATAACCCACCCACCCCCAAAATAATTATTTTCCCATTTAAAATCGGCCGGTCGTGGATAAAGCAACATCCAGCCAAGATCATCCAAATTCAGCCAATATCCAGCCAAATTTAGCCAAATCTAGCCAAATTCAGCCAATATCCAGACACATTCAGCCAAATTCAGCCAATATCCAGCCAAATCCAGCCAAATCCAACCAAATTCAGCCAAATCCAGCCAAATCCAGCCAAATTCAGCCAATATCCAGTCAAATCCAGCCAAATCCAGCCAAATTCAGCCAATATCCAGCCAAATCTATTCAAATTCAGCCAGATTCAGCCAATTTCAGCCAAATTTAGCCAAATTCAGCCAATATCCAGCCAAATTCAGCCAGATTCAGCCAGATTCAGCCAATATCCATCCAAATCCAGCCAATATTCAGCCAAATTCAGCCAATATCCAGCCAAATCCAGCCAGATTCAGCAAAATTCAGCCAAATCCAGCCTCTGCTGGCTTTCAGACAGCGCTTCTTGCTGGTGTTTAAGGGACAATAAAGGATTTGCCTGCATGATTTATTATTGGTGGAATTAGTGCATCCCACAATTAGCCCCAAGCAGAGGGAGGACGTGGAGCATCCCGACATTCCGGAGCGGAGCGGGATGGAGGGGTCATGGGAAGGAGGAAAGGGAGGTTTATTTTCAAGTGTGTCTGGGAAGGGGGGAATAAATGGCTTTGGAGTTTGGTTCCTGCCCAGCCTGGCTCGGATGCTGCTGCTCCACATCCCAGTCAGAGCCGAGGATGCCTCTCCCATCCCAAGGAGCGGAACAGCCTGGGATGCTCCTCTCGGAGCAGCTGCACATGGAAAACCCCTTTTCTCCCAAAGATTGCTGAACTGCTGTTTTCTTTATTTCACAAAGGCCAGGACTCCACTGGGGCTCAGGAGCTTTTCTGTGTTGCCCAAACTGGGATTAATCCCAACATTTCGGTGAGCCTGAGGCTTCCCCTTCTCCCAGAGCCTCATTGTGCAGCGGGGTGCGTTGGGGAAGAGCCTTCCCACTCCCTCGGAGCGCGGTGGGAATCCATCCAGGCACAACAGACCACCCATGTGGAGCTGGGCCGGAATGTTTGAAGCTCATTCCTCCACTTCCTACTCACGGAAAACTCCCCGTGACTCTGATGTGTCCGCGGGGAGTTGGGGATCAGGCCCTGAGTGAACAATTTGCAGCCTCCCTGGAACTCAGGGCTGGGGTCTGTGCTGCTGGGATGGGAGTGCCTGTCCCTGCTCTGCCACCCAAAATCCCCACAATTCATCCCGTGGGACTCATTCCCGCCTCACACTCTTCCTCCTCTCCCTTGGGGAAGGTCAGGGTGGTAGCAACAGTGCTACTAATTAATACATTAGCAATCAAGGGGGGGCTGAGAGCCTTCCAGACCACCTACATCTCCCTCCAACCGCACTCAGTAGAGCTGTTCCTTACGTGGATTTGCTTCCAGAAAAAAAAAAAGAGGGCCTGAGCTGGCTTTCTAGAAATCAGGGTGCTTTGCCTTGGAATTTGCTAATAAGTGGCATGTTTTCTGCTGGTTCAATTCCCTGTTAGGCTCCTACAGGTCTGAAATTTGCTCCAAATGGCTTTTGCAGGGTCTCTTGTGTCACACACACTGCAGTCTTTGGCTTCAGCTCCAGCAGCCTCATGCAGCTCCTAGGGATGCCACTGGAAAGCCTTTCTTCTCATTGGGAATCAGACAGGGCTACCAGCATCCTTATGAATTAAATTAGTCTGTTGGATGTGCCTGAAACACTTCTATTATCCATTTTACCAAACTGAGTAAAATACTCCAGTGAAAGATGTTAAAAAAGAATCTTGGATTTTGACAACAAAAAGAAAACACAGCTCTTGCTTGAAACACCCACAAGTTGTGAGAACACCTAGAAAAAGGGAGGGACAGACAAATCCAGACCCTGTGAATAATGCAGAAAGAACCTCCCTGTTCTGCAGGAATTATTTCTCTGAAGTGCAGGCTGAACACACAAGGGCAGCCACAAAATGCACCCAAAGAATGAAATCAGTGCTAATGCTCTGCTGGGGTTTCAATACTGAAAGGTTAAAATAGGCTTCAAATTTTAAAGGCAAGAGTTTTTAATGAGGTTTTCATCATGCAACCCGTTAGCTGGGTACTAGAAACTGGTCTTTTGGACCACTGGGAAATGGATTTCCATGGAGGAACAAACAGTGTATGCCTGAATTTTTGCACTTAGGAAATAACCTGGCAAAGGAGGCACACGAGAGCAGCAGGGGCTGGTCCAAGTGAACATGTCTGAGCCCAACAATGTCTCCTTCTGCTAGGAAATAGGTGTGGGGTTGGGTCAGCCCCCTCTGGGCACCGAGCTGGTCACAAGTGCAAAACTGGGAGAAATCAAGTACAGTGATGGATCTTTGCAGGACTGGTGCCACTGCCTTCCTTCCCTTCTTCACCCCTTCCCTCCTTCCCTCCTTCCTTCTTCTCCTGCTCTCCTCCCATCTCTTTATTGCTCTCTTTTCATCTTTTGTCCTCTCTCGTTCCAGCTCTCCTTCTCTCTTGCTTGTCCTCTCCTTCTTTCTTCTGTTCTTTCACTTTTTTCCTTCCTTCTTTCATTCTCTCTTCCTCTTTTTCTTCCCTCTTTCTTATTCTCTCCTTATTTTTTCTCTTTCTTTCTTTTTTTGTTTTACTCCCTTTTCCCCTTCCCCTCACTTTCCCCCTCTTCCTTATTTCTTCATTTTTCTCTCTTTATCTTCTTCGTTTCTTCCTTTTTCACTTTCCTCTTCCGTTTCTCCCCTTCTTCCCTGCTTTTCCCTCTCTCTCTTCCTCCCCATTTCCTCTGCCTCTCACCCTTTTCTCTCCCTCATTCCCACCTCCATCCTCTCTCCCGCACTTCCTTCTCTTTCCCTTTTTCCCGCTCCCTCTCTCACCCCCTCTTTCTGTGACCCTCTCTCATTTCCCCCTTCTCTCTCCATGTCCCCGCGCTGTCCCCTCGCACTCGGGAGGTCCCAGTGCGATGCCGGTGCGGATTCCCGTTGCGGATTCCCAGTGCGGGATCCCGGTGCGGATTCCCGGTGCGAATTTCCGGTGCGGGTTCCCCGTGCGGGTTCCCGGTGAGGGTCCTGGTGCGGGATCCCGGTGCGGATCCCCCGTGCGGTCCCGGTGCGGGATCCCGGTGCGGATCCCGCTGCGGGTCCAGGTTCGGATCCCAGTGCGGGTTCCCGGTGCGGATTCCCCGTGTGGATCCCAGTGCGGGTTCCCGGTGCGGATTCCCCGTGCGGGTCCCGGTGCAGGTC
>JAWWEW010000020.1:17651487-17728329 GCA_035583185.1 Anabacerthia variegaticeps | reverse complement strand
GTGCGGGTGCCCGGTGCGGATGCCCCGTGCGGGTCCCGGTGCCGGTCCCGGTGCGGGATCCCGCTGCGGGTTCCCGGTGCGGTGCCGGTGCGGGTTCCCGGTGCAGGAACCCGGTGCGGGGTTCCTGTGAGGGATCCCGGTGCGGGGTCCCGGTGCGGGATCCCGGTGCGGGGTCCCGGTGCGGATTCCCTGTGCGGGTCCCGGTGCAGGTCCCGGTGCGGGATCCCGCTGCGGGTCCTGGTGCGGATCCCAGTTCGGGTTCCCGGTGCGGATTCCCCGTGCGGGTCCCGGTGCAGGTCCCGGTGCGGATCCCAGTGCGGGTTTCCGCTGCGGGGTCTCGGTGCGGGTCCTGGTGCGGGTCCCGGTGCGGGGTCCCTGTGAGGGATCCCGGCGCAGGATCCCGGTGCGGATTCCCGGTGCTGGTCTCGCTGCGGATTCCCTGTGTGGTGCCGGTGCGGGATCCCGGTGCGGGTCCCGGTGCGCGGTGCAGCCCCCGCGGTGTCCCCTGGGGGGCAGCACACGCCGCGCGGAGCCCGGGCGGGCAGGTGAGCGCGGAGCGGCCCCGGGAGCGCCCCGAGCCTGGAAAAGCTGCGGTGCTGCTGCTCCCAAAACCTGATAAAGGCAAGGAAAAGTGCCCGTCCCACCGGTGGCTGTCGCGGGGAACCGGGCAAACGCGGCTGGCGGAGCCCCGCGGACGGGAACCCACCGTGCCCGCGTTTCCAAGAGCCTCCCGCTCTGTTCCTTGAAGGGGCTCCTCTCCCTGCGCTCCCCAGTTTGGAAACGGCTCGTTTTTCATAGTGCCGATTTTTTTTTTCCTTCAAGCCAAGCGAATTTCGGGCTTTTCCGAGCCCCTTGGTTCGGTCTCTGCTCAGTGCCCAGCTGCAGCGAGCAAAGAGCTTTTGCTGCTTCTGGGGGTTCTGTAGAAATTCATCTCGGTAAAGTTTTCAGCCGAGGAGAGGTAAGATTCAATCAAGGCTATTTCTCGAGCGCGTACCAGGCTTCCAGGAAGGGACAGAGCTGGGACACCGCAGGGGTAGATTTGCTCAGGCTCCGCATTTAAAAATTCCTGCATTTAAAAAAGTTAGATCGTAGAAGAAATCCCATGTGCTCGGGTACGCTAAGACACAGCCCTAGTTTTGACGAGAAATATGATTTATTTGAAAACCGAACACAGAAGTGTGAAGTCGTTCTCAAATTATTCCAGACAAGGGAAAAAAAAAAGGTTTTCTCTTACGGTCGTACGTTTACATGAAAATATCTCAGACCTCGCTAAATTCACTGTTTGTTTTCATTAAAAAAAATCCCCCGGACGTTTTCTCGATGGATGAAATCTCCCAGAACATTTAAAATTATTTCCATCAAAATTAAATAACAATTTTGAAGCGCCCGGCGAAACTTTCCAATCATTTTTTCCATCGCAGATCGTTTTTAACCCTACCCCCTTGTAGAGGAGCTGCCTCATAATTTTAATATTTTTTTCTCTCCCAAGTTCTCGCATAAAATCGCTTCCTTTCTCATTAAGAAAATCGCCGGTAATTAACAGCACCGCCGAGTTCCCACGGCCGGAGCCGGCTGCGGTCTCGTCCCCACCGCCCAGGCTGGAGCGGGAAAGGGACCCTTCGTCCCGGCAGCCAGCAAAATCCCAGCCTGACTTTGGGGGAAAAAAATATCTTTGTTTAAAGCCTTACGAAACCACACAAATTGCAAGGAGGGAAAGGCAGAATTACAGTGTAAGAAACCAAAAAATCACCGCTTAGGAATCAGAGCGGGAGCAGCCGAGCTCGGGGAAAACGACGGGAAGGAGCCCAGCCGAAGTGACGGCTAATTCATTTCACCCTTATCTAGGTCTTGTCAGACTCGGATCGATTTTGCAGCAGATTTTTAAATATGTATAGATATTATTAATTTTTTTTTTTTCGCGGAAAAGGGAAATCGCTGCTTTCCCACCTTCCTTCCTTCGCTGGGCAGGTCCACGCTTCTCCCGGGTGGAACAGAACAACTTCCAGCCCTTTTCCCCAATACTTGAGTTTACACTTGGTCACCAAGCGTCCCTAATTGTCCCTCTCTGATTGCCCCTAATGGACTCATTAGAGGGAAGGCAGAGGGGCGGATTTCACAGGCACAAGAAAATCCGCCTCACTTCCCAGAACGAAAAAAAAAATCCACTTGAATTTGCCCATTATTTTTTTTGTTTGATTTTTTTTTAAATAATAATAATAATAACAAAATACCCCAAACTCCCCCAAAGCGGCAGAGGAACCTCTGAGCCCTCGGGCCACCAAAGCTCGGCTCGATGCCCCCTCCACAGGGCGAGAGCACCGCGGGGAACGACCCGGGCGGCCTTTCCCGACGACCCGCGGGAAAGTGAATATATTCCCTTCAATATATTTTAAAAGGGATGCAAACGACCTGCCCGGCACAGAGACACCGGCACCGCGCTGGGTAAGGGGGAGACCAGCGAGGCATCGCCACTCCCGCCGCCCTCGCCATCAACCTGCCTCAGGAAAGCGATGGAAAACGTAGTGTTTCGCCCGCGGCCGGGGCTCCTTTGGGGGCTGGCGGCGGTCGGGGGTGGGGGGCGATGCGGGCTTTGCGGGTGCCGGGGGTCTGCGCGGCCCCGGGAGCGGCGCCGGGAGCGCGCACGGGGAAAGGAGGGCGGGGTGATGCTGGCGGCGCATCCCGCGCTCCCATTGGCTGCGGCGGCGGCGGCGCGGCACGCGATTGGCTGGCGGCGGCGGGCGGGGGCGGGGCCGGCGGGCAGTAAAAGCGCGGCGGCGCGCGGGGCGCGGGGGAAGCCGCGCAGAGCGGCGGGCACGGAGCTCGGGCCGCTCCCGCATCCCCCGCACCGCTGTCCTGACAAGATCTGGGTTTTGTTATTTTTTTTTTCCCCTCGCGAAGCTGCTTTTCTTCTTCTCCTTTTTTAATTTTTTTTTTTAATTATTGATTTTTTTTTTGTATTATATATTTTTTTTTTTTTAAATTCCCTTTTCCTGCGAGAGAGCAGGGCCCCATCCCACCACCACCACCCCGCCCAGCTCCCTGCAGCAGTGCCCGCCGCGGGCCGTAGGCGTGTGTACAAGAATCACAGTCATACAGAGGGAGGGAGAGGCCGCCAGAGACCACCCTGCCCCCGGCGACCCGGAGGATGCCGCTGCGGTGCCGCTGCTAGAGGACACGCTGGGATTTAGCTCGGCTCCGGGACTCTCACTCTCTCTCCCGCTCTCTCCCTCTCTCCCTTCTCCGCAGAGGGGTCCCGGACGGGGGTGAGGCCCTTCCACCCTCCTCCTCTTCCTCCTCGCCTCCCCGGCCGCGGGAAGCCCCTCTCCATGATGCAGGCTCGCTACTCCGTCTCGGACCCCAACGCTTTGGGAGTGGTGCCGTATTTAAGCGAGCAGAACTACTACCGGGCGGCGGGGACGTACGGCGGCATGGGCAACCCCATGAGCGTCTACTCGGGCCACGCCGAGCAGTACGCGGCGGGCATGGGGCGCTCCTACGGCCCCTACCACCCCCACCAACCCACCGCCCCCAAGGACCTGGTGAAGCCACCTTACAGCTACATCGCCCTCATCACCATGGCCATCCAGAACGCCCCCGACAAGAAGATCACGCTCAATGGGATTTACCAGTTCATCATGGACCGCTTCCCTTTCTACCGAGAGAACAAGCAGGGCTGGCAGAACAGCATCCGCCACAACCTCTCCCTCAACGAGTGCTTCGTCAAGGTGCCCCGCGACGACAAGAAGCCGGGCAAGGGCAGCTACTGGACCCTGGACCCCGACTCCTACAACATGTTCGAGAACGGCAGCTTCCTGCGCCGCCGGAGACGCTTCAAGAAGAAGGATGTCTCCAAGGAGAAGGAGGAGGCCCGGGAACGGCTGCTGAAGGAGCAGCCCAAGCCCCCCGGGCTGCCCGGCGCCGACCTTCCCAAGGAAGCCTCCTCCTCCTCTTCCTCTTCCTCCGCCTCGGCGCCGGCCTCCGAGAAGAAGGTGGTGATCAAGAGCGAGACGGCGTCCCCCGAGCTGCCGGTGATCACCAAGGTGGAGACGCTGAGCCCGGCCAGCGGCGGGGCCCTGCGGGACAGCCCCCGCAGCGCCGCCTCGCCCCCCGCCGCCGCCTCCCCGGAGGCCTCGCTGCCCGAGCATCACCCCGCGGGCAACGGGCTGCCCGGCTTCAGCGTGGAGAGCATCATGACCCTGCGGACTTCCCCCGCGGGGGACCTCAGCCCGGTGAGTGCCGCCTCGGGCAGGACGGGCGCCGGGATGCCGCTGGGCTACCCCGCGGGGCAGCCGTCGGGCTACAGCGCGGCGTGTAGCCAGGCCCTGGACACTAGTGGGAGCTACCACTGCAGCATGCGGGCCATGAGCCTCTACAGCGGCGAGAGGCCGGGCCACATGTGCGCGCCGCTGGAGGAGGGTCTGGCCGAGCATCCCACGGGCGCCCCGTCGCCCCTCGGCGCGCTGAGCCTGCCGTCGGGGCAGGAGGGAGCGCTGGGCAGCGGGCACCCGCACGGCGGCGGCGGCGGAGGGGCGGCAGGGGGGCAGCCCCCCGCCTCCTGGTACCTCAACCACGGGGCTGAGCTGAGCCACCTGCCCGGGCACACTTTCGGCTCTCAGCAGCAGACTTTTCCCAACGTGCGGGAAATGTTCACGTCGCACCGGCTGGGGATGGAGAGCGCCTCGCTCAGCGACCACCAGGTGAGCAGCAACTCCGCCTGTCAGATCCCCTACAGATCCGCGCCCTCCCTATACCGCCACGCCGCCCCCTACTCCTACGACTGCACTAAGTACTGAGTAGCCGCGAACCCCCGGAAAAAAAAAAGTTTTAAAAAAAACTATTATTAATAATAATTATTAAAGCTCGGGAGAAATAAAACCACACCAAACGCAGGAAAAAAAAAACAACTAAACCAACCTGACAGCTTCCCCGTGAACCTCGGGGCCAGAGAGTTTGTAGATCCCAAAAGCCCCGTTTCGGGCCTCCTTAGATTCCAGGCAAGTAAATTGTACTTGAAAAAAGGGGATGTCTCCTAAAACAAAAAAAAAAAAAAAAAAAAAAAGGAAAAATAGAAAAAGTTTTTAAAAATAATCATTTTATATATATATGTCTATCTAAAAGTGGCAAATTTTATATGCTAAAGTATAGGGGGTCTCGGAAAAAATAAGTTATGGACCAATATCACATCGACCATTTATACATTTTAAAAGGAGAAAAAAAGTATATAAATATATATATATAAATATATGTCCTGGGTATTTTTTAAGTTCTCTGTTGTGCTGTAAAAAATGTGTGGATTTCTAATCAGGCTGATTTTCAGAGCCATTAATATAATATTTAAAGTTGAGTTCACTGGATTATTTTTGTCTCGCCCAACAATTCCTAACTTCCAAATTAATGGCAAGTGATTTCTTCTTCTTCTGTGTACAATTATGCAATAGAGTTTCTTTCATTTTAGAGCTGTTCTTTTCGCAAGATGAGGAAATAATTTATTTTTTGCTGGTGGATTTTTTTTAAAGGACAAAATAGGCAAAGTATCTGATACTTTTTTATTATTATTACGACGTGTGATGTTTTGTATAATAGATTTCACCTTGACCATTCCTAGGGACTATTTGCTTTAACCTGCTTCAAAGTTCGTTTGTCTTATGTGGTCCTAATTGTTGTACTTACCTTAAAATAAATCCATGCTGGTTTTTTCTGCTCCAAGTCTGGCGCTTCTCTGTGTAAATACTTGTTTCTTGCAGGTTTTTTTTTTTTCTCCCTTCATCTTTCCTTCATGTGGAAAACGTGGCACTGGTTGTTTTAAAAGAAAAGTCGTTTTCCTGGAGCCTAAAGGTTTCCGATGATTATTTCCTGGGTAAAAGGTTTAATTCACGTGGAGAGCTGGAAATTGTACATCTGGGGTGGGGGGAAAGAATAAGGCACTGCAGGGACAGCCGAGTCTGAGCACCCTCAATCCCGAATCCGTGCCAGCTTGAAATTTAGGGAATTTTCTCAGGCCTGCGATGGGTAGAACGGGGAAAACAGGAGGGGCAGGGAAAGGGATTTCTGCTCCCCTCTCCCGTTCTTGTGAACGCGGGCCTTGCATGGTGGTCGGCGCATCTCCGAGCCCGGAGCCGGCTCTTTCCACGACAGAAAACAAACAAACAAACGAATCCATTTTATTCATGCATTTATTTTTCCTTAAAGGAAACCTGTGAAGCTGGGAGTGGGTGCGGGTGATGAGAGCAATCCTTTAAACCCGGACTCGCTGCGGAGACTTAAAAAGCAAGGTGGAAAGTTCACTCGAGAATAATTTCAGTTTTTAAAATCCTCTCCTCTCTGAAGAATTGGCTGATTTTAACCTTCGCTTTATCTATTTAAACTCTTGTTCGCAATGCCGAGCACCACCAGATGTTGTGCCTTTCCCCCAAACTATCCTTAAACCTGTTCCAACAGCTTTAACCCAGGCCAGAAGCGCAGGGTTTTAGCAACGCTGAAAGCCTGAGAATGCCGGCTAAGCCTGAAGCAGAATTTAGGAGGGTCTTTGGGACTTTTCAAGCCCAGCTCACCGGAGCCAAGCTCCTTTCCCGGCTGCAAAATGTCAGCCACGCAGCATTTCCAGGGGATATTTCCCAGCCGTGCCCCTGTCCCACCTCCCGCAGCCCCCCAGGATCCCTCGCAGCCCTTTTTCTGACTTCGCGAGTGATTGTACCCAAGTCAGGCTGTTAAACTCGATGAAATAAATTGGGTTTGACCGCTTAAATTTCGCATGCGCTTGAAAGCTGGCACAACGCACTGAAACTTTCGATTTAAATGAGAAAAAAATGTCCGAGTCTCACTTGATCTGTATTTTAAGGAACATTCTTGTAAAAAAACTCCTGCCGTTTTTCCTGGCTCTAGGAGGGTGCTTTTTATTTAATTTTTTTTTCTTTTTATTTTTTCTTAAATGAAATAAATTCCAACGTGCTATTTTAAAAAAAAAGAGAAAATACGTAATGTAAAGAGTAAAGAAGAATAAATAGCTTACAAGGGATAATTAGAGTAAAATGGCGAAAAGACAATAAATAGGACAAAAGAGGGGGGAAACCCGACTGGGAACGAATTCTCCCCCGGTTCAGGTCCCGTTCCCGCGGGTTTTTTCCCCGCACGGGAACGCGGGGTAGGAGAGGGCTGAAGTCAGGTGGCTGCTGTGCGTTTTCCCGCACGCTTTGAGGAATCCCGGGGCCGCCGATGGTCCCACACCTTCCCACGCCGGCCAAGGGCGCTGGACACGCGGGGACCCTTTTCCTTCACGTCGGGCAGGGATGGAATGCCGAGGGGTGCGGTACTGGGGGTCGGGGCACCCCCCGGGACTCTGCAACCTCCCCCCGCTCTGCTGCTGGACAGTTCCTCGGGGGTCGCAGCTTGAGCCGGGTTTGGGGGTCTCCTCTCGCCCCACAACCCCTTGTTGGTGTTTTTTTTCCCCACCGTGTCCTGGTGGGACGCTCCCACTCCCCTCTTCCTGCCCCGCTGGAAATGTCCTTCAGGAGCCAGGGGCTGAGAATATCGTCCCTTTGCCGTGTCCCGTCCTGGGGTGGGCAGTCGGACCCCCCTGCCCCTCGCCCTGGACCCCCAGTCGCCCCCATCATCCCGCTGGGAGCCCTTTTGGGTGGGCTGGTGTCGCAGGAGAGGGGAGAGCCAAGCCCGGCGTGCAGGGATGGATTTGGGACTCTGTTTAAAAGCTGAGATATGAAGGTCAATAGCGCGGTAGGAGCCTGTCGCGACAGGTGATTTCAGCCCGGTCGGAGTGGAAGGGGAGGAAGGAAGAAAGGCAGGAAGGAGGAAGGCCCAGGGAAGCTGCTGCAGGCAATCCCGGCCGGGTCGGGCTCCGCAGCTGAAGGATCCGCATAAACTCTCCCGTAGCCCCCTCCCCACAGTTCAGGGGGGGCAAGCTCGGCCCCAGGGGGACTGGCTGGTGCTGCTGCGTGGCCAGTGGCCCCTGGCCGGAGCCCAGCGTGGCGTCGGGAAGGGGACAGAGGATGGGTTTTCACATATATATCATATATATAATTTTTTTCTTGTGCTGCCGTTCACCTCCCGGTTTGCAAACCTGTCCGAAAGCCCAGACAGCTCCGGGTCTTGGGAGAAAGGCCAGCGCTTTTCCATCTTGTCCCCCGCCATAGCTCGGTCAAGGGAACATTTCCCTGGTGCTGCAGGACCCAGGTAAAACAAAAAAGAAGCCCCCCAGGCCTCTGGACAACCCAGGCATGAACTATCTTAGTCCCTCCCAAGCAATCCCACCTTCCCTAGAGTTCCTGGGAAGGTGCCGGGCAACACGTTTTTGGGGAAGGCCGCGGGTCTTCTGTCGTTTTGGAGAGGACTTTGCAGAAAATCCATCCCCGGCGCTGAAGGGCCGGGAGAGAAGGAATTACATCCCTGAGGCCCGGGCAATACCGAGCGACCTCTCAACTGTACAGGGCCACGCACGGAGAGGGGATGAAGGGTGGGAGGTCATTCCTAAGGGAGCCCAGGCCGGGATGCAGCAGGAGCGGAAAGCACTGATTTACATCTTCCATCCCTCCTAGGCAGCAGGAGTGGGGAGCACTTGTTTGCGTCCTGCTTCCCCCCTATCCCGGGATGCAGCAAGGCTGGGAAGCACTGATTTACACACCTTCTCTCCCCCATCCCAGGATGCAGCAGGAGCGGGGAGCACTGATTTACACACCTTCTCTCCCCCATCCTGGGATGCAGCAGGAGCGGGGAGCACTGATTTACACACCTTCTCTCCCCCATCCTGGGATGCAGCAGGAATGGGGAGCACTGATTTACACACCTTCTCTCCCCCATCCCAGGATGCAGCAGGAGCGGGGAGCACTGATTTACACGCCTTCTCTCCCCCATTCCGGGACGCAGCAGGAGCGGGGAGCACTGATTCACGCCCTTTCCCCCCCGAGGGTCCTGGACGGGACCTCTCCTCTCTGCTGCTTTAAAAGGGACTTATCAGCTGGAGAGGAGAGGAAACCCATCCAGGAGCGCCTCCATCGCCGGCTGCGGGTGGCTTTTTTTGTTTTCTTTTTTGTTGTTTTGGGTTTTTTTCCTCCGTCTAGGGAAAGAGCGACGGTAACAACACCAACATTAACAAGAACCTCCCTCTCTCGCTTCCCTGGCCCCCCCGCAGCCATCGGAGCCGCTCGGAGGGCTGATCCCGGGCGGATAACGCAGCCAGCTCCAGGGATGCCGCCGGCAAGAGAGGGATAACAGGGATAACAGGCAGCACTTGAGCTGGGAAGATGGAACGGAGAGAAAAGCCGCATCCCCGCCTCCAAGGATTTCCCACCGCGAAGAGGGGAAAACAAGGAAGAATTTTACTGGGGGAGGGATCTCAGGGAGAGAGCGGGAGCCCGTGTGCCCGTCTCCTGTCGTACACGCGAGTATTTATTGTTTTGCTAATCCGTGCTTGGAGTGTCCCAAGGAGCTGGGGACTCCCCGAGGTGGGGAAAGGAAGGGGTTGTGGGGGGAAGACCCTCGGCCGACTGCCCTGAGGATGCTCCGGGTGGATTAGAGCAGTCGGGCTTCGCTACATCCTCCCCAGCGAGCATGCTACTGGGGCGGGGAGGCTGCCCGGGTGGGCTGGTCCCCAGTGTGGAGACGAGGGGAGCCTCTCCCACCTCCAACCCTTTCTTTTATCTCCCGTTTTTTATTTATTTGGGTATTTTTATTGCGTTTATAGCACGGCGGATGGGTCCTGCAGCTCCCGGAGGCCGGCGGGTGTGCGCACGGCGGGGGAGGGATGCGGAGTTACCGACAAGGGCGGTGTCAGAGGGGTGAGTTTCCCTCCCACGCGTGGGGCCAGCCAGTGAGAGGGGAGACCCCTCACCCCCGCCCCAGAAGCCACCTCCCTTCCACACCCCTGGCTGTGTTTCCCAGGCTCTCATGGCGATTTGCAGCCCTAAGGACGCATCTGCAGCTCCACAGCATCTCGCTGGTTTTTACCCCGGGGATGAAACGCCTTCTCCCGATGGGGGACCGGCAGGACGGGAGCAGAAGTGGATGAGAAACCCCACGGGCGAAGGGGAGTTTGCAGGAAGGTCAGGGGGTGCGGAGGTGCAGGCATCACCAGGGCTCGGTGGTGCTGGGGCACAGCCCGGAGCCCGGCTTTTACATCTTCCACTGCCAGGTAAAAGACCCACCAGGACCGTGGGAGCTGCACTGTTGGGATATTCCTCTTTGAAGGAAGAAAGGATCCCTCTCAGGCCTCCTCTTCCCTCCCCCGGAGAAATGATGCTCCACAGAACAGGGTCTGCCGGAGTCTCACGCAGGTCTGAGCCGCGGGGGAACTGGGGGGAACAGCCGACACCTCCGACTGCATCGGAATCCCTCGGGGCCTCGGATTAAAGCTGTTACGTCAGTAAATTAAAAAAAAAAAAAATCCAATAACAGAAAACACAGCCCCAAACCTGGACGTTTATACAGAAAAAGAGCATCACAAATTCCTAATGTAAGCACCGGCCAGCTGTGTGCACTTGTAAAGTTGTTATAATCCCCCTCCTTGTTATAAACAGGAAAGTACATAATATAAAGCAACAGGCCCGCATTCACAAATACTGACCCTCCTCCCCGCGCCTGCCAAATTCCCCTTTTTCTGCAGTCTCCCCCGGTGCAGCCCTGCTTGTCCCGGCTGGGACCGACGCTGGACGGGGGGTCCCCTCGGCCGTCCCCGGGGGTCCCCCAGGGATGAACAGCCGGGTCCTTGTCCGGGGACCGCGCCACACCTGAGCCCCTCTTTCCTCAGCATTCCAGACAGTCCCTTTTCCTTCCTCCCTGTCGCAGCGCTGCTTCCTCCTCTCACCCATCCCTTTTTCTTCCTTTCTTTAATTTTTTTTTTTTAATTTTTGTGTTGTTTCATGCCCCGATTTTCCTGTGGGGATCCCTGTCCGCTCCTCCCCAGCTCCAGCAGTGTACATCCTGCTCTGCTGTGTGTGCTTACAGCGTCAAAGGGTGGACGTGATATTTCAAACATCAGATCACTGCGTTTATATATTGGGTGCCCGGAAATTTTTCCAAATAAACACAGCTTGATTCGACTTGGGTGGGCAGACTTATCAACAGACTAATTCTATAAACAAATGAAGGAATAACCCGGAGACCATTGGCTGGTACCAGCAAGACACGTGGAGAGAGCTTGGAGTTTTGTAGCAATGAAATTTTAATTAATGTGGGTGGGCTGAGAACACAAACGACTGTTTATCAGAGACAATTTATTTTCCAGTGCTAAGTCAACATATAATAGCAAACTTACAACAATTATTTAACTTTTTTTTTCTCCCTTTTTTTTTTTTTTTTTTTTTCCTTAAGAGCTATGAAGCAGGGACAGAGGCAGAGCGAGCTCCTTCAGGCAGGGCTGGGAGCTGAGCTCGCACAAACAGCTCCCCGGTGGACTCGTCCCTGGCTCCTGCCCTGCCCCGTCCCTTCGCTCGGCTCCGAGGGGGAAGACCCGGAGCTGGGAGCCCGCCGGCGATGAGCCACCTCTACGGCAGCCACCTCTCGTCCCTGGGCAGCCCTTCCATGGTTTACCTCCCGGCCGCCCTCAGCTTCGCCCCCGGGGGGGCGATCTCCCGGCAGGACCCCCCGCAGAAACCCCCCTACAGCTACATCGCCCTCATCGCCATGGCCATCAAAGAAGCTCCGGAGCAGAAAGTCACCCTCAGCGGCATCTACCAGTTCATCATGGACCGCTTCCCCTTCTACCACGACAACAAGCAGGGCTGGCAGAACAGCATCCGCCACAACCTCTCCCTCAACGACTGCTTCGTCAAGGTGCCGCGGGAGAAGGGGCGGCCCGGCAAGGGCAGCTACTGGACCCTGGACCCGCGGTGCCTGGACATGTTCGAGAACGGCAACTACCGCCGGAGGAAGAGGAAGCCCAAAGCTCCGGCGCCGCCGGAGGCGAAGGGTGGCGAGCAGCCGGGGCCGCCCGTCCGCCCCGTCGAGCCCAAGCGGGCCAAGGGCAGCGCGGCTGCCGCGGCCGCGGGGGACGGGGCGGCAGCGCCTTCGCCTGCGGGGCCGCCCCCGAACCCCCCCGCCGCCGCCCCGCCGCACAAGAGCGGCCAGCGGGGCCGCAGCTTCAGCATCGAGAGCATCCTGGCGCAGGGGCTGCGGCAGCCGCCCCCCGGGGCAGCCCCCAAGGCGGCCCGGGAGAGCCCCGCCGGCTGCCTCGGCGGCTCCCTGGTGGCCAGCGGCGGCTTCGGCCCGACCCTCAACGCCTCCCTCATGCTCGACTCCCAGGTGCACGGGAGGCTTTACCACATCGGCATCCCCTTCCTCTCCTGCTTCCCTCTCCACTTCTCCGAGGCGGTATTTAATTTCCAGTAGTTGCCCCCTAATTAAGCCCCTCCAGCCCCGGCCCCAGGCGCTGCATTGGGGGGCGCGGTGGGAGGGAGAGACTGGACTCAGACCTCACTACGCGGGTAAAGACCAAAAAAAACCCCAAAGCGATGTCAAAGGTGACTCAGGATTTCAGGGCATTTTCAAGGCGCGTCTTGCTGCAGACTCTCTTTAGCGATTGCCTCCCACCCCCTCGCCAGACCGACTTTTGAAGGTAAAGCAGCTTTCTTTTCCCGTGGGTAGTGACGGTAGGGTCGGGCACCGGGGGGATGCCCACGCTGCCCCCCAAGCCCCGGTGGGTTTGCTCAGCACCTTCAGTCTTTGCATCCCTCAGGTTCCTCAGATCTGGTTTCTATCGAGCCCTTCAGGTGTCTGGTTTCCTTCTCTTATTTTTCTTTTGACAACCCAACCTGCTCTTTCCACCCCTGGGTGAGGGGGCTGAGCTTTGTTTTGCCATTAATGCCCACAGGTATTAATAATGTCAATTATTTTGCCATTAATACCCACAGGCACATAATAATTCCTACTGTTCCCCACTGGCCCAGTCCTCCCAGTGGGCAAGGGCAGGTAACCAGAGCTGAAATAAGGACAGACCAAGCAATCCAGGCTCATCCTGCACATTTCCAGCTTGCTTAGACTCAGCACTGTAGGTAACTGGTTTCCTGCCCAGCACTTGTGCTTCTTGAGTGTCTCAATAGTGTTTCTGCTCCCTGATGTGGCCCAGAGAGAGGGGGATGGATGAGCAAACACAGGGATGCGTCCACTTTCCATGTCTTGCTTGGGATCAGTTGCTTCTGACCACAAAAAGACTGAAGCAGGGTTGTGGAGGCTGCTCTTGGCATTTTGAAAGACCTCTTTTAACAACCAGGACAACTACCAGGAAAAAAAAAAAAAGACATCAGCTCTGTATCTAAAATTTTATTTTTTCTTAAGGAAGAATCCAGACACACTGCAAGAAATCAGGAATATTTCTTATTTTTGTTTGCCATAAATAGAGGCTTTTTGTATATTAGTGGATAAATGTCCTTTTGGAAAAAAAAATATATTCTCAATTTTCATTATGAAACCAAACCTATATCCAATAAAAAGTATTTTGTTCAGGAGTGTGCCTGGTGTGATGTAAAACACCCCTTGGCTCGTGCTGGAGGATGAAGGAGTGGGCCCTGCTGCTGAATGCAATGAATACCCTGGTGATGACATGGTGGACTTCACAAAAGGTGGGAGAGGATAAAAATAGGTCCAGGGAAATTACCTGTTCCTTGAAACTGAGGTAATGTTTCCCAAAATGATTGTTTCTCCTTCTCTTCCCTCCATCCCACCCCGTCTCATTAGCAAAGCTTGTCCTTAAATTAGCACCTGGAATTGGAAATGTGGGTTTCTCAGGTGAGTTGTGATTCAGCTTTTGCAGAGGGAGATCAGCATCAAACAGCCTTGACATTTGGACCAGGAGCTCAGGGGCCTCATTCCAGCACAAGTCAAAGAGCTCTCATGTGGGGAGGTCCAGAAAATCTCCAAAAGGTGGGAGCTGATGCTGAACTTCCCAAGATGCTCAAAGGCAGATCCCTGAATAGACCAAGCTCCAGCTTCTCAATGTGAAGGAAGGGAATAAAAAAAAGACTTTTTTTTAAAAATAGATTTACAAGACAGTCTTTATTTAAATATTTCTGACAACTCCTGTTTGAATATCTATTGAGCCCATTCTTTAAAGCTGTGGCACTGAACTAAAAAATAAAAACCCCCTCCACATATGAAAATGGAAGTGTCACTGCTCAGTCAAAGGCACATGTGTCCCCACCATCACTTACAAGGCTGGGCAAGTGCTGAGAGGGTTAATGCCCCCTGTGTGAAATCTTGCCCCTGCAGTGCCACTCCTGTGTGTAATTAGAGCCAGGTATTAGTTAAATCAGTGGCCAACTTGCCAGGAGGTTTCTGTTCTAGGCTGGGGACTGACATCACCAGTCTGTTTGGAGTCCATGAGGTGACATCACTCACAGGAAGCTGCAGGGGTAGGAAAATGATCCAGCTCAGTTCTTGCCCAGCAGAGACCTCAAATCATCTCTCCACCCCCTGTGTGGTGCTTTGGCCAAGGGTGTGAGATGGGAGGTTAAAGCTGCCTCTGAGGAATTGCTTGATGGATCTCCATCAAGCTCCACAGCCAGTTCCTTCATGTGGGGATCCTGTATCCCTGGCCTCCCTGCAGCCTGGCCCATGGAAGGGCTTTAACCTCAGAAAGTGGATATTTATGCTCTCAGCACTTTTAACCTGTGTCTTCAAGCTCCTGTTTCCTTTTCTCCTAACTTGGCATCCCAGCTGTGACCCCCCCAATTTTGTCACCTCTAAGCTCCTGTTCCAGCTCCCAAAGTACCTTTTTTGACCTGCAAAAAGGGCTTTAATTCCTTTCCTTCTCACACATGTGTAACCTCTCCACCTCAGAGCCCTTTCTGTGCTAGAGCTGTTTTTTAGTGGTCAAAAAAATCATCCAAAGGAGTAGGTCTCAGTTTAATATGTACACCATGGATATTTTTATCACACTTTTTTTTTCCTTTTTTTTTTTTTTTTTGAGATTCAGCTTTTCCTATGCAATGGGAATTTGTTTTTTTGTGAAGCTTTGCTTTGACATTTGATCTTATTTCTGTTTTGGTGGAGTGGAGTGGGACCAAGTACAGCTGCACTATTTAAAAGCCACATTGAGCTTGATTTTGGTTTCGCTTGAGAGAGTAAAATTAGTAAACTTAACATGCTCTGCACAAAAGTGACACTAACTCAAATGAACTCAGAACGCAGTGAATAGTTATGAGGGGCAATTTGGAATTAATTGGGATCAGGCCAGTGCTGTAACAGGGGATGAATACCACGAAAAAGGGTCTTATTGCCAGCAGGCGGGATGACTAACCACACACGGCTCTTGCACGTCATCTGTTTATAGAGCGAGGAGCAGTAATGGTACAATAAAAACATACAATGAAAACATAAAATAAAAACATACGATAAAAACATAAACCAAAAATGACAGCGCTTCGGTGCAGGGAAATGAGCGTGGCTGTCAATCCACCAGTTCCTGCCCTTTGGATGCATCTGAGCATCCTTTAATCCTCCACACAACACGTGAATTTTGGAGCGGTGCAGTTCAAAACAGCCGACGTGCCATGCGAGTATCGAGGACTTGACAAGCTGCAAAGAATTGATGCCAGTGGGTTCACACCTGTTTCACAACCCCCCAAAAAACCAGCTGCCGAGCACAACACTACCACCCAGTATTTAACTCATGCCTGGAATCTTCCCCCTCCTGGCTTTCCCAACCTCTCAGGGCTGCCTGTAAACACCAGTCTGGAATACTGTGGAGAAATGGAGAAAATAGCCCAGGATGCAGTATAAACAGCACACTTCTTGTGTGGGCGATATATGTGCCTTTCCGTTCCTCTGGAGAGGAGTGACCTCTCCCAACCCAGAGAGGTTCCACGTCTCCGAGCTCTGCAGCCAATTTTAACTCGTAGGAGCAGGGAAGATCCCACAGTGGAAGAGGCTCACGGAGGAGTCGTTGGGTTCGCAGGGCGGCTTCGCTCCAAACACACGTTTCCTACGAGGGGAACTCAAAATTTGGCGTATTAAAATAATTCCGGAGTTTAATTTCTCATAAATGGGGCTTCCACTCTTTAAATACACTCAGTGTGTGTTCTCCTAAAGTTGATCCCACAGCATATATAAAATGTAATCGAGTATTTACATGTGAGCAGGAGCCGCTTTCAGGGCTCGTCGCTCGGGGTGCGTGGCTGTCCGTGTCTGATTTCCAGGTGACATAAATCTGAGGGACTTTGCAGCCACTTTTACTTCCCCCCACACGGTTTTATAGTTCAATTTCTTTCCATCCTTTGCCAGGGAAGACACATAAAGCAGAGAGCATCCCTTTTCATACCAAAACCCGCTGGCTGCTCCTAAGCTTGGTGTGAGGAGCAGCCAATTTGCCAAACAAGAGGGGAAGAAGGGTCTGCTTCAATACTTGATTCATAGCCCCACACACCCAGAGAACAGATCTCCTGGGAGACAGCATTTCGGATACTAAACAGATCACATATTTGATTTTAAGTGAAAGACCAAGAAGACAAGATCACAGAATTAGAGAAGTTACAGATGGAAAAGGTCTATGAGGTTATGCAATCCATCAGTCTGGACATTGCATAATTGCTCCCCACAGTATATTTTTAGTGCTTTATCCAGACAAATCATTAAGTGCTTTAAAATGGGCCGGATTCCTCAAACGCAATGCGTGCAAAGTCACAGCTGATTTCACTGAGCCTCGGAGCTTCAGTGTCTAATAAGACACCAGGAGGAAGTTTTGTGTGGTCAAAGAGAACAAAACGGGCTCTTCCAGAAATATATCCAGGCCTGGTTCAGTATTCCTCGCAGGAATCTTTCCTAAATTGACTGAATTAGATCCCTACAATCTCATTTTCGGATTATACCGAATAATACATTATTACTTATTCAGATGTTCGCTTAGTCCAAAGTAAAACCTTGTCCATGTTCATGCGAACACGATTTGTTTTAAGGCAGCTTCAAAGCTGGCTCAGAAAAGCGTAAAGAATGTTTATTTAAAATATAGTTGCTAAATTTAGCATGAGCTTGGTTAGCCTAAATCTTAGCGACATTTTTAGAGAGCACATTGCGAATCAGGAATGCATGGAGAAATAAATAAACTTTCCCACATTTTTGGAAATCGAGTAAGAATTTGCAAGTTCTTTCTTGCACGGGCGATTTCTGCGGATTGGAAAACGTTATGGATAACGCAAACTTCCCACTGAACAGACAGTTGAAAACACACAATGCTAATAATTTTCACTGCAGTTTCATTTCAAATAATGCTCCCTCAAGGAGGAAACAAAAGCTGTCAGGTTTTGTTATAGAAATTACGCAGAGCACCAACATGTTTCAATATTTACTCAAGCTCTTTGCAAAGCACCGAGAAGTGCAATGGAGCTGCCCTTGGCTCTGAGCCACATCCAACCCCCTGCAAAGGAAATCTCAGGGTTGAATTAGGTCCTGTGCCTCTTCCTAGTATTTATAATACTGGATTTTACACCCACCTCTTGCACATTGTATTCCCAACATCCTCTGTCTGGATCCTTGGCTGGGTTAAACACCAGCCTGCCCGTGGGCTGGGCATTTACACAGAAAACAGACGATTTTAAGATGATTTTCCTTTTCACCTTCCTGAGTTTACACAGGTCAAAGAGGCACAGTTGGGTCACCTCTGCTTCAAGTGACATTGCCTTAGAGACACAAGCAAATCCATGATGGGAAAGGGAGGAGACATGTGATAATAAAGAGTTAAAATCTCTTTTGTCAGGTTTGTCTCTTGGTGGGTGTGAGGATTACAGCTGTACCACAAGACACAAGGGTTGTGACCAAATATTCCCAGTGTCACCAAGGATGCCCGTGGACTTTGGTGGGATTGGGATCAGCTCCTCACCAGGCAGATGGGTGAAATGAGGGGATGTGGAAGAAAACACAGCACACTTGGTTTTTTCCCTCCAAAGACAGGGTTCCGCTTTTCTCCACTGCTTTTAGGCACCTTCCAGCATCTAAATCCTGATCCAGAGTGCTGTGACTCAGTTTTACACGCAAGTACCAATTCCCACCTGCAGACCCATCCTTCCCAACCACCTCAGGTCTCCCACAGCTCTTCACAGGGAGATTTGCTGAGAAATGCACTAATCCAACACACTAATTCCCAAATCTGCAGGGAGGTGGACTCCTTAATTCTTCCCTACCTATCTTCAATTGCTTACTAAGTTTCTGTTTTCATTAGAAGAGCAATATGTAATAATAGTTGTTAAAATGATTGTATTTCTGTTTTTACATCTGTAAAGATTAAGTTAAACAGTATGAAGCCCATTAAACTATTTCATGTCATGCTGCCATAAATTTCCTCCATTCCCATTGCTACTATTATTCCAGAGTAAACTCTGAGATCAAGCTGCTGCCACAGAGAGTTATTTATAGGAGCTCATTCATCAATAAAAACTTCAAAAGAAATCTGTTACTCTTCTATTGGGAAGCCAAAGAAAACTAACATAAAGACAACCCTGTTAAGAAACAAAGCTAAGGAGACCACAAGACATTTAGTTAAGGAAAATCCTGATTTCTAACAAATGCCATGCAAGGAGGGGAAGAGGGGAAAAAAAAAAAGGAAAAGATTGTTGGCAGCATGAATCCTTTTAAGATGTTTCATTCTCATTGGATGGTTAAAGTAAACTGTTAAACAGTTGTATTTGTACTGGCTCAGCCCCCTCATTAGGCTGCATGTGATGGATTTGTGATCTCACAGCGCGTAAGGAGCTCTTCATCTCTTGCAAAAGCTGGTGTTGCCCTTCCACTTGTCTCAGCTGCTCATACACCCGTCCATGAGCACAGCAGGAACCCAAGGAGAAATGCTGAGTAGGCACCAGATGACACCCACCTCCCTAAAGGCAGATATATGAAAAGTTATAATTTGTCATCTTTGCTTTCTCTTATTTCTTATTGCACCTTCCTCTGTACACCTGAGCTGTGCTGCTCTGGCTTTGATGGTTGTGATAGTCCTGTAGAAACTTCAATATGTGAGAGGTCGAGTGCTACCCTTCCCTGGACCAGCACCAGTCCTCACAGGACAGAGCAGGGCACTTTTGTAGCAGGACTGTTTGAAGACAAATCAGAAATTCTTCCCTGGGAGGGTGGGCAGGCCCTGGCACAGGGAGCCCAGAGAAGCTGTGGCTGCCCCTGGATCCCTGGAAGTGTCCAAGGCCAGGTTGGACAGGGCTTGGAGCAACCTGGGCTAGTGGAAGGTGCCCCTGCCCATGGCAGGGGGTGCAAGAGATGGGCTTTAATGTCCTTTCCAACCCAAACCATGCTATTATTTCTCTCCATTTTGTCCCTGTCTCATTAACAGCTCCACATGAGTGAGACATACCTAGAGATCCCTGAAGGAACAGGGACTCTGTGATCAACCCTGTCACAGTAGCAGCATCCTCAAACAGTGTTTCTGTCGAGAAACACTCTCATTTTCATCACAAAGATCTGAGTCATGAAGGCAATGTGGACCTCCAGCTCAGGTGAGACATCCCTGGTTTCCTTGGAGTGAGGATTGAGGGCAGGGACTCCCAAACCATCACTAGTGATGTGACTCAAATGCAGCACAGTAGTTGCTTCCTCAAACAGAGGTACAGGATAAAGAGATCTGCCAAAACTCATCAAATTAGGGGCTGAAAAATCTCTTCCCATGAGATTTGAAAGCATCACCCTCACTTTTGTCCATCTTTGCTTTGCTACAAATCGAGGCTCGTGTAGCCAGTTTTAAACTGATATAATTATGATTGTTCAAAAAGAGGGGGAGAGCCAAGTCAGTCATGTTGACTCAGTCATGCCAAGGAGAAAAGTTTTTATACATTGCTGCAGTTCCTATTTGGAATTTGTCTAAACACTAAACACAGTGATTATTAATAAACATGAAATGGCTCTGTGTACAAACTAGATTTATTCCAATTTAACTGTCCCTACTGTTAAATATAATTGGTTTGTTATGAAAAGGGCAAAGAGAAGCCCTTAATTGTTGTGTCTGGTTTCAGATTAGACGCTACATAATTCCTAAGTAACAATAACAGCAATTGTGACCCACTTCTTACAGAGTATTTTTCACTGATTTCTCCTACAGTGCTTTGCAGGGAAGGTCAGTAGAAAGCCCCACTGTAAACATGGGGAAATCTCCTGATTATTTGTTTTGGATGGTTATAGAGGAAATTGCATATGCTTTCATGGAAAAAAAATCCTCTATTATTATCCTCTGTCCTAAAACGGTGGGGAAAAAAAGCCTGGTGACTCTGATCCTACTCTAAATTATCCTAAAGCAAATTTCTGGCAAACCAAATTAAGCCAGATGACTCTGGATTTAATGAGAATAAATAGTAGCAGCCTAAGTTAAAGCTTAAAACAGGGCACCCAGCCTGCTGCTCTGCACTCCTTTGCAGCCTGATGGGTCTCTTGAAACCTTTGATTGCCCAGTTTTATTTTCTTAGCTTATTTCAGAGGTATTTCACTTATGGCTTGAGCATCAATAGGAAACTGCAGGTCAGTGGCAAAACTCTGTAGCTGTAGTTTATAAACGATTAAGAAAAGAATTGTGTTCAGAGTGTGAAATGCAATCATGTAGCCAAACCTGTCTGATAAGGCTTGTGACTGAGCAGAGGCAGCCCAAGACCAGACTGAGATGTGATTCAGCCCTTTGAAGTCTCGTGAACTAATTCTTATTGCATCCGTATAGGATTTGTGTTGGTGCTGGAAAAAAATCCCATACAAAATCCAAAAATCCCGGGTGCTCTCTTGCCTCTCCAGAAATGGAACTGGGTGCTTTTGGTCAGACTTCCTTGGAGCCAAGGGCCAAGAGGAGCAGGAGGGAGTGTTTGGAGGGGGACTCTGTCTCTCCCTGTGTCAGGGCTCAGGCAGGCTTTGCTGAGTGTTTAACTTGCAATGCTCAGGCTTTGCCTGGGCAGGCACCTAACAGGGCTTTTTGGATTGGTAGCTTGGCCTTGCTCTAGCAAATGCTTTTGTCAAGTCCTCAATCAAGACAGGACTAGTCATACTCCACCCTGGTGGCTCAGCAACTGCTGAAGACCTTTTGGCCTTTCCTTCAGCTTCCAAAGGTGCAGGCATGTTGGGAGAGAAGCTCCTGGAGAAGCTGGAGGATGGGAGGTTTTCGTTCCCATTCCTGCTCTTTAGCAGGGTCACCTGGTGTGGGGCATTTTTCTGGAGTTTCTAAGAACTCAGCAGCCTGGTCACTGCCTGAAGGTACTTGCTTGTCCATCCAAACATAATGAGGAATTAGTGACTGCATGGCCTTTTCCAGTCCTTCATTAAGAATTCTTCATGCTATAACATTAGCATCAAGTCTCCAAATGAGATACACTTCCCTCTGCTCTTACCCTTGTATATTCTTGCTGCTTGTTTCCAAAGTGATCTTTTCTTCCATGAATAAAATAAATCAATAGGGGGAAAATATCTTTCAAATGCCTAAGAAATGAAGTTTCTCCTTGAGAGCATTAAAGCAAACATGAAGAATCAACTTTGACACACATGACGAATATTGAAAGGGACCTAAAGCTAAAAGGCAACTCCTTGAAGACTTTGGATCATTAAGAAAGTACATGAATGGGTTGAAATTCTTGAAAGAAAACCTATCCCAGGCTTACTTCCTTGGATCACTGCCAGGGCTCTGCATTTGCCTCCCAAACTCTGATGTCTGAGGGAAAATCCATCTCCTCTTATTTCCTAAGGTTGGGAAGGATCTGATGAACTGATGAACTGGGGTGCCTGTGTCTTCATCTGTGTGTGCATGGAGGGCCCATAAATCCTGGCTCACCTTGCCCCAGTGAGGGTAAAACCAGCAGCTCTGGCCTCAGGGTTGACCACTGGAGAGCCAGGCTGGGCTGGGCAGGGCTTTCCCAGGCTCAGTGAATCACTGGATTGCTTTGCATCCACTGGAAGGTGCTTGGATGGAAATCCAAGGTCATGGCTGCACACAGCCCCACATGGATCTCCTCAGTCCTGTGGATGTGGCACAGAGACGTGGATGTGGAGCTTCACACAGTGAGGGTTGACTCTTCAGGTGATTCATCCTGTTCTTAAGCAAGTGGCTTCTTTTGACACCGGAGGTGAAGTCACCCACCTTCTGTCAAGGGCAGCTGCACCCTGACCCCATCCTTAGCTAAGGAGAGAGCCTTGGGATTCTGTAAGAGGTGGGATTCTGTAAGAGGTGGATCTCCCCTGGGTGGCCTGAGCAGAGCCTGGCTGCTCTCCACGAGCTCTCCCTGGCTTAGGCACGGCAGCAGGCAGAGGAGTTGAGCCCCAAGTGGATGCCCAATCCAGAGGGCAACCTTATGGACCATGGAAATTTCACATGTGAAACATTGGAGACCACAGACCTTCCTGTGTCTCCACGCAGCTCTCACACAAAGGGTCTGGTGTCCTGGTCGTGGACAACACCCCAACAACAATTAGGTGACTCAGCTCCCCCAGCACGGAGGTTCACACCCGGCTGGGGGACCACACTCAGCTCTGCCAGGAGAGGGGAGGATTTTTAGGAAGTGGGTTTGAGGGTGGCTTGGTGTGGGCACTCCGTGGAGAGGTCCATGTGTCCCTCGGGGAGGGAGGGAAGAAGAGGATGTTGGGGCTGAGCTTTCCCATGGTGGCTGCAGCGATTCCAAGTCATCTCACAAAATCAGGCCGTGTCCTTCCTGGCATTCACATTTTACAACTGATTTCCAACTGGTTTACTAGAAATAGCCTGCACAGCCCTAGGTGGGAAACATCCCAGGCTGGCGAGCGAATGCCTCGAGCAAACTGCAGTCTGGGAGCTCCGACTTTCACAGCTGTGGTGAGACAGGCTTTAAAATCTCAGGGACACAAATGGCCCTCTGGAAAGCAAAATTGTAAGTTTTGGCCCCGTCTCTAACCTTTGGAGGGTTGCCCAGCTTCTGACAGTCTGTGATGATGTCTCTGTGGAGGAAATCCTACGCTGAAGAAAAGCATGTTGCTCTCTCCCAAAGTTATATTCTTCCTTTCATTCGGCCACCATAAAGGACACTTTGTCATCTTGACAGATCCTAAATATTCCCTCCTAATTTTATGGCAGGCAGATATAGGGACAAAAAAATTAAGGATTATTCAGGAGTCTTATTTATGGCTAAGGATATATGGGATTTGAATGGAAATAACAATTAAACTCGAGAAAGAATTCACACTACAGGTCACTGCAATCCCAACTTTTCCCCTTATGAACTCAAGCCGAGGAGGTTTTCTTCCCCTTTGTGATTTAGGCTTTGCTAAACTTCTCTGAAAATAGTTCATATATCATGGAGAAGAATTTCCATAGGGAGCATAAATACATCCGTGGAAAGAAGGGAAAATTTTTCCTTGTCTCTGGGAATGGATGAGAAAGAAAGACAGTTGACGCCAGATATTAATGATGAGGGGAGGAATCCATCCAAAGAAGGAATCTATTGAGAATACTAAAACTACCCTAAAGTCACAGACATATAAAAATCTAGTATGGAACAATGACTTTTCCACTAATACAGGCTTAGATTCAAGAAAATAGTTAAGCACATGCTTAAGTTGGTCCCTGTTTGGAACAGCCCCCTAAGTGAATTGGTGAAGTGAACTTCAGCTTTATGGATGTGTTTTCCAGCCCTGTGGATCCCAGCTGGCATTAAACGTGCCTACAGTTAAGCATATCCTTAAAGACTCTCTGGAGGGGAGAGATTTCCTTCTAGTGGGACCATGTAACAGAATTTTCAATTTCTTTGCTCCAGGAAGGGTTTGTATTAAATTTGTAGGTGAGTGGACAATTTTGAGAACACTCTGAGCTTACGGGCTTTGATCAGAAGATAAGGAAGTTGGATCCATCTAAAGGAAATACAACCCACATCATTCAAATATTTGTGATCTATACACTGAGATATAAACATGGATCTGTTGTGTATATGGATATATGGGCATACCCAGAGCTGCACATGTGCTGTGCTTCACAGGCTGCTCTCATCCAGAGGGTGACAGTCATGGATAATGACAGAGCGACAACAAGAGTTGGTCTTTTTCAGTAAACACCTCTGCAAAACAGAGCTTCAGCCTGGTGATCCCTTTGCAGACAGGAGTGACTGGAGCCTCCCAAGCAACTCAGTGGGGCAGGGAAACATTCCTGCCTTCCTTTGGTGGATGGGAGAGCAGAGACACAGTCATGACAGCCACGCATGGGCAAGTTCAGGCAGACCTGAGCCCTGCACGCAGCACAGCCAGTGCGGTCGGTGCCACGTTCACCCTGCACTGTGTCCTGCCATCAATCCAATGCCCCTTCCATGGGAATTTAACCCCTCCCTTTTGCAGCCCACTTGCCAAGGTCTTATATTATTGTTTCCCACCTCAGAAAGCCACCACCAGAGCACCTTCTGCCAAGTTTCACACGTGATCTCCCTATGTGTGTCTCCATCCTCACGATGGGGAGGAAGCAGTCAGTGAGTGCAGGTGGTGTTCGTGTGCTCATACAACTTTATGTCAGCATTTCACTGCCTAATCCTGCAGGAGACCCTGTTGGTGACGAGCTGGGGCTCCGTGTCAGCCACGAGGACACGGCTTTGGCATGCTGCGACGAGGCACAAGAATTACAAATCAAAACACACAGGCCTTCCCCAAGAGATTGCATTTGACATAGCTGGGTGAACAGTTTAATTGGGTTATTAACACGTCTCCACACTGACATCAAGAGCATTAAATGCTGTGTAAATAGACCGGGGCAAAGAGCTGTGCCAAGGTGCTGGAGGCAGAGGGGAACGCCTCTCCCCAGTCCTGCTGGCTTGCTGCTCTCTGCTGCTGGGGCATCCCTGGCCTCCAGGAGGGAGGTGGTGGAAGGCAGGAGGCAAATCACAGCTCCTTTCTGAACCGTGTCAGGGTTGGAATCATAGAATCCTAGAAGGGACCCACAAGTATCATCAAGAATCATAGAATCCTAGAAGGGACCCACAAGTATCATCGAAATTCAGCTCCTGGTTAAGAAGACAAGCAGGGTAGGATCCACACCAGCCTCGCCTGGCTTTATTCTTCTGCAGAGCATCCTGGGAGCTGATTTGAGGTGTCCTGAAATAGTGTAGAGACCACATTCCTACCACAGTCTTCCTTGGTTTCATATCACCAATACTGGCTGCTCCTGCATCCATTTGGGTTCTCCTCATTGTTGGGGTTTCTCCTCCCTTTTTGGGGCTCCTCCTCCTTGCTCACGTTAGAAGCAAAGGTCTGTGTGTCTGGACAGGGGTTTTGGGACATTCTCTGTCCACGTGCACGTGTTGTTCTGAGGCAGCAGCTCCTCCACCACCTTTGCTGTGAGCCAGCATCAACATCTGGGCGAAGGGACGTGTCTGTCACTCCACCAACCTGCGCCTCATGTCCCGAGGGAGCGCGAGGATTAGCAAGGCACTTCAAAGCGTTGTGTAATTGCACTTTCACTCAACTCACACGGCTTTGTTTTCTTAATTTTCAAAAGAAATGTCAGGCGAGCCTCCAGGGACAGGCGAAAGGATCCCTCTTATGGTGACAGTGGGTAGAACAGAGCCCGCACGTCCCAGACGGGACTGGCAGGGTCCGGGATCATTTGGTGCCTGTGGAAGCGAGGGCAGATAAACCCCCTTTTAAATTCAGTCCCTTTGGTCCTTTGAGGGTGTGTTGGAGCTGCTGTCCCTGGCTGACTCTGGGGCTGAGCCAGGTCTCCTGCCCCCCATCCCCATCAGACATCCCACAGAGGGATTCTGGGGTGGGCTCCAGGCAGTTTCCTGCCTGCCTGCCCTCGCGTTCAGAGGTGATGCCTCTCTTCTCACACACTAAATTACTAAAGGGAGTAAATCCCTCGAGTGTGTTTATTGTGCTGCTTCTGAGTGCTTGAAGCTTGGGACAGAGGGGGCTGAAGGTCCCACCAGCAGCTGAAGGGTCTGTGCCCACCTCTTCACATCCCTGCCTTAATGGAAAAGGATGTTAAAGGTTACAAATGCTTCGAGAAACCAGCACAGTGGAGGAGAAATCAGAGACAGAATCGTGGGATTCTCTTGGCTGCTATCTCATGGGATGCCAATAGTATCTGCCTTAGTAGATTTACTTCTTGGTGTAGCTGTGACCTGACCCTTTGCAGAGAGAGCTTGGTGCAGTCCTAAATCCTGCCTTCACACACACCTTGGTCTTCATGGTCTTCAGCTCAGATCATGGGGTCCCTGATCCTGCTGTAGGATCCAAGATTTTTCAGGCTCTAACAAGGAAAAGAATTCATCCACCTTCAGGAGGAAGTTTCAGGCTTTTGTTCCAAAGGTGCAGACTGTGGAGAAAATGGCAGTGGGAGATTTCCACACAGGAAAGATTTGGACTGTCAAGTCAAATTGTCTCTGAGCACAATCAGCCACTGCACGTGATCTTCAAGTCAACCCTATCTTAAACCTTTCCTTTTTTTTTCCTTTTTTTTTTTTCTTTCTTTTCCTCCTGTTCATCACTGTGGAAATGCTCTGACTGCTGGAAATCATCCTCTACCTTCCTTCCATGGATGGTAATTCATCTGCTGACGAGATCCTGGCTGCGGGGATGTTCCCTACTGCTTTATTTAATGAATCTTCTCGCTGGCAAATGGGTTTTGAAAAGAGAAGGAGCCATTGACTAAGAAAAATGAAACTGGTGCATCACAGAAGATAAATACTGGGAACTGGTTTATCTAGTTTGAAAATATGTTCTGATTTTCTTCTCACCCTGTTCCTGGTGAAGAGTGAACTGTTGTCTCTGACGTTGCTCTGTGCTCTTCCCATCTTGTTCGGGACTTAGAAGTGCAGAAATTGAAAGGGAAAAAAAAACCAGCAAAGAAAAACAAAGGAATGTTTTGAATGTTGAGCCCTTTTGGTGGGATGCCAGTCAGAGGTGCTGGGTGAAGGCATGGGATTAAGCACATTGCTTTGCTCATCCCTAGACATGCTGTTCCTAGTAAATCAGCTTTGCTTCTCGTGGGTGTCAAGGCTTGTCCCTCTTCAGAAATGTCACAAAAGTTTCTCAGCTGATAAAGTTTTCTCTCCCTAAGTGGAATAAAATTCATAGGATCTAGTCACCATCAGCTCTTGCCATTTTGACTCATTAAGATATGGAAATGTTGGGTCTTTTGGTACATTAAAGGCTGTTTCTCTGCCAGGAGTTTCTCTCCCAGTTGTGGATCCCAAAATAGGGACTAATGGACTTGCAAGTGCAAGAGAAGCTGAGCCATAGAGGTGGGACCTGCTGCCAGAATTGTGCTGAGTACTCTGAAAGGATTTGAGAAGTTCAGGCATGAGAACATATTTTTTGTGGCTTTTTTTCATGTATTTTCTTCTGAATTTCTCTCTTCCCTGTTTTCTCAGCCCTGGTGGTAATAAATTAGATTAGCACTTGCTATAGACCCTTTCATCCTTCAGAATGCTACACTGGAAGCTGAAATGCTGCCCAAATCGGAGGGTTGTGATCTTTCTTAAGACAAAAGGAGAGGGAAATAATTTAGTTCTTATCCTTTAGAAAATCCTTTTTTAAAGAAGTCACAGAGTTATAGGATATGTTCCCAGTCTCTCCCATTTACATGGGAACAGCAGCAGATCAACCATTACCCCGAGAGTCAGAAAAAAGATTTCTTCACGTTTCAGATTCCGACCAAATGGGAGGAAAAAAAAATAAAAATGCCTTTCCCTCTTGTTTTTCTGGCTGGCTCTAATTCACAGCATTTGGGACCAGCAGAGCAGCTGACAGAAAAACATCACCCTGCAGGTGCTGTCACACGACAGTCACCCTGGGGACTGGCTGCTTTCCTTCCCCACTTCCCAGGCTCCCAACCCAGCGTGTGGGAGCTGCTTCCCAGGGGGGACAGGGCAGGAAAGCCCATCACTGCCCACACCAGCCCTGGGGAGCTCATCACAGTGTTTTCTCACCAAACAGATGCTCAGGTCGATAAACAAACACACAAATAAACTATAGTTACCGAAGTGTTTGGTAACAGAGCTCCTGCAAAAAGGAGAATTCACTGACTGTGCAGCTTTTCATCAAACAGAGGGGATACTCTGCTCCCATCTGATAAGGTGAGAGTCTGTCCAAAAACAACACTGCCAGGCCCGTGAGCTCATCCACCCAAGCAGGAACAGTGCAAAGGAGTGAAAAATGAATATGAAAAGACAGAGATATCCAGGAGACAGGGTGAATAAACCCTCAGGAACACCGGAGTCACCGACAGCAACAATCAATGAGGAAAAACAAAGCTCGGCATTATGCGAGGGCTGATCCTGCTCTCGCTCCTATCCCTCGGAATCTGGCGGTTGGGTGGGTGGCAGGAAGGCTGAGGGCTCAGGATGGAACTATTTTGGATCTGAACTTTTCACCTTGCAAGAACCTGTTCACACTTTCAGAGCAAATCGTGTCTCCCAGACGTGACACTCGTGTCACCTGCACGGGGAGAGCGGGGTCTGGCCTTTGCAAAGCCCAAGTGCAGGAGAATGAACAGTGAATGCCCTGAATAATGAGGATAACAAGCAGCTCACCTTTCCCCCATATGGAAAATTTCTTCTTTTAACCCCAAATTTAACACGGCAAACCAAAAATGAGCATTCTCACGTTTTGCCTTTTCACTGCTGCTCCCAGCTCTGGGCTCAGCCTGCCTCTGGTCGCAGCAGTGACAGAGTCTCGAGTTTAGAAGTGGAAAGTGGAGGATAAGGAGATTAAAAGATCCAGCCAAGGCCACATGGGAAGTTAGTAGCAGAGTTCTGAGGGCTGAAAACTTTTATTAATCTCAGCTCTTGTGCTTTTGAAACAACAACATGTACTTTTCCTCTTGAAGGGGAGTTGTGAGAAAACCCAGCAAATATTAGAGAAACAAAATTCCTGAGACCCTTAAATACCATATTAAACCCACCTATGCTTGGGACCTGTAAGTCTTCCTTTTAGAGTCAGATTTATGCCCTTCCTCCTAGATTTGGGGTATACTGTGAATGTAAATACAGAATAAATGAGAATTTTTATCCATTATATATTTCTAGTGTTTATAATCATCTCAAACACCCAGTGAGGCTTTGTGGGTTGTAACTCCTGGTGTCTGCCCAGCAAGAAGGAAAGACTCAGCCAATAGCAGAGAATTATATTTGCCTCTTCAACACAGATGCTTATGATATTTGCTAAAAAGACTGTTGTACCGTAGAAGGAAACATAAAATTGACATGTTTTAAGGCCTTTTGAACACGAGACAGAAAACAGCAGGAGGAAAAGGGTGGAAAGTTTATACAGAAATTACTTCTGAGAAACTGAAACCGAGAAAACGAGAAACACATTTCCTTGGTGGAGCAAGGATTTGGGTTTGCAGGGGTCACAGTGAGACAACACCCAGTCAACAAGTGGCGAGGAAGAAAATGATGCATTTCCTGAAAAGAGAATAAAAACAAACAGGAAGTTTTGCTGTGACAGGAGCGAGAGTAATCTAAAAGCAACCAGGAAAATAGCTGGGAATTCCTGGTGGAGCTGGGGATGGGGAGGAAAGGCCAGCTGAGTCCAGTCAGCCTGGCCAGGGCTCTCGTGCTCCTCCTGTCACAGGCTGCTACTTGATGTGTCTTATCATCTGCATCGGCCCCATCGAGACGAGCCGTGTTCTTAATGAGCTGATATATGAGAGTGAGAGCTGTGGCTGAGAGTGAATATTGTACCTTCAGAGAGGCCATTCCTCAAAGTGAACAAATGGCCCTGAAGCTGCTGCTTGCTCTGGGTAAAGGATGGTCTGTCTGAAGGCATTTTTTTAGGTGCATGTGTAGAAAAGGCACATTTTAAAATGAGCTGTAATGGGAGCAGCAGGTACGGTGCTGGGGCACTGCAGTCTTGTGCAATCCAATATCCTGGCTGATTTCCATGCCTTGCCTTGGGATGAGCATCTCTCTGTGTCTGGGGATGCGCCATGGAACCATCAGAGAATCACAGAATGGTTCAGCTTGGAGAGGATCTTAAAGCTCTTCTAGTTCCACCATCCTGCCATGGGCATGGACAACTCCCACTAGCCCAGGTTGCTCCAAGCCCCATCCAACCTGGTCTTGGACACTTCCAGGGATGGGGCAGCCACAGCTTCCCTGGGCAACCTGTGCCAGGGCCTGCCCACCCTCACAGGGAGGAATTTCTTTCCAACATCCAATCTAAACCTACACTCTTTCAGTTTAAAGCCATTCACCCTTGTTCTATCACTATGTGCCCTCTTAGTGGGGACATGGGAGCCCTGGGAGAGGTTGGGAAATGGGTAATGCCACATGTCCCTCAGCTGACTGACCTGCTACTTGAGACCACTTTTTGGTCTTCACATGACCTGGGTCTTCTGCCTTGTATCTGTGCAGAAAAACTTCAGTACCTGGTTTTGAGTAGGCTCAGTCCAGGTGTCCATCTCCCTCCTAGAGCACCCAGCTTCAACCTGAGGATCTCCACCAGAGCACAGCAGCCTTCCTAAATTGTGTGTCCCTGAAGCAAATGTGGATTTTAACTCTCCTGGCACCCTTGTTTCTGAGCTCATGGACACAGGAACTTCTCCCATACTCTGCTAAAATGTTTGAGCTGTGTGGGTGCAGGATTGCAGACTGGGGAATATTTCCTTGAAAACACTGTGAAGCTCCATCCAGGTGATGGAGCAAATACAACCAAAGAACTTTTTGTTAGATTGAAAATTAAGAGGAAATTGTTCCCTGTGAGGGTGGGCAGGCCCTGGCACAGGGTGCCCTGAGAAGCTGTGGCTGCCCCTGGATCCCTGGAAGTGTCCAAGGCCAGGTTGGACAGGGCTTGGAGCAACCTGGGATAATTGAAGGTGTCCCTGCCCATGGCAGGGGTGGGATGAGATGAGTTTTAATGTCCCTTCCAACCCAAGGCAGTCTGTGATTCTAACACAGTTACAGTGCAGTGCCTGCTCGAGAGGCACAGCTTTATGGACACAGTTAATTTCCTTCCAATCCACAAAATTATTATAGTACTGAGTTTGAACAACATTAGGAATATGATGCAATGGATACAACAAAAGCTGCAGTTATCCTGTGGGGATTTCAATGTAATAATATTCAGGCCGACATAATCAACAGAATCTCTGAACTGTTCAAGTTTCAGCCAACATTGGCAATTAAGAAATCTTACCAAGAAATGTAACTTAACTCCTTATTAGCACTTGGATCTCTATCAGGAACACTGGAAAAAAAAGAAAATAAAAAAATCCAAGAGCATTTTTCAAATTAACAGCCTTGAGGGCAATATAGTGTAAGTTCAGCCAGAGTGAATAGAGTAGGAATAGTTAATTTAGTTCGAGGAAACCTTAGAATCCCTCATCTCCTCATCAGCAGTAACTTGCTTGTTAAAGGAAGACAAATGAAAATGTTAATCAGCAAAGATTCACACTGGGGGATTGCTTGGAATGAATCACTCCTACCCGGCAGCCCTGGCGAGGTCATGTGTATGTAACCGGCTCTGCCGACTCCAAAATGCTCCAAGCTGGAGAAACTTGGCTTTAAAAACCAGTGCCACAGCCTGCTTGGCACAGAGGCTGTGCCACATCTGGACAGGGTGCTCCAGGACCGTGACCAGCTCTCTCAATGCTGGCACAGCTCTAAAACTGGGTTTGTTGCTGTGTTTTTACCCAGCTTTTGGTTAGGGCTGATGAATGTGCCCTGTGTTGGCTTTGACATTGGTCCTTGGGCATATCTGGCTGGGTGGTGATGTCCAGCACCTTGGGGAAGGGGAGGCAATGCCCTTGGAGCTACATGGCCACATAAACAAGTCCAAGGAATTATAGGACTTTTAAAATTTTGTTAGTTTTTCTTTTCTGGCTTTCCCCCCCCTTTTTTTTTAACTGAAGAACCAGCTCAGGCTGGTTATATGGACCATGGATTTAAAAATAGCTGGGTTCCTTCCTGTCTGAGGTAGAGAGAAAGATATAAGCCTGATTTATTGGCTGTCCAGTAGACTTTATATTCAATTTCCTCTTGTCACATTCCTATCAAGTAACTGCATGAGTGTAGCAGAGACAGGGTGAGCCTTTACAGAATAAATACATTCATTTACATGATGAATACCTATATTCACATGAATAAAAGTCCCTCTTCAAACACTCAAACAAATAAATACCAGCCAAACATTGTTAGCAAAAAACTGGTGAAGAAAAGCAATTGCACATATTTAATTCAGCTTGTTTGTGAATACACTGTTATATGGGATGCACTGAAATGAGTGTCCTGCCACATCCAGTCTAAAGAGGGATAAATCCTGCTTTCTGGAACACAGTCATATCTCTCCTTTCCTCCTTTTTGCCTGGTTGTGTCTGTGGTGGCTGATGCTGCACAGTGAGAACATGGGATGGTTAAGGCTGGAAAAGACCTCCAAGATCATGAAGCACCACCATGTCCACCACTAAACCATGTCCTGAAGTGCCATATCCACATATTTTTTGAGCACTTCCAGCAATGGTGACTCCACCACTTCCCTGGACTCAGCACAACAGAGCATCCTGCATGTCTTGAGGGAGAAAAACCTCCTGGCAGGGTTTTGCCTGGGTGCAGACACAGGACTGCCTGAGCCAGACCTCGCTCAGAGCAAGCCTGAGAAAGCAAAACTAGAAATAAATACATTTTAAAAAAGTCAAATAAATGAGATTTGAAGCTTCTCTGCAAGTTGGCATCACAGTTCGGGCCAAGGTTTGCTAAATTTCTGCTGGGCTGAATGCAGAAGTGGATTTCTCTTGTGAGGTGTTTCCACTGAGAGTAACTGAAGGTCCAAAGGTTTCTACTTGGGTTATCAAGCAGGAACTACACTGAGAGCTCCATTTTGCATTTCCATGGGTTCCAGTAGCTGGCTAAAGCTTCCACAAACCTCACATCACACACACAAACAGCTCTTATTTATCACTTCCATCATATGTTAAAAATTTTCTTCTTTTCAGAGAAAACTTGGCCTTTTGAAAATAGGTTTATGAACTCACACGTATTTATGGAACTGGGACAGAGAACTGACATGGAATGTTCTCAGGATGATGGATGCAATCCTGTCTCCAGGGAAAAAAATTAGGAACCCAACCAAGGAAAAACACTCTGGAAAACTTCACATCAAACAAGAAAACGAAGGAGTGAGAAGAAATGAAACACATTTAAGCTCATGAAAAGGGAGTTAGTTCATGTCTGAGTTTTGTCTGATGCCCTGGTGATGGCCATCAGTGAAATCAGTGTGGGGGCACCCAAGCCAAGCTCAGGAGAAAGGCCAGCACAAGGATCACTGCAATGGTCAGTCCCGGGCACTGAAATGTATCCAGCTTGATTTGCTCCAATGAATTCAAAAATACTTTCCCTGTGCTGTATTAAATATAAACAAAGCCTTCACTTAGATTGCATATTCTCCTCTACAAGTATGTTATTTTAATTTCCCCCAAGAGCTAAAAAAAGAACCTTTTTTTATTTTTTTTTTCATTTTTATTTGATATACATAATGTAGGCTGGCAGTATTAGTGTAAGTGTTTTCTATTCATGGTTTTCTGAAACTTTCTGTTAGAAGGCTTTGAAATCAAACACCCTTTCTTTTTATCATATATTACTTCCTCCCTAGGAACTATTCCGTCTCTGTGCAGCGATCCCATTAGGCTTTTAACTTTCATATGAAAAAAAACCAACAAAAAACCCACCAAAAACCTGTGATAAAAATGTATTGATGTTTGAACACCATCCAGAGCAGTCAACTTCAAAACCAACACGCAGACACACAAATTTTGTGAATGGAAAATGGGAATTTGATTTACTGGGAGAGGAAAAAACTTCTGCCTAGGCAGTTACCATGTTTAATGGGCCATCTATTGACTTTGGGCATACCCAGCACAACTGGTGTTTGCAACTGTGTTTAAGGCTAGTTTTCCAAAGGAATGGACCACGGATTTATAGAAACCACAAGTGACACAAGTGACTTGTAGGCTGGGTGACGTCTGCAGGATTGTTTATTCTTACAGCAACCGAGGAGCCCACGATGGCTGCGATTCTGTTTGCACACTTTAAATTGGTATCAAAGAGGGAAAAGTAGATTTAAAGGACTTAAAACTATTGTACACAGTGAAGAACCTGAAATTATTAGCTTCATGGATCTTTTTTTGGTCTTCAAAATACGTCTTTGGGTTAAAATTTATGGAAAATTTCTCTTCAGCCCCATTCAGGTCTCTTCTTTTACCATGAAGTATTTCAATGGACTTGGAAGATCCTTTTTGACCAGTGCTTTTCAAATTTCTGATACAAGCTAATATAATAACAATGATAATAACAATCATAACAATAACAATACTACTACTAACAATACTAATACCAATACTACTGCTACTACTAGTAGCTATGTTGTAAAATTAAAGCCATAGATCTGTTTCATCTGAAATCAGCCAGATCCTCACCCAGGCTCTTGTGCAAACCAAAGGACCTGGCCAAGTGTTTGGGATGTAAAGGAAACCTCTCAGGCAATAGGGATAAAGGGGAGGACAGACAGAGGACTCGAGGTGCCCAGACTGAATTAACTCATGTTTATTATTGGAGCACCTGGTGGTGTGGCTTGAAGGAACACCTACACGCTTGCAAGGAGAGCCCCAGAGGACACACATTACCCTGGGCTGAGACTCTTTACCTTCCAACCGAGCTGCATAAATGCCAAATTTCTGTTAGGGGTGATGACCTTGATAAGATGCCATCCCGTGGCATCCTCAATTCCCCTGATTTATGCTCAAGTTGCCTTTTTCTCTGCTGGTGCTCAGTGGTTCCCACAGGACAGAAGATGACACTCACTCCTGTCCTCAGATATCTGCATGACCAGGCTATATCCACCAACCAGGACAGCTTGGCCAGGTAAATCCTGTGCTGCTGCTTCTATTCCTTGACTGGAAATACATCCAAACACTGCCTGGAGAAGCACAAGAAACCCTGATAATTTAACACATCCCTTTCGTGCACGTGACACCCACACCTGCACCAAAAAAAATCAGGTAAACACCCTTAGTGATAATTTAGAGAAAACCCAAGTTCAGGAACCTTCGAAGTGATTTCATTAAAATCAAACAGACTGCTGGTGCTTGACATAATTAAGGGTGTTTGATTTGGCTCTGAAGCAATGCAACAGCCTCACACAGAAAAGTGGTTGCAGCTTTTGTCCTAACAAATAGGGAGCATCATTTATTCTCTACCAGCTCTGGACCAATCCCCCGCCGTTAAAATCTTTCAAACATTTCTTCTTCACTTTTCCTGGCACTGCAGAGCAAAAGCAATTGTTTGACAGGTATTAATTTTGAAAACAAATGGTAGATTTTCAGATCAGCTGCTGACGAGAAGGCAGGGAAAGAGCAAAATTGCAGGTTCTTTAATTGCAAACTGGGAATTTTATAAACAAAATACACACAGAGTATCATTTATAATCATGATCCAGGCCAGAGCAATAATTATGATAAATCCTTTGTCAACCCTACTAAGAAGTCTTTTGTGAAGTAGTAGGGAATTAATTCACATTCTAGACAATAGTTCAATAAAATGCTTTCCAGCTTCTCTGACATATGGAATTCCACATGGGCTGCAATCAGATGTTCCCCAAATCACACTTTTTCATTGCTTAACTCCTTGACAGTTTAACATAAACAAGCACTGAATTCATTAAGCTGCAATTTTTAAGCTTTCTAATTAACTGAAACAGCTGAAGTTTGAGTCTCCAAACACATGTTAAAGGCTTAATTTTCAAGACATAAACCACTGTGAGCCCTGCAGTTTATTAACATTTGAGGTGTTCGACACAGAACTTTTCCTTGTGTTGCTATTCAAGGTTCTGCAAAATGTAGACTTACAATATTTTAACATAAAGTAATTAACAAAAGAACAAAACATCTTGGTTTTATAATGAAAGGCATTATTGCTTTGATTTGGAAACAGAAACTCTTTCACCATGAGCACCCTGATTATTTAGTCCAATCTTATCAGACTATTTTCATTGCTGCATTAGATGTCCTGTGGCTCCCTAAACAGCACTTAACTAAACTGAACTGAATTACCCTGAGCATATTGAAGCACTAGTCCTCAAAAATCAGGCACATCCCTGCTCTGTGTGGTTCATACCACATTCAGGGCAGTCCCTTCATTATTTTGGATGCAGCCCTGATGCAAGAGAAGGGGTTTTAACCCATTGAAGTCTTTTAATCTTTGGGAAATGTGCTTCTGAAAGCAACTGGGCTTTAATCTTTCTATAGTCTTAGGAATAAAAAAAAAAAAGGCTTTAAACTTTAAAGAAGGTGGATTTAGATTGGATATTAGGGGAAATTCTTCCCTGGCACAGGTTGCCCAGAGAAACTGTGGCTGCCCCTGGATCCCTGGAAGTGTCCAAGGCCAGGTTGGACGGGGCTTGGAGCAACTTGGGCTAGTGGGAGGTGTCCCTGCCCATGGCAGGGGGTTGGAATGGGATGAGCCTTAATGTCCCTTCCAACCCAAACCATTCCATGATTCTCTGACACACTTTATTACACAGTAAGAATTTGGCAGGTCAGGTGACTAATAATATGTCATCATCTCTTGGACCTGTATGATCCTTGCAACCAGGTGAGACCAGAAATGACTGGAGCACCGTAAGATATTTGGTTCCTCCCAAATTGTTTTTAAATTCAACCCCTTTGTACTGGATTTGGCCAGCTTTTAATTCTTAAATTAAGGAACAACAGCAACAGCATCACTTTAAATAGGGGCAGACACAGCATCTCTGTGGCTCATGGCAGAGATGGATCAGAGCTGATGGAGGGGAGAAGCCCTTTTAGCTCTTCTTGTCCCACCAGTCATGGATGGAATCCATTCAAAACACGTCTGACATGACCTCTGCCATTTCAGCAGACATTCAGCTGGACCGTGGTGGGACTCGTCTCGCTCAGCACAGATGGTGAGCTGTGCCCTCTTCCTTCACAAGAGATAACAAATGTGCCCGGGGCACCAGGTGCTCCATCCCTCCCGCCGGCGGCTTTACGTGTGAAATGTGAAGAGAGGAGGAAATGGCAGGAAGTGAAGCACCATCAGCAAAACTTTCATGTGGGTTTTGTTCCCAGGAAACCACTTCCTTTGTTTGTACGGGCTCGAGCAGGGATGGGACTGCATGGGGACTCTCGCTCTCAGCTAATTTAGCCAAGCCAGGAAAGCCATGGCACCCAACTAAAATCAAAGGAGGCATTTATTGTGCTATTATTATATGTTTATCTGAATTCTGCTGTCATGGAGTTTTTGTTGCATGAGAATTTCCCTCCTCTTCTTTTTTCTTTCTTCCCTTCCTTATTTTTTTCCCTGCCAAAACTGATTACAGTGAAATAAATTTTTGAGTTCGTTCAGAGCAGAGATAAAAACCCACTAAACTCTTGTGAATGGGGGACTAACACATAGATTTACACCACGAAGGAGCACAGCAATGCACAACTGGACTAATATTTGGACAAATGACATGGTTCCTTAGTGTTCCCTGATCTCATTGATCACTTACCTACTGAGGGTGGGGCACCAACCAAAGGGATAAAGCCCAGTAGCTTTCTGGAAAATTCTGGCATGTTCTCCTGTGCTCACATGAAAACACACCTATATCAGTGTATGTGAGTATCTAGTAATGATTAAAAGGTTGATTTTCTTTTCATATATCTAGTGGGAGAAAATGCAGAGAGATCTGTGCAGTCCCAGTGCTGTTTGACTTCCCTCATCACTGTAAATGGCATTTCTAATACTCGACATTTTCACACCTTTCCCTGCTCCAAAGGGGTGGATAACAGAGGGGCTCCAGTTCAATAAATCTGGTTATCACCCCTTCAGCTTCTGCAATAAAGGTGGTTACAAAACTCCTGCTACAAAACTCTCTATAACAAAGTTTTATCTCCATGATGCTACTGAGGAAAATATTGACTGTCACCACACTGATGACACAAAGACCACAAAATCCAAAGGAAAAAAACCCCACATATTAATGGCTTTGTTTTCTATATGTAGGCAATGACACAGTAAAGACTCTAAGCATGTGCTTAACTATAAGCCTGGGAGTGGTTTTACAGAAATTAAAAAAGACTTCAATCAATTGTTAAACTTTTCTGACTGCTCACAGGCTTTGCTAAGTCAACACTTCTCTGCCACTGGAGAGGCTCTGAGAATTTTGTACAACAGTGTAGGAAGGTTATATGGGGCTGGATCCAAGCACTGGACCACTATTTGGTGTGTAGTTACTTAGGATTAATAAATTTTCCATTGTGGAGAGGCTCTTGATGAAAGAGCTCTGTCATCCCAGAACATCTGCCATGGAAAAGGTATGGACAGCAAGGGTTGAAGTGGATTCTCTGAATATGGTTGAATGAGGTTCTTATAAATCCCACATGATTAAAAAGAAAGAAAGGAAAATTGCTCAAATACAATAGTGCATTGTTCATTATCATAAGAATCCTCCAATGTAGATAAAGGTTCCAGTTGTTTCTGAATTAAAAGATAAACTCTAGTATGGGTAACCCTTCCAGCAGCCTTGCTTTGGTTCTCTTCACAGACAGTGCACTTTTAAACCAGCAAAATTCCTTGTGTCTCATGTTTGTGAAGGCTTCAGGTTGCTCCAGTTTCCAACACCTCTGTGACAAGGGCAGCTGGAAGGATCAGCTTGGGAACCACTGGAGTCCCTCCCTCTTCAGGGGTGAGAACTGGAGTGGATTAATGGAGAATAGAGTGGGTGGGCTGCCATCCCCTAAACTGAAACAGGAGGGGGCTATGGGAAGAGGAGGAAGAATTAGAAAGTCATTTTATGTGTCTGTAACCAGTGAATTTGTTATAAAAAATAAAAGGGGCAAAGCCTTGTAAAGGTTTAATCCGTGGCCAGCGGCTTTGCCTCTGTAAAGCTTCATTCCAGCTGATAACACCTCCACATTACATCAAGAAGGTGAAGAGGAGGAAGAATCCTGAAATCCAGCAGGCAGCTCATCAGTAAGGGGCACAGGGGAAGCTCTCCCTGAAGCCTCAAATCCCAAGGTGTGTCCGGAAATGCACAGTGTGGAGCTGACACTGGCAGGACGTGGAGCTGTCGAGGGCTGGGAACTGCTGCCTTTCCCTGCTGACCCAGCAGCCAGCCCCTGGGATGGTGGTGTGTCTCAGCACAAAAAAAGCTCCTGGAGTGGGAAAAAGGGGATTGCAGCGGTGCAGGGTCACCTGCCAGCTTGCAGAAAGCAAACCCCAAGCCAAGCCGCATCCCGGGGCCAAAGGCTTAGCGAGGTTAGTCACCAGCAACCAGAGCATCCCAAAATAAACACCTATGTGTTTTTTGTTCCTTGGTCTGATGGTTGCACCCCTTGAGCGGGGACAGGCTGGAACAACCTCCCTGGAGTGCCTCAGGATTTGCTTTGGAGGTGGAAGTAAGGCCTTAAGTCAATTGACAGCTGTTGGAAAAATCTGTGCTGGGAAAGACGTGGGGAAATTGTGAGAGCAACCACAGCTCACTTTGGTTGAGAGGGCTGGGGATGGTACAGAAGAGGAACGATCAGGACCTGGAGCTGCATCCCAGAGCAGCTCTGGATAAACCAGCTCTGAAATTGCTGCTGCCCTGTCCTGTCGCACCCTTCCTCCTCCTGCTTCTCTTCATGGAGATGCATCATAGCTGGAGACCAGAATAAAACTGCCAACCACTCCATTTAGAGGACAATTTTAACCTCTTTTGCCGTTCAGGATCACTGACAGGCCAATAACTGTGCTCTCAAAGGGCATTTGAGCAACATAATTTGTGAAATGCCTCTTCAGGTATTTTGCTGATTGCAGATGGAGAAACACATTTATGTTCCTCAGCTGGAAGAATGTGGGTCATTTCTGGTGTGAACAGTTCCACTTAACAGCATAGGACTTTAATTCCCTTAAAATGTGCTGATGGAAGAGAGACATCATCATTCCATGGGCATTAGCTCTGGTGAAATCCAAAGCAAAATGGTTGATGGTGAGAGCAGAGCAGCCTGGGGAACCAAGGGTGATGATGGCACTGCTGTCCAAGGGGGGCTTGGGATGCATGGGACTTGCCTCCTGCTTCAGGTCTCTGGCATTGTCTTCCCACCCCACTCCCAGCACCGGTTCCTTGTTTCTTCACTGTGATGTGGAAAAAGATGGTCCCTGGGATGTGTCCCTCGTCCTTGAGACAGCAGAATTTGGTTTGCCTCCATCTCATTCCTTGTTCTGCACAGTGTGCTCAGTAATTGTTTAAGCTGGTGCTGAGGTGCAGAGACATTGATAAAATTTAAAGATTAGAAATCAAATTGTGCCAAGGAGCTTGGTCAGCTTTCCCTGACCTTGATCTGTTGCTGGAGGTGGCTCTGATCTTCCCCACCACTCACACCCTTCTCCACAGACAAGTTTAATGACCTGAAGAATAGTTTTGCTTTTGTCACTCATTATTTGCAGATCACTTTGGAGCAAACCTCACCACGATGGTGAGCAGGACATTCAGAAAAGATTTATAAGACTCTGCTTGTTTCAAAGGAAACAAAATTTCACACAACTCTTCATTCTGTTGTGTTGTCCCTGTAGGTCAGAAGCATCCTGGGTGAGGCTGCTCCAGCGAGGTCTTGTGGTTTTCCTAAGAACAACAGACGTGGGATAATTACACAAATAGGTCCCGACCTCCAGCTCTGTCTGATCTCCCATTACATCCAAGTGGTTTGGATCAGGACCAGCACCATAACTCAGGCTGAGGTCCTCTCCATCGAGGTGAGGATGGGGTTTGCCCCTTCACTCCGTGACACTTGTGGCTCTGTAGGTATTTTGATAAGAAGACGCTTGGCAGGTGTTTTTGTTGTCTGAAGTCACACAAAATCTTGAGAACAATGCTGTCAATTCCTGAGCTCTAATTAATTATTGATAATGGCTCTTGTAGAGGAAAAAATGCTTGAGAAAAAAGGTAATAGGTAAAAAGTAGTTAGCAAAAGCTCTTATTATCAATCTTGCTTTGCTTGCTTAGGTTCTCTTTCACCCAAGGCTGTCTCCACTTATCCATGAAAATGCAGGCGTTGGACATAATTTTGGTGTTCAGGATTAAAATGGATATTTCTTATACAACTGTAGGCCCAATCCAGATCAACTGGAGTCACCAAAGCCCCAGATTTCACCAAATCCATCTGTAATTAATTTATTTCTTGTGCCCATAACACAACCTCCAGGTACAATCCAAGCTCTGGGTGTTGGAAGTTCCATCTGCTTCAAATTATGGATGGGCATTTTTCTTTTGCTTGTATGCAAGTTCAAACAAACACATAAGGACTTTTGCACCAAAACAAAATAATGAAGAAGGACTAAAAATGTGTGAGGAAGGAGAAAACAATTAATTAGTCTGAAAAACAAAATCAATCATTCCTTTCCTCCTTGACTTTTTAGTGGCTAGAACTGCTAAAGTGCCTTCTGAAAAGAAAGTGAAACCACCACTATGGTCCAAAAAGCCACAGTTATTAAGTGACTTCAGCTTCAAATTGTAAAGGACTTTGGGGGGACAATGACTTCTTTGGCTCACACATAGACCCTACAAAGAATTTAGACTGTCCCAGAAATTTTTACCTTCCTTAAGAAACCATATGCCCTTACTGGAGCACTTTTGTAAAACCGCGAGTAAAATGTAATGAGTTCAGCATTTTCATATCATTCTAATTTTCTTAGCTGATATTTGAGATAAAAGACAAAGCCTGCCTTGGTTTCAGTTCAGAGGACGTTCTGTACTATGGCTTCACTTTTCTGAAATACTGATCAAAGCAGAGCTGTGAAATCTTACTATCCCATTGCTAACTGCACTGTTGACTTTGTGCATACTTCCAAAATCCCTGCTTCCCCTTAGACCTTTTGACCACCTTATTAAAAGGAAAAAAAAGGCAAGATATTTGCATTTGGTACTGTTCAGTGCTTTCTTGCTAGAAACAGGCTTGCCAGGGAGGTGAAACACAATTTTCCTGTTCTATAATTAAAAGAATAAACCTTTGCCATGGTACCTCCAAGCTTGCTCTGCTCTGAAACATGTGTGGTATCGTTTTGCCTACTGTGAGGGATGCAGTTCATTAACCTTGGAGACACCGTCCTCATCAAAGACAGGAGGCAAACGACTCAACGAGTTTTCCCCTCAGATTCTCTGATTATATTAATCCCAGAAGATCTGAACTTCATTTTCTTCCCATCTGGGATGAGGATCCAGCAGGGAGAATTTCAAGGTACCCAAATGTTTCCATAACTGTCTCAAATAACCTCATGCATTTCAGCTCAGCAGCTGTGTAACCAAGAGTGGAGGTGTGGGGCTGCCCATCAGGCTCAGCCTATCCCTGTCCCTGGGTTCTCCTGGCAGAGGAACCTTTTCTGGGGGCGCTGAAGGTTCCTGGGACACCTCACCCATCACCTGATGCCATCTCTGTGGAGATGCTTCCTGTCACATTTTCCCCAATAGCTTTCTCCTTCTGCAATTTAAATTTTAAATAAAGAAAGAAAGGAGACGTGGTGTTGGTGGAGTGACAAAATGAGGCACAGCAAAGATGTGACTGTCTGTGAAAGTGTCTTCCAGGCAAGTTTCCTGGCAGGGAAGGGACCAGCTAGACCAGTTAGACAGTGGGTGGTTTGAGGTGACACTAAAATGACTCTGCTGCTCTTGGGGTGGTTTTCTGCAGTGGCCGTGGGGATTGCAGACCTACAGGAAACTGTAATTTTCATTTCAGCAAATTTAACATCCTGGGGACACCCTCGTGGGTGGGGGTGATGACTGAGGGGCTGGAAGGACACATGAGTGTTGCATGGGGTCTAACATCTCAGGTGGGACATCTGCACAAGAGCTTTGGGCACACAGGCACCCTCACCCTAAGCAGGGGACTCACCTACACACGTGTGCAGGAGGCCACTGGGGGAGCTGACACTGTTCAGCTTGTTTCTGTGGTCTCTGAACATCAGCCTTGAAGTCAGTCTTCTTTCCTGGAGGAAAAAATAGTAGTTTTGACATTCCAAGAAATCCCAAAGGGAAAAATACTGAAAATTAAATGGCTTGGTCTCCATCCAACTCACTTACTCATGGGAGATAAATGATTTCGTATGCTAATGACTATTCCCTCAAATCTCTGACATTTTCTTACAATGTACTTAAGTACAGTTTGTTTTGCTTTCTGTCTCCACAACAATTACAAAGATTTATATTTTATTGCTCCGGTTATGTTTGCCAGGACCACACTTCCTTTCCTTTTTAAAGGCGCAGTGATATTGTCTGGTGTACGGCACAAACCAGAGCTTTCTGAACAGCTCAAAGGAAAATAAACAAGGCTGAACTTATCTGGTGGAAGAGGGCAGACACTTTCTCTCGGCACAGCGAAGCCAATAAAGGCTTCTGGCTCTTTTCTCCTCGACAGATCAGTACACACAGAATCAGCAGCAGTTCATAAGCAAGACAACTCTGTCACCTTTCGTGATAACTTAAAATTAATTCCTCCTTCCAATGTGATTATGAACGGCTAAAACCTGCCACCTTTCCAGGCGCTTCTGGTGGTAAGGGCTGATTCCTTCGGTCCTACTGTTTGGCAACGGGATGTATGTGGAGGAGGGACTCCTGTGTTGGTGCAAGCTGGTGGAGGAACAAAGTGCCACTGTGTCCAGGTAGCACAAACAATGACTGTTCTCAGTGACACCTTTCCCCTCCTCCACCCATCTCCCAGCCCTCGGGGTGACTCACATCTCCACTGAGGAGGACCCAGGGGAGGAGGAGAACTTCCATTCGTGGCCTCCCCGCAGACTTTGCCAGCCGGGATGCTGGTGCTAAATTAGCACTGCTGGGTTGAGACTGCAGGGAACAGAGCTGAGGTCACTCTGTTTCAGCCTGGAAACCAGATAACCCTGGGCTGCAACGGTGCTTTGCCCATGGCTGTCTGAGGAGCCTTTTCCATCGCCCTGTGGCTGCCATGTGTGAGCAGCTCAGCACCACAAGAGGTGCTGAGCCCCCACGGTGCTGCTGTGGCACCCAACTGCCTGCCACTAATGACAAAATCACCCAGAATTGCAGCATATCCTGAGCTGGAAGGGAATCCCAAGGGTCATCCAGTCCCCAAGAGTCACCCCCTGTGCCCCAGAGCATCATCCAAACCCTCCTGGAGCTCTGGCAGCCTTGGTGCTGTACCCACTGCCCTGGGGACCCTGTTCAGTGCCCACCACCCTTTGGGGGAAGAACATTTTTCTAATATCCAACCTAACCCTGCCCTGACACAACTCCAGCCGTTCCCTGGGTGCTGTCCCTGGTCCCACAGAGCAGAGATCAGTGCCTGCCCCTCTCGAGGAAGCTGTAACTGCAATGAGGTCTCCCCTCGGTCTCTTCTCCACACCGAACAGACCAAGTGCCCTCAGCTGCTCCTCACATGGCTTCTCCATCTTCCTTCCCCTCCTCTGGACGCTCCCTAATGGCTTCATATCTGTTCTCTCATTATTTCATGCCCCATGTTGTTTCAAAAGCATTTTCCCCTTCTGGACCTGCTGTCGTGGCGGAGAGCAGGGTGGTCAAAGACATCCTGATTCACTGAGCAGGTCTGGCTGCCCGAGCTGTGGGCAGTGACCGTGGGAGCACTGCTGGTCCTCTGGAACACAGACCTCCTGAGGGGTGGCCGTGTGTGTGAATTGGCTTCAGGGCTCAGTTCCATCCAAAAACGGGCTGCTAACAATGACCTCAGGCAGGTCAGACCCAGTCTTGTTTGTGCAGACAGGGAGAATCCACTGATTGTGGCTTTCTTGGGAATCGTTTGCAGTCCATGAGTAATGTGGACCACAAGATGAAAAAAAAATAAAAATTAAAAAGGGAGTCTAAAAAAAAAAGAGAAAGGAGAAAAGACAGTGGAGTCAGTGTTTTCTGCTGTGTGCTAGGGACACCTTGAGCAACACCATTACCAAAAGTCTCTCTTCATATGAGCTGTAGCAGTTTGGAAATGGAAAGCCTGGTGAAAAATGATGTCCACAGATCCTTCTCTTTCAGGATCACCATGAGTTTCATCAGAAAAATGCAAAGTGGTGGTGACTGCAGTCTGGGACAAACCTTTCCCCTCTCATTTGAACTGCTTTAAGCACTGTCAGTGGCTGGGAATCTGCATCAGAGCTGGATGCAGCTCTGTAACTATCCCCTGTCTGAAATGTACATTATTTAGGGTAAGGAATGTACATTGCATGTTGTATATTATATATCTTTCATCATCATTTTGTCTATAGATTGCAGTGATGGACTCAGAGTCAGAAATTCAGGTTTCAGTTCCTGGCCCCTTCCTTAGACTTCCTGTATGACCTTGGGAAAGTCTCCTTATGCTTCCATTTATCACTCAGTACTTTGGGAAAAGGAAATAAGAGCACAGGATACTCTTTTGTGGGATGCAAAAGGCAGCTTATTGCCAAAATTTGAATGAGAAAAAATGCCTATCACTTCTACAGCTGATGAAAGAGCAGAGGGATGCCACGAAGCGTGTTCAAAACTTTAATAATTCCCAGTGGTTCTAAAGATATTCTGGTTTTCTCACCACTAGTCAGCCTTCCTCTGCCATTTGTTCCTGGTGTCTTCCAGCAATTCCTTTTGCAGTGCTCATTGCAGAGGTCTTTGTCTGGTGCCAGCTGAAATAGGCAGCCATAATAAAGATATTTTATTTCAAAGCTTCTCTCTCTGCTCGTGGCCAGAAGGTCTGAGTATCTTCCACTGTGTTGATAATAATAATAAAAAGGCAAACTGCAGAATTGTCCTCAGCTTGTGCTCAGTCTAAGCACTTCTCATTTGAACTGTTTTGGGGAGATAGAGAGAGGATTTCATGAGTTGGATGCCACAGGTCGAGGTGTGTTGTTGGCAAACCCCACCTGCCCCATGGGCTTGAAACAGGGGGGGTGTCTGAGGTCTCCAGCCCCACTGGCACAACATGTGATGGTGCACAAGCCCCTGTGATGTGGCTGTGGCTTCCGCTCCCCGTCCTCCCCCTTGCTGGGAGCATGGCCAGGCCACCACTGCAGGCAGCATCACCATTCAACAGAACAATAAAGTCTGAGCTCCTATTCCCAAAGGGAAAACGTAAATTGCAAGATCTTTCCTAAAAATATGGATTATGAAAGTGCATCCATTTCTATTGTCTCAGTGAAACGTTGTGTTAACTGAGCTTAATCAAACACACATTATTTGTTTCTGTAGATGAAATTCTCTGGCCTGTGTTACCCAGGTCAAACCAGATGATCTAATGGTCCCTTTGGCCTTAAAATTCCCTGGAACAATGAAACATGGGTTTCATTAATGGAGCTAGACAAGAATGGAGTATGAACTACACATATCCTAATAATACATCTTTCAGATTCCTATGGCATTTGTCCATCTTTTTGCCAGACTGCAGCTTGTGGAGTGAGGCAGGGCCCTGATCTCTCTCCCTTGGGAACAAACTCCTGACCCTGCCTTGTCTATTGAAAAACAGATGTCTGCATGCTCTTGCAGGACATCTGATCATCCAAACTCAAGTGTCTGCAGCACCTCAATCTCCTTTTCTCTCCTTTCAGTCATGGGTAGCAAAAATCCTGCTGTCCATGGTATGTACCATGTTAAAACCCAATCCAAAGTCAGGTTCTGTTCCTGGGGCTTTAGTTTTTCCATTCTCTATGATGACCTGCTTTGACATCAAGAAGAGAGAAGGCTTTAGGGCGAACTAATTATGGGATGCTCACTTAAGGGTTGAATTTGGTGATCCTTGTGGGTCCCTTCCAACTCAGAACATTCTGTGATTCTGCAATTGTGGCCTTCCAGTACCTGAAGGGAGTCTACAAAAAAGATGGAGAGGGGCTTTCTACAAGGACCTGGAGTGCCAGGACAAGGGGGAATGGCTTTAAACTGAAAGAGAGTAGGTTTAGATAAGATATCCAGAAAAAATTCTTCCCTATGAGGGTGGGCAGGCCCTGGCACAGGTTGCCCAGAGAAGCTGTGGCTGCCCCATCCCTGGAAGTGTCCAAGGCCAGGTTGGCTGAAGCTCTGAGCAACCTGGTCCAATAAAAGCTATCCCTATACTAGATGATCTTTAAGGTCCCTTCCAACCCAGGTTATTCTATGATGATTCTATGATAAGATAATTCTGGAAATACAATCCCTGTGTATCTACTTGCATCCAATGAAGCACTGCTGGCTTGGTCCATAACCGTAATTCTGCAGAACGACACCCTTTGTGCTTCTCCTGGTTGATCACTGAAGAAGAGAAGGAGAACAGAAGGTAGATACAGCTTGGCAGACATGGGGTTGAGCATGAGGACCTTCAGCAGTGAATGCCACCAGCAACAAGATGGCACCAGGGGACATTGCAGCCCTCACCTCAGAGCGGCCACATCTGTATGAGCGAGGCTTTTCTCTCCAACTCCATCCCTTCCTGACCTCCTTAATGCCTGTGGATGTGCACAGCCACTGCAGAGATTCTTCCAGCCTCTGGGAGTCCTCCCATTTGTGTGAAAGACCAAGGGGAAAACAAAAAGGGCTGCAGAAGGATCTCATGGCAAAAAGCAGCCCCCCCTGCCCGGCCTGGGCAGGCTGTGATTACAGACAGCATTTCTCAGAGGGAAATGATATATCCTTCCCAAGGCAGGCCCATGACAGCCGTCATGCTTTGTGGCTGCGCTGGGTATGTGATGATGTCATTTCAGAGAAGGAATCAAAGATTGGCTTCAATTTGAGGAGGTTTAGTTGTTTTGGTGTTTTTCAAACTTTGCCTTCATTTGCTTTTATTTTTTTTTTAACATTCAAAATTCACACAGAGACGTTTCCAAACCCAGCCTCTCTCCAAGAGCCTTCCCTCCCCGTTCCCTCTCTCCCTGTTGTCCCGTGCTGGCGCCGGGCACTGGATCCTTACTGGGAAACGGGTAGGTCACACGGTTTACTGTCAGCCACAGAGACCTCTTTGGCCACCGCGTGAATCACTCTGGAGAGAGTCTCATTTTCTGCACCACCTCCCAAAATGTCAGAGGAAAATAAAACCCACTGTGTGACTGCAATGAGGCATATTCTGGTCCTGTTTATTTTGTAGGCAGACAGCCACTGCCAGCAAGCAGCGTTAGCTATAGGTTCCAAAAAACTCGCCTTTACCAAGGACATTGTATGTGAAGGAGAACTGCCAAATCCTCCAGGCTGGAATGCCTGTTTTCCAGGGAACAGGCTTTTCTGGCATGTCTTGAGCAATCCAGAGTCAGATGGCAACCAAGTGAGGGATACAGAGACCCTGTGCCAGCGAAAGGAGTGCCAGCAAGAGGAGTGCCACCGCTGCAAGGGGGCAAGTCAGATGTAAAATGAGTCCTGAACCTCTGCCCCGCTCCCAAAAATCATTAATCTTCTCCTGAAGGAGGAACCATCCCTGTCTTGGCCCAGTGCCCAAGCCCATCCTGGCTTATCACTCAGCCAAGCAGGTCAGTCAACACCGGGACTTTCCATCTCCGAGGATGGGCTGCAGGAAGCCAAAACCTGTCACTTCTTTCCTCTGCCTCATTAGATCCTGCCTTTCACAGGATGCTGAAATCGAGACCCCGTGTGTTCAGGGACAGATAAATGGCTTCAGAGCACCAAATAATGGAAATTCTAACACAAGGGCCTATCGGTGGATCTGATGTTTTCACATTCCCCAGTAAGACTTTAGTAAGGGCAATAATTAAGAAAAGGTTTTGCAAAAAGCACCAACTAACTTTTAAAAGGGATCTTGGATGCAAATCTGTTGTCATGAGCATGATTTGCTGAGCCTCAGAATTATGGTCTTAATATTGGGAAGAGTTTTGGAGGGACAACAGGAGTGCTGTAGAAGGAAGGTGTCTCCCATCTCCCCGATGGAGGCTGGAGTGGTTTGGCAAACATATTTCTGTAATTCAGAGCCCAACTTGTCAAAGTTTAACCACCAAAACCCACCTGCAGCTTTCAAACCTTTTGGAATTGACCTGATCTCTAAAAGATGAACAGCCCTGAGCAGTTTTATTTCAGTTTTGTAGGAACTCATGAGCTGAGAAGGTTTGTTTAGGTGCACTCAGCTTCACCAGTTGATGAAGCATTTGACCCCAAATTAAACGATGTGATCATACCAGATCTAAGCAAAGCATCTACACCAGAGTCATGTTTCTGGCAGTGAAAATGTATAAGAAAAATACATTTAAAAAAGCATAAATATAGTGAAAATGTGTAATGCTAGCTCTCTAAATCCTCCCACAGCCTCCATAATTATTGCTTGCATTGGGTGATTATGTGTGTTTGGGAACTCTAATCTCCTTCTGTCGGCCTGATCTTGGCAGGATCCGAGGCCCTTTGCTCGCTGTGCTTTCAGTGATCCCGTGCTGTCCCAGCTATCGGGAGCAGAGATCTCCTCTGTGGTCTCTCCCCGCTCCGTGAGATCATCGACACATTTGCACTTATGTTCCCAGATTACTTAAACACGGTCCTACCTTAATCAGCAAAGTGTCAGCTCTCACACTTGGGAATGACAATTGCAGTGGTAATTTTAAAGGTATTTCTCATCTGCGAGAAGCCAAGATATTTTTAAAAGAATGACATCAAGGGAATATTTGGTTTAAAAATTTTAGCAGAGGGGGATGGCTATTTGTGCACTTTATGTTTCCTTTTAACTTCAGGCCCGTTTTTTTGCTCTTTCAGGGAGAGTTTTCTGTGTAAGCAGTTGCTGTGTAACTCCTTTTCCTCTTCCCTGTAAATGCTGGGTACCTTATGGAGCAAGAAGCCACAATTGGGAATGCATTCAGAGACCATTAGTACAGGAAGTCGGGTCAAATCCAAAGAAACCATGAAGCAGTAAGTTTGAAAACACCGTATGAATGGCCTTTTCATACCGCCGCTTTCAGGTGGAGTTTGTTTTTGGATTAAAGGAGTTTATTCAGGTATTCACAAATATCCCAGCTCTCTGAACTGGCTGGAATGTGGAAACCTCCAAGTCATAATCAATTGCCGTAAAAGGGGTTGGCATGTTCTAACTGGGGAATAGAGGGATGAAAGAGTCATAATTAGGTGACACGCCTTCAAAATGGGATGAAAGGCCCAAAACATCCTCAAAGACGCAAGAAAATATGAAAATCTCAAATCACCTCTTTCTTTAATTGCAATCAGGACATTCCAAAAATGTTGGTTTCAGATGTTTTGCATGTACCGAAATCCCACATAATTTTTCTCCCCCTGTTGCCTTCTTGGCAGGGGAATTAAAAAATAAAAGGGCACAACACAACTGAAATGTGACAGAGCCTTGTTCTCTTCCATCACAGGGGCTGCAGGAGCTGGGATTCCTGCACCCTGAGTATAATAAAAATGCTCAGGGTGAAAGTTCGGATGGTTGAAGTGGGATGCCATTGAAAACACTGTCTTTGGCAAGGTGATACTTGGAGATGCATCCACAATTTTTCCCTCTGGACACATGAGAGAGGGAAGCTGGTGACCTGAGTTCAGCGACAGCAGGATTAGAAATCAAAGGAGAGGGAAACTAGAGTGGTTATCACCACAGGAATCAAATATGGATGGAAAACATCCTTGGGGGAGGACAAAGACAGTGCAGCATTTCTTTTCCCTGGTAGGAGATGTGTAGGGTTTCTGTCCTTTCTCCCCACCTTCTTGAGCTTCCAGGAATGGCACCTTTCTGTGACCTGAACCTTGATCTGGTTCAACAAAGACCTCAATGTTTTCAGCACAAACCACCTTTGGCTGCTTGCAAGGACAGCCCAGGTTTGATGTGTGCCAAGTGCTCTGGAGATGCAATTTGCAAGAGGGGTGTTAATTATTGTCCCTGTGAAGCAGCTGAAAATGTGGATTTTAGAGCACACTTTCACGGTTCTGAACTAAACACCAAGTCAGATCTTCGGGCACTCATTGGGACCAGCTTATTTCAAGCTTCAGCTGCTTTGTGCTGTTGGTAATTGGAGGCTATTGTTTCCCAGCTCAGTGTTAAAAGAAGGAGAAGGTTATTGGGAACTGGCAAGTTTTCTGGAAATAAGTGAAACCTTCTTCATTTCTCGTACTGGGCCCACACTGGATGGCACAGCCATAAACACCCCTTATAAACAGCAAATATACGAGAGGAAAATCCACATTTTATACATCCTGAAGCACTTGAACCTCTGAGTTCTCTGTGTTTAGAGAAACATTTGGTATGGCTTCAGACGCCCTTCAAAGTAAAATCCACTCCCATTCCTATTACATAGTGGTAAATATTTGGCACTTACTAACCAGTATCTTAACTGCCTTTTTTCCCCCACTGTGGTCCTCACTATCCCACTTGGCACACACATCCTACTGAACCTTGTTCTTTTAAAACACACAAAGTTCCTTTTCCCCTCCCACAGGTGCACAGACATGGAAGGGCTGGAGGATTCAAGCCCAGCCTTGAAATTTGCTTTCACTATGGACTGACACTGGTAAGAGAGCAATATTTGCAAGGATATTATTGGTGAAATTACTAGAACAGACTAGGATGTGTGCATTTTTATGCAGTGTTTTTGCTCTGACCAACGTGCTGACCCAAATTCCATTTTGGTTCTCATATCAACAATTGTTGGGTGCAGCCAGCCAACATTTTTTTGATGGAGCAATTTTCTACCCACACTGGAATGTTGTCTAAATTATATATGAAATGCAGGAATTCGGGATAAATTTACAGCCTCCAAAAAGGTGAGATATCAAATTTTGGCTTTCCCACTTCTTTTTAATAATGGCAAGTCATTTCAATTTAGCGCCATAGAAACACTTAATTTTGATTTTCTTCCTTTGACTCATTTGGGTCAACCAGCCCATTATGTTTAACAGCATATTATTTTTACATTATGTTACATGTTGCCTGGGCCAACACTGGCACACAGGGTGGAAACTTGTCCCTTCCACTTCTCTGCATCCTTTGCAGTGGTTTCCATTCGCTCCATGCTGCTGAAACCAACTCTGCTGCTTCCTTTGCTCAGGCTTTTCCAAAGATTTCTCTTGGAGATGCTCTGCTGCACATTTCCAAGGGTCTTGTGTCCAGCTTGGCAGAAGCTGGCTCTGGATGGAGCTGGTTCCTGAGCTGGATGTTTAAAATTGCCTCCATGAAGATGCTCAATGCTCTCCCTCCTGGTTTCACTGCTGGAGTCAAGATGACCATGGACCCCTTGACCAGTGTTTGTCCCCCAGCACTGGCTCAACTCCCCTCTTTTTGTAGGGTCCTACTTCAGTTCCTGCAGCATGAACATGTTGATATTTATCTGGCAGCTCACTCCAATTTCCCCAGTAGAGTTTTTGTGCTTGCTGTGGGAATTGTGTTGTCCAGTGTTCCTGCCTCCAGAATATTTAGATATAAAGAAAAAAGCTGGAAGAGGATGAAACCTCAGATCTCTTTACTGGTGATGAAATCTTTCCATACTTTGCCCTGACCTCCTTTCAGTCTTTTCCTCTATTTTATTTTGTTTTGTTTTTGGAAAGCATCTCGTTTTCTGCCTAACCTCTGAGTGACTTGCCAGCTCTCCCAGTCCCATATATTAACTGCTGAAAGAATTGCTGTGTTGAAAAGTCTGTGCTTTATTCTGAGGCTGCCCCTTTCTGAATTTCATCCCTTGCTAAGTTTAGGAAATGCCATGATCAGCCTTTCCAGCCTTGCTGTCACCTCCTTCTCAGGTCAGTCGGCCAATACTGCTCTGCCCAGGGAGGTGCGTGTTGGCATTTCCTGCTGCACAGGAAACTCTTCTTATTTCTGAAGCTCTTTGGCTCTCCCAGGAGCTCCAGTTTTGGGAGTTGTCGCTGCATTCTGGGGAATTTCAATTCTATAACGTTCTATAAATGGTCAGGTTGTACAAAGAACTTATTCAAGATAAAAAAACTGTGCTTAAATAGCAGCTTAGGTTGGATTAGGGAATACGTGATGGAAAACAAAGACGTGCATTTTGTCTCAAAAGGAAATAAAAATAAATTCATGCCACGGCTGCCTGTGCATTGAGATCTCTTTAATGCTCTTGGATTGTGCACACTGATGGTGGCTGTGCAAGCAAAGGTTGAGACTGTGCTCATTTTAAGAGGAATTGACAGAAATGACAGTTTACTTGCTACAAGAAAGAGAAAAACAGAAAACAAAATTAAACAAAAAAGTTTATGGTTTTGAGTAGGGAGGTAACACCATCTTCCATGTGCTCCTGGTTCCCCACAGAAGGATTTGTAAGGGTTAAAAAAGAAACTGGTGCCTCAGAGCTCTGGAGTTTCTGGACACTGAACTGGAGTAAGTGTGCTGGAGACAGTTCTTTACAAGGACAATATTTGCTGCCCTGGAGTGTTCATTGTGCTTCCTATGGCCTCTGGAGAAGGCAGTCATCAAAATCACTTTGAGAACAGAAAACCAATTTGTTTTCCCACTATTCCTAGAGAGCTGCTTGAGCTTTGTGGATTAGTAGAAGACCCCCTTTGACAGCTATGCCAACGTCATTCTTTGACAGTGGGTTTTACTGAAGAAGGAAGGATAGTTGTGATTCAAACATGTGGAGAATCTTGCCTTTGGCTGGGTGAAATCTTGCTGCTGTCATGGGCTCTGTTTGGAAATGTGAAGGATGAAGCAAAGGAGGGTCACAAGATGTGAAGGAAAGTGATCTGATGTGAGGTTGCCAACAGGTTTAAAACATGAGGTCAGGATCAGTGGGCTCCTGTGATAAACTCAGGAAAAAAAAAAAGACAAAAAAAGACTCTAAACCACTTAGAGTGAGAGGAGAAAATGGATATGTTATAATTAAGGGCCAATCAGACCTCTGGTGCTGAATAAAAAAAGAGCAAGTAGATGAAGAGATAAGGAGTGGTTAAACCCCTCCTTGATGACAGACACAGTGACTGCTGAGCAAGAATGAAGGGTATATTGACTGAAAATAATTTCATTTGGGTGACATGTTTCTCTTTTCTCTGCCTTTTCTAAAACCTGAGTACTGCAACAAAGCTCTCTCTCTCTCTCTGTCATCTCACCTCAACAAATCATGACCAGCCTCAAACACTGGGACTTGGAGAATGTTTGCTGGTGGAGCAGGGAATGCACTGCCACCAGTGCTGCTGCCACATCAATGAATCACAGAATGGTTTGGGTTGGAAGGGACCTTACAGACCATCTCATTCTACCCCCTGCCATGGGTAGGGACACTTTCCATTAGACCTGGTTGCTCCAAACCCATCCAGCCTGGCCTTGGACACGTCCAGGCATGGGGCAGCCACAGCTTCTCTGGGCAACCTGTGCCAGGTCCTCCCCACCCTCCCAGTAAATGGGGCACAAAGTTTGCAGACTTGCAGACATCTCAGACATCTTGCAAAGAGCTGGTTAAGGAGATGTTGAATCCCTGAGGGTGGAAGGAGGAGGCAGTTTGGTTAAGGCAGTTATCCCCCTACACAACATCAGCAAAGGGTGCACCCTCTCCTTGTGTGATGAGGGGAGCTGTGTCCTTCCTTGCTCCAGAAAGAAATTTGTGGCACAGTTGTAGCACTTGGCTATAAACAGTGCAGGAGCCATCTATGTTTCACATCTCTAATGTGAAAATGGTGAGGTGGGTCCCTACAGAGCCATTGTGTATTCAATCCTCTGTGTTAGCTGGGCAGACTGAATAATTACACACATTGATATGGGGAACCAGCTCTGCAGGCAGGGTTTTGCTTTTAATGCAGACCAATGGCTTCCTGTTTTGGAAATCTTGCCTCTTCAGTGCACAAATGCATAGTTTTGTATGTGCATAATTTGTGGCTGTAATTTTAGAGGCTCATTAAATAACTTGGCTGTGGAAATCAAATTGCCTTTCATCAAAATCCAGCAAGAGCTGAACTAGTTCTGTCCATCACAGCAGCCCTTCTGGTCTTCGTTACATGGCTCGAAAGTACAAATGCAAATGGGGCTGTGGGTCTGTAGCACAGGAGGGAGAAAAAGGCAGTTTGGAAGAGGGAATGATGCTGGCAGCAGATTTTCAATAGCAAGTTGGTCCTCTGAGGAGAAATGAGAGCTGCTCTGTTTTTCTGCCCGGGCAAGAAAGCAAAGGAAAGTCCTGAGCGACGGGTTTGGATGGTGCTGCCTGAGCCCATCTGACACGTCCAGGAGCCCCATGGTGCCCTGCACTGCTCAGGGGACCTTCTGCCACTGGTACTCAACAAATCCAAGTCTGGGACATGAGGAATAAAACCCTGCTGATACCATCATACCATTTCTTTCCACCATGAGTAACTACAGTGGACTTTTCTGGCAGGAGGTACCAGGCTTGATGCCATTTCTGGGATTGCTCTATTCACGTTGGAGAAACACTATGAAATAACTCACCTACAAGCTCATAAAGTCCAGATTTATTATCAGTGTAACATTAGAGGAATGAGAATGAAAACCGAATGCAGGTGAAGAATGAGATGGGGAGAGGCAGAAGCTCTTTGATGTTCTACAGCATAGTCCAAAGTCAAGTGGAGATTTTTTTAGAATTTTATTTTAATCTTTACCTGAAAGTGTTAGCACACTGCTCCTTTTTAGTGGGGCTCACACTGAAATGAAAAGAACTGTGGCACAAGAAGGGAAACCTGCTTTCTGCTGTGGCAGTGTTGCTTGGTTTGTATCCTGTATTCTTTCAGCTGACCAAAAACTCAGACATTTTCTGTGACTTTGTCTTTATTCTGCATGACCAGCACAACCTTCTTCCCTCTAACAACCCTCACTCTTGCAATGCTATTTCCTTGGAGGAGGGTGGGTTCAGAGGTGTGTTGGGAAAGAAGGAAAAACACAAAGCAATTTCAAAAGGTCCAGTGTCTAAAAGGAAAGTTTAAAACAGGGAGACAAATAAAGAGATAAGACAGATGCTGTTTCCTGTGGAAGGGGAGACGGCTCTTTGGCAGCTGATGAAGAAGAGATGGGATTCCCCCTTCCTCTGATCCCTTCCATTTGGGGTTTCAGGTGTCTTCTTCAGAAACCCAAAGGTCACGCAGGGGACAACCCGCTCACCAGAAGGGCCATGGGGCTGCCAACGTGTCAGGGATTCAAAGACCACTGACAGAGATAAGAATGCAGGAGAGGTGTAACTTAAGTGTCATCTTAGAGCTACTGGGAGCTCAGATACACTTCAAAGGCAGGCGGTGAAGCAGCGGCCGCTCGAGAGCAGGGGCCAAACAGGTCGGGTTGAAAGCGTGATTATGACTTATCGTGTTCCACCAGGAACGTGTGAAAATGGGCAGGAGGGACTCTCACACCGCAAGGCGGTGATTTAAAGACGTGCCTTTCCTCCATCAGTGACTGCCCTCCTGGTAAAGCTCCTTTATAAACAGGGCAGCCTTGAAGATGATGAGATGTTGCTCTCGCCGAGGCATGGACAGGCTGCTCTGCTCTGCACCAGCCCCACATGGAAGGATGAAATGTAGCAAAGGAGGTTGTCAAGGGATATCCAGGGTGGGGAGGAGCTCACCAGGGTGCCTTCCTCTACCAATATCCACCTGAGCAGAATAATTTCATGTTTCCCTGGTGAAACTTTGCAGCTGATGCCATTGCAGAGGTGCAGGACAGGGGAGCTTGTTCACTGTGGTGGCAAGTCCCCAGCCGTCAAATCAGAGGAGCTCTCTCTCCTGTTAGCACAGGACCAAACTCTTAATTTCTTCCTGTTTTGTGCAGGTTTTTGCCCTCATTTTTTTTTTTTTTAATTTTATGTGTGCCAAGTACATCCCTCAGCATCTCCATGCTAGCCCCTGGACTTTTCAAAATAGCAAAGGAAGCAGAAATGACTCCAAGCTTTTATCTGTGCTTTCAAAAGAATGCAAATGAGGAAACTCAACCTCAAAAGCTCAGGCTGGAAAGAGCATCCTCCCCATTGCAAAACATTTCACCTTTAATATATTCGAACCAGCCTATGAGACCATTTCTCTTGCCAAGACAACTTTTCCTCATTAACCGTTGTGTTCCAGGAACCTCTTGGCTTATTCTGAACTTTTCAGCACGGAGGCTGAAGACAAATGTCCAGACCATATAGACGAGAAATTAAATCGCATTTCAATAGCTTGGCAGATGTTAAATGCTGATAAGGAGGAAAATCCCCTGAAAGAAACACCACTGCACCAGGGATTTTTGAAAGCAACCTGCAAAGGGAAAATCCTCATGAGGATTGAGTTTCCACCTGTCCCTGCCATCCCATGGCTCCCATGGAAGTGTGGTCCCATGCTGATGCTGACTACCATCTATTTTACCTCACATTGATGCTCATGGATGTGAAGTGGGGCTGAGATTAGCAGTCCCCTGAGATCTTCAGCTGTGATAACTAAATCTAGATGTGATTGCTAATTATTATCATTAAGATCATCAAGCCAAAAAAATATGTCCTGAAACTTGGGCACATACCTGATTGCTGGTGGTGGGAGTGAGGTTGGACCTGGAATTCTCATCAGCTGATCTTCAGCTGGGTCAAGAAAATGGAAAGGAAAGACTCTTCCATCCTTCTAATACCGATTTATTCACATTGGCACTCATGTCATCTGACATCTCTCTCTACTGTAGCATCAGAGGTGAGTCATGGGAGGAAAGTGTCAAAAAAACAATCCCTAAAACCTGACTTGTGCCTCCGTACTGAGATACTTCCATGAGTTACCTACATCCCTGTGCAGGGTTTTAGGTAATGTCTGTAAGCTGATGTAGAAATACAGCTTTGACCAGCCAGCCCTAAAAATTTTGGGCAAAGCCTCTCTATACCTCGGTTTCCCCTCCTGCAAAAAGGGGGCAAGAAGTAGAAATTGCAGGGTGGCAGGTGCCATGGAAATGCCTTTGCTGAAGGGCTGGAGTTTGTGCTGGTGGCTGAAGTGTCCGTGCTGTGGAGGAGGGAGGCTTTAAACTGGGGCAGGGCAGGAAGCTGTGGGAAGCCTGAGTTTAATCTGCTCCGTCTGTGAGTCAGAGCCCTAAATCTTCACATCTTCCGAGGCTTTTGCGTTGCTGCCACGTTGGCTTCAGCCGGCCAACTTTCAGCTTTGCCCAACTTATGTCAAGGCCAGTTTTCATCTTTTTCACATATACTAATGGGATAAAAGTGGTCGGTGTTGCTTCATCCTTTCCCAGAGAGGTTCACCGGCACCCAGCGAGAGCAGGGCTGGCTGGATCTCTATTTCCATCCAGGCAGCTCTTGTCGAGGAAAAGACAAAGAGAGAGTTTGTTTAAAGTGGAGCAACACATAAACAACGTCCATGTAAGTGAGGAAATAAGAACGCCACAGCCAGCTCGCTCTCGCTCGTGAGAAGCCTTCGCGTCCGTCTCACTTTTTAATCTAATTTTGCAACTGTAAAAATGTGGTGGAAATGAGAATCTGGCAAGAAGCACAGGCTGAGTCCCTCAGATAGGGAGCTGAGAATGTCTGCCACGATTAGACCTCTATAAATCTCAGCGTGTCTCTCCTAATTACTCCAACAGGAAAGCCTTTAATTATGTAACCAGGATACCCTGTTTGACACAGACACACACGGGCCCTGAGCACTAACCTTAACCTGGTTATCTCGCTTTGTTTCTGGACTAGTTAAATATAGACACAGACAGACGGATCCGTCTGTGCAAACACAGAACCCGCTGTGTGGGAAAGTAACCTGGTGGTGAACCTGTGCCATGGGCTGCAATGAGCTGGAGATGGGTTTTACACCCTCTTTCTTCCTGAGCAGATGCAATTTATTAGTTTGATGCTGTTTACTCAACCAATTTTTGCCTTATTCAGGCCTGGGTGTGATCTACTTCTGGGGGGTGCTGCTGAGTTCATGCCACACTTTTCTTCTGCAGATTTATCCTGCCTGAATACAGCTTTGTTAGGGGATATTAAATGGAAGTAAATCCATGTGAGAAGTGAAAACCCCCTCTTACTAGCCTTGATTATCGCCCTGATCCCAGCTAAACATGGTGAGGAAATGATTGGAGGCGGCACTCAGTTCTCTGGTCTAGTTGTCAAGGAGGTGATTGATCAAAGTTTGGACTCAATAACCTTGGAGGTCTTATCAAACCCAAATGATTCTGTGGTCAGTCACACTGAGTATCTCAGCTTGACCTGCTGCATTTTAAGGGTTTTCCAGGGAGAAAGAGGCATTGTGTCACCCCTGGGTGCTGAGTGCTCAGTGCCACCTGGGTTGCCCCTAAATGTCCTTGTCCTGGGCTGGAGTGCTGGCTCGGGTATCAGACAATCATAGAGTTTTTGATGCTGGAAAAGACCTCCAAGATCATCAAGTCCAAATTTGAAGAGCCCGTGAGCCTCCTGGGATCCCAGCTCTTCCTGGGTCTTTTATGGCTCTGATGAGCACCTGTTAAAAGTTTCCTGTTGACCCTGCATTCCAGCCCTGCAAATCCTTGTTCCCTGAGGAACCCAACCCTCTCACCTTAGTTTTCCCCTCAGATATTAAAAGTTGCTTATACTGAAATATTCCTGACTGCTGCTGTGTAGAAATTAATTCAACAAGAAACCTTTCTGAAAGTACTAATACTCACCTGATTGATCAGCTTTTGGATTTTTTGGACCTGTTTGCTGTTCCTTATATTTCCCCATTTATAGGACATGCTGACAGATATGGTGTAGAAGGTACACAGCCCAAATTATTAAGCTGGCATATATGAAATTATAAAGATGACATATATGGAATAATTTATTTAATTGTGATTAGTGACATAAAGGTAGCAGGGCATCAGAGAGGGAGAATTCCAAAGGAAGCTCTGTCAGTTCAGTGCCTTGTGCATCCTCTCCTCTCCTTCCCTCCTCTCCCTTCCTGCAACTCCAACACATCTGGTTCCCCATCCAGAGCCTGTGCCAGTGAAGGGTACAACTATCAGTTGTGTTTGATCATATGGGTAAATTCTTGAAATTGTTACTACTTTTTCAAATTAACAAAGCAAACAGTGAAAATCAGAGGGTTTGGCAGGGGACAGACAAACCACATCTCTCCTACTCTTAGCTACATGTCATAACAAAACACTGGGCCAGATAATTAAGACAGTTTCTAAAAATGTCCCCATGATAGTTGCCAGGGTAGCTGTCTCTCTGAGCATACACATGAGCTTATCTTCAGGAGCTGTTTCAGTGCTTTATTTCAAAATAAATGGATTTATTTCTTTATAATCCAGTGCGCCAGCAACAAATATTGCCTTTGCTCCTAAAGAAAACAGGATTTTCTTCTCCTTAGGAGACACAAAAACACTCCAGTGTATACAGGGACACAAAAGAAGGTATCTTCTCCCCTTTGAATGTGTTCTGTGTGATGCCTGGAGGGTTTCTCTGGTTGCAGGCACTTGTGGAGGGGATTAACAGGTTACCAGCCCTGGGCTGAGCCACACTCACCTCCGGGGCACTGCAGGTATGGCTGGGGGTGCTGCCAACAACGTGGTCTAGCAGAACTCAGGGCAGCTCAAGAAGGTTGTAAAACAATATTCTGAGCTATTTCTCCTTTCCAGACCCTACAATTATTTACTCTTATTTTTCTTTAGTGTTTCTAGGGATGCAATGCTATTCCAGTGGAATTACTGTCCTCCCTTCAGCAGGCTTATCCATGGTCCCTAACCCCACAGAAAATGCTGCCTCATGTCACACACAGGATGTCTTTTAAACATTAATTTCCAACTCTTGGACAATGTCAGCAAAGCGTGTTACATCGTATCATCCAGAGAACTGCAGTGAAATCTCCCTAAATACCATCCCTTATGGTGAGCTCGCTGTGTCGTAACACGGCTGCCTTTCCAACAGCCAGCTAAGATCATCTCTTAGGAATTTATTATGAGTGTACTATGCCCTGTAAGGTTTTTTATGTCAGGTTGTTAATCGCAGCAACCGGGATGTGTTGAACGCACGTTTGTGCAGGAATGATTAATTTCACACCAGCATTTGCCACTCAAAAGGGGGAAAATGAGTATGATAATCCAGTGCCATCAGCAAAGCTGGTCTAGTGCATCCAAAGGGCTGCAGGAGATAAGACAACAAACATTTCTAATGAAGCATTTTCCAGCTGGGAGGTGACATAAACTCTCACAGTTGTTTTTGGGAAAGGACATGCACAGCCCCCACGTTGTATTTTTCAATGCCCAGCACACATTTCCTTCTGATCCATCTTTCCGTCTGTCTGCTCGGTTTAATTGCTCCGCCGTGGGTTTTATACTGTTTCTCACTGTATTATTTTAATGATCCTTTGACTGAGTCAGACTGGAAGAATCCCATAAACTTCAGTGACACTGTTGGTGATGCAGATGGGCACAAATCAGCCTGCAGGCCTTGCTCACAATTCTCCCTGGGGACTCCCAGGGGAAGACAAACAGTTCAGGATTTGACCTACAAAACTTGGCGGCGGCTTGAGTTGAGCCCTACTAAGCCAGGCTTCGAGAAAGAACCACTGATAAGTCTTGTGGTCCAGCTGATAGATGGTTTCCAACAGCTTTTCTAGCTTGACCATGACCATTCTTGCTTGAAAAGCATGAAACATCTGAGCCAGGTGCCGGTGCCAGGCAGCTCTGGGGAGCACACCGGAGACGGCAGCAGAAACACCAGGAGACAGGAGGGGAAGGACAGCCAGTTAAAACATGTTTTCAGTCAGTTTGACTGTTCAGACGGGGACATGCACGTTACACAAATGGACTGAGCCAACCCAGAAATCAAAACACTTTGGGCAAAGGAGGGAAGGAAAGAAAAACAGTTTCACCTGCTGCTCTCTTTAGGCAAAAAGTTGCTGACAGAGCAGAGTCTGGCACATTGGCACAGGCAGGTAAAGGCAGAGCTGAGGGAGCTGAGGGGTGGGTTTCTCTGGGGGGCTCCTGGTGTTGCATCAGCTCTCCCAGCATTGATGCAATAGCTGTCTGGCTCCAGAGGCGCAGGAGATGCTCTCCTTAGAGCCAGCAGAGTGCCCGCTGTGGTGCCCAGCACGGCTTCTTGTCACGGATTTATCCATCACTTACAACGAGCAACTCTGGAACATCCCTTTCTAATTAGTTTTCCCTCCAAATAACTGGAGATGCCTGAGAAGTGGGGGGCCTTTGGGGTAAGTGCTGGGTTTGTGCAGGTGATGGGGCAGGGGGGTCTTAGAGTGGTCCTGGTGGTGCCAGATGTGGGAGGAGTGAGTGGCAGCCCCCTGGGAGAGGGGATTTGTGGCTGCGTGTCATGAGCAAAAGAAAGGGACACTGCAGTAGTTCCCTGTCTCTACAGCTTGTATAAGGTTCAGCCTGGTGCATTGCCTGGGGAGGACCATCAGAAGAGCTGAGATGTGGAGGGTGACACCAACTCTGTGATTCCTGGTGGGATTTCAGTGCTAGGTCTGTGCAGACAAGTCCCTGCACACGTGGCAAGTGTGGCTGGACACAAAAACGCCTGCTGGGAGGACGGACTCACTGAATCATTTAGGCTGGAAAAGACCTCTGAGATCACCGAGCCCACCCTGTGCCTGATCCCCACCTTGTCCCCAGCCCAGAGCTCTGAGTGCCGCATCCAGTCATTCCTTGGACACCTCCAGGGAAGGGAACTCCAAACCTCCCTGGGCAGCCCCTTCCAGTGCTTGCTGTAGTGCCTGGATTAGGCAGGGAAGGGGTTTTGTGGCACTTGATTTGGGGCTGGGGCACCTCAAGAGCTGCAGAGATATTGAACAGGGTCTAAACATGTCCTGGTGGGTTTGTAGTGCTTGCTGCCAGTGAGACAGGAGGGAGGAAGAAGAGGGTGCAGTGCTGATATTACACACAGTGGTGTAGTTTTGCCATCTCCTGTAGGGCTGATGTGCCTGGTTTATTCTGACACAGTTGAAATCTGAATCATGCTTATTATTTATGCATTTTTATTAGTAGTAATTCTGCTGCCTTTTTTTTTTTCCTCCCCCTGAAACTCGTCATAAAGAACAGAAAGAGAAAGATATAAGTAACACATTTTCAAATGTTCTTTCCTAGTGAATTACTTGGCCTGACATTGGAAATGAATTATTTTCCATTGTACCAGTGACCCCTGTTGTGTGTTCTATTAACACCACATGTTAAACTTTTATATTTTTAGTAAACCATGACCTTGTACATTCTCTGTCATTTCCCACTGGCATAAGTACAGCACATGTGGTATGAAAGCTAACGGTTTTCATTTGTATACAGTGCTTTTCTATCTCAGGCTTGTATGAAAGCAGCACAGGTCATGGTAATCAGGGCATCCGAGGATTTCACCAGCTACAAACAGTCACAACAAAGTGTACGTGTTTTCAAAAAAACATATTTTTGGCATAATGCTTTCTTCTGTGTTGTGCAAATCCAGATGAAAATGGGATCTTGAAAGGCTGTGTTAAATTTTTTGATCGTGCTAATCCAAACAACTGTCTCCAACACATGCACAAGCAGGAGGAAGTCTATAAAATGTCAGGTTTGGTCTAAATATCTGCAGAACAAATGTGGCTCAGGAACATGACCAAGTGTGCAGAACTCTTAAGATAAAAGATGATGTCACAGAGGTTCGGTATTTTATTTCATCAAATGGTAACATTGTCCTAGACATCTAAAAAATTATGGATGATTTATGAATACAGCCCGGGCTATGGAAGGAAGAATAATTCCTTCCAGTTGCCCAAATATTTCTTTTTATTTCTCCCCCCGCCTCTTTTTGGTTTTATCTTTTTTTGTAGCCTGGACTTTGTAGATGTGAGTTTTAGGTGCACTGGGGTGTGCTCTGAGCACATGGCTGCTCCCACACAGAAATGTGGCCACGTGTGAAAACACTGACCTGTGTGGTCACTTGTGCTTTTGCACTGAAATCCATTCTGTTCCATAGGCGTTTCCCAGGACAGATCCATCCTTTTTCTGGGCTAATCCATAGGGGTTTCTGACACATTCTTGCTCACAATAAGAACTCATGCCTTGGCACGAGGCAGTGGTGGAGTCACCATCTCTGGAGGGGTTTAAAAAGCCATGTGGACGTGGCACTTGGGGACAGGGGTCAGCGAGGGACCTGCCAGTGCTGGTTAACACTGGGACTTCATGATCTCTGAGGGCTTTTAGAGCCTTAATGATTTTGTGATTCTGTGTTAAAAAACAGAAAGAGTTCAAAGTCAGGTTGTGATTATCCTCAGTTGCTTTGCTGGACTTAAGGTCAAGACAGGCAGCATCATCCAGCACTGAGAACATTGCAGGTGTCATAACCCCACACACAGAAACAGCGAGTGAAATGGGAAAAGAGAGCAAAAATGCATGATTTCATAGAACCACAGAATCACAGACTCACAGCGTGGTTTGAGCTGGAAAGGTCATTAAAGATCATCTCATTCCATCCCCCTGCCATGGGCAGGGACACCTTCCACTTGACCAGGTTGCTCCAAGCCCCATCCAACCTGGCAACACTTCCAGAGATGGGGCAGCCACAGCTTCTCTGCCCAACCTGTGCCAGGGCCTCATCACCTTGTCATATTTACCTGCCATACAACAGCAATTGCTCTTCCCTTCCCTGCTGAACCTCAGTGTCTTCTCCACCTGGATGTCTCCTGTCTGTGCCTTTGCTATGTGGTGGACATCAGGAGCTCAAAACACTTCCCACTTGGCTCTGGCAACTTAACCAGACCTGGAGCTGTGCTTCCCTAGGATTCCACCTGCTGTTTGCTTCCCTCTCCTCTCCACCCATCACCTGTGTGTTGGTGCCACCTCTCAGCACTCAGAACTGGCTGTTGCTGGTGTAGGGACCAGTTGTCCCCTGCTCCCAGTGCCCCCAAGATGCTGTCTCAGACTTTGCAGCTGGCAGCTTCTCATTACAACATGACATAATCGTGTTTGCGATGTAACACCACGCCTGCCAGGACAAACTTGCAATGTTTGGCTCAGGACCAGCCAGGCTCAGATTTTATTTATGACAAATAACTATTGTCTCAACAATCCCATAAAGATTCTTTTTGTCTCCGCCTTGTCCTGTGGCCATTGGGTAATGATAGGAGTGTTTCTAACATAAGGGCACGATCCGTGGTAGTAAGACCTTAAAACAAATTGCATTGGCACTCATCCTCTGTGGTAAGGCTTTTTGCTTTGATTTGCCTTTTAGGATTTTACCCAGAGTGGGATTTAAAGTTCTTCCAACACTGAAGTCAGGAAACAAACAGAATTCACCCTGTGCTGTGTTCAGAGGAACAGGTAGGTGGGAAACAATATATGTGAAAAAATCATGACTGCTCAAAGAAATGGCCTCTGCCTGGTGCACAGGCACCTCCAGCCACCCCGTGCAGCTGGACTGGCCAGGGTAAGAGAGGACTTTTAGTAGGAAAATAGCTTGGGATTCCTTTATGTCTCATTCCTTTGTACCTCAAAGGTCTTTCATTACCCACTCACAGACATCGAAGCATGGCAAGGCTGTTTAGACACATGGGTTTGGTCCTTGAGGACCATTCCTCATGACTCATCCTGTGCCAGGCTCTCAGGATTGATCTGATTTTGGGGTGTTTCCCCTCCAAATCCTTTGCTGGGTTCATATTTATGTTTCTGATTTACCAAGGAAATAACATCATTCTACCCAGTCCTTTGCAGTCTTGGAAAGTCTATAATGGAAGAAGAGAAGTTGATGTACCTGTGGAGATAACCAGAAAAACAGATTCTTTCATGGATCCCAGTTACAAATATAATATAAAATAAAAGCCAATAATTGAAGGGATTTCAGCATATCTTGTGTGTAATGACAAACAAACAAAACCAACTCCATTTATCTAACAGGTTTGAAAGTGTGACTTGTCAGAGATGAGGGGAAATCTCCTGTCAGCAGAGATAATGAGAAGGATGGAAGAGAAAATACAGCCAGGAAATGATGGAGGAATGAAGAGGAAGTGAAGCAGAGAAAAAAAACAAGCCAAACTAAGGAGATTATGGAGAAAAACCTACAGGAAAAAAAAAGAAAAAAAAGAAAAAAGGCCAAGGAGGAAATAAGAGACAGAACAACTGTGGCTATGCATGAAATGTAGGATGTAGGAGACTCACTCCTCTGGGGCATATTCATGTATGTAGGAGAGGTGATCATATTTTTAATTTCTGAACACAAACAGCAGGTTGTCTGTGCTTGGAAATTGAAATTATTTAAAAGAAGAAACAAAATCATTGGTAAGAAAAAGAGACACAGGGAAGAACTGTTTGTTAAAGGGAGCTGGTCTGAAGGACTACAAAAATCCCTCTCAGCCAGACCCAAAGGATGGGATGTTGTCCACTACCTGCAGCAGGTCGGTCAGAGCTTGTTATTCAGACTTAAAAGGCTGCTCTGCTCTTGAGGGTCTCTGAGAAAAGGCAGAGGGATGTGAAGATCTCTTTGCTGGGTCACCAGGTCTGTTGCATCCTTTCTGAAAGTCATTCCTGAAGCAAATCCATCCTCGGCCAACACAAATCCCAAGCTGCATCCACTGGCCATCTCAACATGGTCCTGGGGATTGATGGTGGTGGCCTCTCCCAGGGCAGAATGTAGAGTTTGCTGGAGAGCAGCTTCCCTGTGGGCTTGTAAATCAAGGGACCCCCTTGTGTGGGGACTTTCCCAACCCAGTGATGCCACCTGGGGTGGCAGATCCCTCCCCGGAGGATCACATTGGAGCACTGGTGGGTGCTCTCCAAGGGCAGCTCAGTGGCTTGAGTGACACAAACCACACTAGGACTTGATGAATACCAGAACATCAAGCCAGACAGACACTGGCTGGCTTTCCCACTGGAGCTCTCCCCCTGCTATTATTTATATACCGTTTCACTTGCTTACATGTAACTTAAAACCAGCCCTAAGTCAGCAGCCCGACCCAACCACGGGCCAATTAGCCTGGAGCAGCCCTCGTTTTCTTTCTTTCTTTCTCTCCTTCTCCCTCTCTCTCCCTTCATTCCTGCAGGCAGGAATAAGGCTGGCTACTGTTAGGCATTCCCAGTTGTGGCTGAGCAAAGCCTCTGTGCCAGTTCAGTGGCTGAATATGGGCCCTGTTTATTTTTTCAGAGTGGCAATTTTCAAGGGGTTGGAATAGTTGTTAAAATTAGCGTAAAGAATTTAAGCCACAGAAAGGTCCTTTCACCTTATTCTTCAAAAAGCCTGTTGTTTCCCAGAGCAGCCACCCCTTCCAACCCGCCTGAAAGACTTAATTTCCACCTGGGAATAAAAAATCACAGTCCCCAGAGCCCAGAGAGGCGCTTGGACAGGGTTTTGGTGGGATTAGGGTTATTTCCATGTGCCTGAATGGCACCTGCCAGGGGGGAGAGCATCAAAAACCCTCCCTTGGAATGCTGAGCAAACCCAGCTGAGCTCAAGAGCAATTGGAGGGAATGGCATGAGGTGGTGCTGCTCCGAGAGGGTGCCAAGACGATAAGAAATCTCCACCTCACCATCCACAGAAGTAAACATCCCCTTCAGGACTGATGGCTCTTGACATTCCAGGGTCTGTGCAGCATCAGGGTGGAGGGAAGTGATGCTTTCTGACAGCTCGGCGTGACGGCTGCCCAGATCCCCTTCCCATGGGTGGAAAGAAATTGGGATTCCCTAACAATCTGGCAGCAGTAAAATGGGATTCTTTATAACCCCCCCAAGTCCTAGAGCCTTCCTCTGCTACCAGGGTCTGAACCAGCCTCTTAGTGAGGCAGTAATGTGGGCAGAGGGTTTCGTTTTGAGTCAGGCTCTTTGCTTTGTTTTGGAAAATGAACGGCAGATAAGGAGTCTGGATATGCAAAGATTTAGTTCAGTTACTCCAAAGTTGCTTATTTAAATTCAGGCCGAGGTCTCTTGAGTCAGCAAAACTCAGCGGGAGCTCTCATAAAAATAGGGTCTCTTTTGAAAATTCACATGCTTCCTGTTTGTGCAAACGCCGTGAGAACTGCCTTTCCCATGGCTTGTCTGTGCTGGAACCAGGAAATACACGGGAATCTGGAAACAAGAAATAATTACTAAAAAAAAAAGAAAAAAAAAAAGACAGAAAGACAATCATATTTCTTTTCCCCTTTTGAGCTGAAAGAAAGTTTTGTGTAATTTCTTGTCCCGTTTGTCAACCGTCCGTAACCAGGTTTGGGCTTGATGATCCATGTTGGAGTCGGTGATCCGTGTGGGCTCCTTCCGACTCAGGATGTCCCATATTCTAGGATGCATTGCAAGCCAGTGCTGGAAATTGTGTTAATGTGTTGGAGCAACCTCATCCTAATGAGGTGTGTGACTGCCCACGAGTTTGGAGCTCATGGAGAGCAAATCCTGCTGTGAGAGGGGAATTCAACCCACTGCAGATGTGGCATCAGAGGGTTGTGGTCCACAGCAAGCTCTGAGAACATGTTTGCACTGGACACTGGAATTGCCAGCTCACCTTGCACACAGACAGCTTCTGGATATCACAGAATCAAGGAATCATTGAGGTTGGAAAAGGCTTCCAAGATCCTTGAGTCCAACTTATGACCAATCACCACCTTGTCAACCAGCCCAGAGCACTGAGTGTCAAGTCCTTGAACACCTCCAAGGATGGTGGATCCAACCTGAACCTCCCCTGGTGCAACTTCAGGCCATTTCTCCTTGAAATGTGTCCATACACCCACTTCTGAAGAAGTTGACTTGTTCTGTCACTTGTCACTTGAGGCAACCAGAAGACCTGCCCAGCCAGGATTTTTCTTTGCATTTAAAAACAAATTTTCTGAGGTTTTTAACAACCTGGAAAAAACAGGGGAAAAAAAGAAAACACCCTGCAAATGTGTTAACAAGTGGGCTGGCTTTAAAGTCAGGGAGGAGACTCTGATGGGAATCCAAAGTAACTCTACTCAGCCCATTCAAAGTTCTTCCAGATCTACTCAAGGGTAATCTGACATAGTCTGACAATTTTTCCATCATCATGAATATCTGGACAACTTAACATGAACATATAAACATATAAACCTCAGGACACCAAAATTATTAGGATGGGTCATTATTTCTAAGAATTTTTGTTTTCTTTATTTTTTTCATTTCCACCACGGCCACATTCAAGTTGATGCTTGTTGGGATAGTCACTAAAGCCTGAGAACAAGAATTTTGATCAATATAAATTTATAAGACAAAAAGCATTTGTGTTCTGGCAGGATGATCTTGGGTAAATTATTAGCTGCTGTTGTCTTTTAGACCATAGATAAAGAAAATATGTTCAGTTCCAAGTCCCAAGGCTTCAGAATAAGTCAGTTGTTATTTTTCTTTCTGTACATTTATTCTTCCTGGATGTTCTCTAGAAATCATGTCATCAAGTGACTGTAAAGACTATGTTTCTTTTTCAAATTCTGGAAGGGAATCCCCCAAAAGGATCATTGTTGTACAGTAGGAATACACAAATTGTGGCTTTCAGGATGTTAATACCTGCAGAGTTGTGATTTTGTGAGAGCCTTGGGGATTGCTCAGCAACCTGGCAGAGGGGCTCAGCACCACCCACATGTGCCAGGCCACTCAGTACCTCCATTTTAGGGTCAGGGGGAGAAAAGGCATTTCCTTTGGACACTGTAGGACATTTCTGAATTAAATACTCCCTATTATTTTCCTTCCACCACCTTCCAATGTATGTAGAACATTAAACCCCTAAAAGATTTGTAGAAAAGAGAGTACAAAACAGAATAAAACCCAACCTAGATAATTTTTGAAGCTTAGAAAGCAGCAGGTTTTGAGATATGGAAAATATTTGCTCTCACATCAAGCTTTTTGCTCGAGTGGGACTGTCTTTCAGCACAGGGGGCAAAGCGTCACCAGAGCTGCTGTGGCTCCACCAGGGCCATCGATTTTCCCAGTGACAGCGTTACCTGTGGCTCCTGCTTCACCCCAGCCCCCCCTCTCAGTACATCACTCTCCTGCCTTTCTCACCCGTGGGAGGATTCATTTATCTCCCCAAAGGTCTCTCAGGGTCCAGAGCCCCAGAGGTTCCTCCCTCTGGGAACGGAGAAGGGATGAGATGGTGATGGATGCCCACCACGTCAGAGCTATTTAAGTGTCTGCTGAGGCACAACTTCACTCTGAAACAAATGGGCTGATAGTGATGGGAGCTGGCCCAGAGCCACTGCTGCTGCTCTCTGAGCCTGCCTAGGAACACCCTGCTCCCTCCTGAGCCAGATCTCATGGTTTTAGCCATCAGACCCACCTTCCCTCTGGGCTGAGTCAGCTTTATTTGGCAGGTCTCTGTGGGACACCCCAACTGAACCTGAGGTGCTGCCTTGCCCATATATCCATCCCAGGGCATGTCCATACCTGGGACACCTGCACGGGACTGGTGGATGCAGCACAGGAATTGTTGGCAACCACTGCTCTTCTGCAGCAACAGCTGGTGGCCAGATGTTGTGTCCCACAGTGCTTCAAATGCTCTGGGGACAATTTAATCTTGTGCCACATGCATTTCTAGGACTTCCCCCCATCCTTCATGTCGGCTCTGCCCTTCTTTCCCTTTCTCATCTCCCCGTATCCTGGCTTGACCTGGCCTCAGGGATCCAGCCACATGGCTGAGCTCGATTTGGCTCTCACAGCTCTGATAACAGCCACAAAATTTCTGTCCCTTCAACAGCAGATTCACTCTCAGTGAGCTGCAGCCACTGCAGTTGTCTGTGTGTGAAGGTCCTTGGGGCTTTCCCCTTGTTTGTCTCCAAAATGCAACAGGAAGAATATATTTTTGAGTTCTGTAATCCCCCTGGCACTGACATTTGTCCCTCTGCTTCCAGCAAAATACCCCATTTTCGTCTTGATTTAAAGTCCACAAGAGAGCCTGTGGAAAACCTTCCATTTAGGGACTATCTGGGATTAGAAATCTCTAAAATGGGACTGAACTTTTCAAGACTGTCTGCTGCATAAGGATTCAATTCTGCTCCCATTTGAATCCCATGGGGAGCTGGATTAGATGGATATGGTCACAGAGCACTGAGTCCTCAAGCAGGCAGTTGTTTCACAGGAGAGCCTTAGTAGAGACTTGCAAAGCCCAAAAAAGTAAAGCTCTCACTAGATAAATAAAGAGATATGTTGAATATAAAGTAATGTTTCCTTCTCTAATCACCAGTTGTGGTGTTTTGTGGGCACCACCCTTCAAGGAAACTATGGAGATCTGAATCCCAAATGAGCCATGACAAGAGAACTGAGGAAGGTTTGGAAAACTTGACCTCTAAGGGAGGTCTGAGCTTTGGGTGGTCCACTCCAGGACAGTAGTTTTAATCTGCCCCATGGACCTGGAGCCATTTGGTGAATATGAATCCACCCCTATCCTCATTTTTCTGATCTACTTTGCAAGGAAATCTTAGGGACAATCCAGATGCCCTCAAGCCTTTGGATTACAGGTGTAAGGAAAGCAGAGAACTCAGATGTGGAGCTGCTTGGTGCAAAGAGTGCTGAGTAAAAAGGAAGGAGTACAAATGTCTCCTTGGTAGGAGATACTTTTCACCTGTAACAATAGTTCATCCTCCCCTGCCGCATTGGTGGCTTGGACTTCATTGGAGAGCTGGTCTTCCAACCCCTTATCTTGGCTCCCAGTGATTAAAGAGCAAGGGCTGGGAGAAAAACACAGATCAGTGACCAGGGGTGTGGTAATCCCTGCACTCAGGGGCATTAGGGGATCCCAGAAACATGACTGAGTGGCACAGGGAGGGTCCTCTGGGGTGCTGGTGGTGGTCCTGGCACGCTGCAGGGGAATGTTCCTCATGCAGCTGATGCACAACACCATGAATTATTATTAATGAGGGCATCAGCCAGAATGTTGCTATTAAGCCTTTTTATTTAGAAATGCAAACATTTCTTATAAATCGGCTCCCAAAGCAGCATTGCCTAAACCAATGATATAAGTGATAAAACTGGATTACAGAGTCAGAGGAACCTGAATATCACACAAGGAGTCAGTAGCATGAACTGGATGTCTGCAAGTCACTTTGGTCTCCTCCAGGCTGAGATCCTGTACCTTTGCTGCTTCAGGATAGTTTTTAATTCTTTCCTGCTCATTTATCCTTTTTCTCAAGGCATCATCCAGGATCCTCCAAAGGCAGGGGGAGTTTTTCTCCTCGAATGGAGTTTTAAATAAACAGTGTCTTGGGTTTTGTTGTAAAAGGACTAGAAAACAAGAAGAATAAACCAGCATTTCAACAAAACAAAACCCAAGGAGCATCAAATTCTAAGCATTTAAAAAAAAACCCCCACAATTCCTACATTTCAAGAACTTGAAATGTGGAGCTGTTACAAATGCACTGAAGATTCTTTATATGTGCTGCCATCAGGTGTTTGGTTCTCTCTGTCAGAAACAAGCTCCAGGATTTTTTTCTTGGGAGTAAGGAAGGCTGAGGAGGCAACACTCCTTGTAAAACCAGATCTCAGAGCTCTGATCACAATTTCACACTTCCAGTAATCCCCTCAATGCCACAGCTTCTCAAAAGGGTGACACAGAAACAAGACATTTTTATCTACAAGTCCATTAAAGGCTTTTAATGGGGAAAAATCCCTTGAATATTTTACAGAGCATAAATGCACCAGTGAGTTCCTTCATTGCTGCAGTGCCAGCAAAGCCTGACAGGAGGGAAACTTCACTGTGATTTTGTAATTTATTGTTTTTATTATATTATATGACATATTATTATAGTACATATTTTATATATATTTATAATATGATATGATATTTCTGCCACACTCTGAAAGCAGGAGGAACTGAAAACACTGCTGAATAACTGTTATTTCTGAGGTGTTTATAGAAATAATCATCTTTCACAATTTTCTCTCTTCCTATATACTGTGGGAGCAATCCTTGAACTTTTTACTCAAACGGTGAAATTCCCTCTGGAGGGCTGGGAGGCTTGAAAGGTTCAACCCTCTGTTTTTACAAGGGAACAAATGGCAGCAGTTTAAAAAAAAACCCAAAAAAGGCAGGAAAAAAGAGGCAAAAAGAAAAAAAAAAAACGAAACCATTGCAGCCTCTACTCTTTAAAGACAGTTATATGGGGTTTGCTTTCCTTCTTATCTTTCCCTCCCCACTTTTCAAAGCTGGGGTTAAGTTCAGAGGGAGGAATTTGGGACTCGAGGGCGTAGGTGACCACGGGCGACCCGGCCCTGGGGGTCTCTCAGGGCTGTGTCTGCCCAGCTGGTTGGTGTTACCGGGGCTGACAAAGTCATTATTCTCTGAAGTGATTGCTGGGAACTTTCCACACTGTGTGGGGAGCACCCCAAAATACCAGAGTGCAAGGTCAGCAGCTTTGGGTTGCTGCCTGGAGCTCGCTGGGGGAAGGAGCACGTTATCAATAAATCCGCGTATCCAGAGGAGCCGCACGCAAAACCTCAGCACACTCGGGGCTGCCCACAGTGGAACATTCATTCTTAAAAGGAACTTAAGGAGGCAAAGCTTCATTTCCTGAGATTTAAGGAACTTTATTAAATTTTTTCCCCCCCTTTTGCTGCATTAAGAGTTGGCAGAGGCTTTGGAGCAGGAGAAGCAGCCGCAGTGTGAAAGGGCTTTTTAGAGGCGAATCCAAAGGATCATTAAGCTAATAAAGGGAAAGGCAAGGGGAGGGAATTTTAAAGCTCACTCTTATCTAAGATGAACAAATAAAACCACTTTCTTTTTACCTATTGCACAGTAATGAATAGAGTTGCTCATCTCAGAAACCCCACGGACCACGCAATGGCATCTAAGGAGTGGTTTGGGAGAGCTTCTGGTCACCAGGCCACTGTCCAGGACTCTGATTGCCAAGTGGTGTTGAAATCCATGTGTGGACAATAGAAAAGTCACTTGGATAAACAGCAACTTTTTGCAAGAGAAGGAAAAACAGCCCTTTGAAGAGCTGGGTTTTAATGGTGCCATGAACTTCCACTCATCTCAGCAAGGAAAGGTGGGGGGTTATTTCCAATTTATTTGCTTATTGATTTGGGTAGTTTAAGTGTGTGAGAAGAGGACAACGAGAAGAGGATAAAGGTTCTTTGAGGTCAAGCCTGTAGAGGATGCAGGAACCATAAAACTGACTTTTTGACCAGACTGTGCAACCATGAAGAGCACAAAGAAACCATGAGTCCTCCCAGCTGTGGTGGAGAATGTCCATAATGGACATGTGTATCCATCATCAGGAATGGCACCTACCCCAACTCCAGCCATAGGGGGACAATATCATATTTGTGCCTAAAAAATACAGCTCTTATTGTAAGTGATGGCTTTGTTAGAACTTGACCATGGGGTCAGGACTCATTCAGGTGAGCTCTGTGAAGGTCTTCCTCTCCAGGTTGTTGTCAACATGGGAGAACCTCTTTGGAGAGTTATTTAGGTCCAATCCTTACTGGGGGTAAACTGCAAAAGATGGGAAACTTGTGCTTTGTTTTCTGTCCTGCTACTGCCACTGGATCATAAAGCTTTCCATCTCAGTATGGTTCTAAGGATATTTTCCTGCTAGATTAATACCAATAAATCAAAAACATACCCTGGCCACTGAAAGACAACCTGAAAGGCTTAAAATTGCTTTTTTCTTGGATTAACATTCCCCTCTCTGTAAGGACAGTCTGCTGTAGGCATCACTGCTCATTCCTAGGGGAAAGGGGATGGGTTTGGGGATGGGGAAACAATACATTCCACCCACAGGGTATTTCCCTGCAGCAGTGGCTTTTATTCTCACCCAATTTAGATTTTCCTCACTCTGATTCCACCAGAGCTCAAGGACAATCCACCTGCAAAAAAGGGACCTGTTCTGCCAGGTGCTGACACTGTCAACAAGTAGTTTGGCATCGGTTCTTACAAAAAAGAGATTGTTTTGAAAGTTTGTGGCTACACTGCCTAAGTTTAGATATGTATCACCGCAACTAACAGTGCTGCAAGTCCCCCTGGCTGCATCCACACCTCGGAATCCAGCTCTGTGCCCTTTCATCCCTGGCTTGAGCTGGAGGAAGGGAGTCAGCATATGTGTGTCATTAGTGCTTCCCCCGCTTATGAAAGTAATAAGGTTTTTTGAGCATTGTGAAACGCTTTTCTCTAAGGCTGGTACATAAAGCTTTGATTATCCCTCGGTGCATTTCACTCCATCAAATATGAAAACCATAGATTTCCTCGGCTTTAACTCGCAGGCCACTCAGAGCATTTAACCAAATGTTTTCTGTCATGAAAAAACATGCAGAGGAGGGCTCTGGAATCAGACCCTTGGCATTTTGTTTCCATTTCTGCCACTGACTTGCTGGAGCTTTGGGGGAGCCTTTAGTTCCTTTTTCATGTCATCTTGCTGAATCATAAAGTCGATCTCACAAATGTCAGGAGAACTGATGTTTGTTGAGTTTCCCCAGCAAACAGCCCTATAAAACACAGTTTGCTCCTTGCTTTATTGTACCTTGCACAGTTGCTGTTTATGGCTGTCCCTTTCCCTTCTCTGTGCCTGCTGCTATAAATGTTCCACATCTCCAAAGGGGTAAAACAGATCCTAGAGCCAGAAGGTCATCCTGGGATCCTCAGTGGCGCAAAAGCAGCCCCCAAACACGGTTCCCAACAGCAGGACGGCCAGTTGCAACGAGAATTCCATGACAATTTCAGCAGATGGCTGCATTTTTCATCTCTCCCCGTTTTTCCAGGGCAGCAGCTCTCCCCTTGCCTGGCCTCAAGGCAGGGGGAAGGCAAAAAGTGTTTTTTCCTGACTCCCACCTTGAGCAGAACGATAACCCAGGAGCCCCTTGGACCGTGCAGAGTCTGCAATGAGTTTGGCAGCGATTCCTCGCTTGTGCATTCAGGAATAGCAAGTGAACTGTTCACTCACCACTCTGAATGAATATCCAAGTGGTCACAAGCCCCAAGGTCACAGGAGACCTGCCATAATGTATGGAAATATTTGACTCAAATTGCAGCTTTTGGTGAAGAGTGTCCTAGGATTTAGATCCATGGAGCTCTGGGATGGCTCTTTCAGTGCCTTGCATCCTGTTAGCTCTGTAATCTGTCTGCTCTTTGCCACTGAAAATCATCTTTATTTAGGACAAATATTGATTCTTTTGCTTTTAAATTTATCATGCAAACTTTTTTTTAAAATCCCTATTTGGATTCTAATTTTTTATTATTATTCTTAGAAAGTCACTGAGAAAAGGGAAGAGTTTTTGTCTGGGGGTTAAGGAAAGGGGTGGAAATCCATTCCAGCTGAAATCTGGCGAGAGTTCTCAGCCTGCAAGCAAAATTGGTCACTTTTCCCTGCAGATTAAGAAAAAAAAAATACATTTGGCTGTGTTTATCATAGAGGAATGCAGAGAAAGAGGACAGGGAGAAAGACACAGCAGAAGCAAAAGAAATGTTTGCATGATTTATGGGAATTTTGCAACTTCAAAACAGCTCTGTGGGGTGACCTGTTGTCAGGAAAAGAAAGAAACAACAAATAAATCAGTGGATGATTCCTGAGGTTTATCACAGCACTACTGGGCAGCAGCTTTCCATAACTCTGGGTTGCAGTCAGCATTCCCCCACTGCATGTGCAGTTCCCAGCCCGCTGGAGTGCCATGGAAAGCAATATTGGGATACGTTCCCAGGGGACTTTCACTCCCTCCGTAATTGGGGTTAGAAATATCTGTTGAAATCGATAGGGCTGCCTTGTATTTTGGTCTATCCCATGACACAGTTAAAATTACTGTGCATGATTCACAGACTCTGCTCTCCCATGGGCCTGTTTGGTGCCAGAGGAGGTTTATCTGGCCTGTCTCCTGGTAATAAGCGCAAGTTTTTTATTTTCATTTTCTTTATGCTACTGTTTCGGAGGAGGAAAGGATTCCTCTCAATGTGGATGCAGACAACTAAGAATTGAGCTATCCAGGAGCTCCCCCAGTGCTGAGAGTCAGGGGTGCCATGGACAGGCTCTGGCTGTTCCTGCACTCAGCCTGGGCTCCCTTCCCTGCCACTGCCAGGGGTGGATGGTGGGTCTGGATCCACAGGCTCCCCTTGGAAAGGGTCCTTCATCCTTCGAGCTGGCAGAGCCACTGATGGCAACAGAGCAGGGACCCAGGGGAGTCAGTGCTGCTGCCAGAGGTTCCCACAAAGGATTCAAAATCTTCTTTCCTTTTCCTTTTCCTTTTCCTTTTCCTTTTCCTTTTCCTTTTCCTTTTCCTTTTCCTTTTCCTTTTCCTTTTC